>CAUYUJ010015966.1:59318-135711 GCA_963575745.1 Prorocentrum cordatum
GGGAGGAGGAGGGAGGAGGGAGGAGGAGGAGGAGGAGGACGAGGAGGAGGAGGAGGAGGAGGAGGGAGGTGATGAGATGAGAGCGGTCGCGAAGCGAGTCTGTATATAATTAAGCCCTGGCCGCCACCTCAGCCTTGCTGAAGGCTTTAGGCGGCAGATATCTCCTTAAACGACGGAGATACTCCTTGCCAGTGGAGGTAGGTGGGAGGCAGGCCCCCGCCAGCTTCTTGCTAAGAAGAGCTGAGCCGACGGACCCGCAACTGCCACAGAACCAAACTTCCTGAGATTCGTGATACCTCAGGTTATGGGAACTATGGACCACACCCCCTGCGAGATTTAAACCCGACCCCTGGGCAAGGCAGAAACTTTATCATATATATAGATATAAACATATAAATTTATATGTATATATACATAACGAGCGGAAAACACGGGGTCCCGAGCCAACTCTTCAAGTTGGCATCTGAAGACGAACCCCGACACACCAGACATTTTTGCCCGCTGCAATCAACATTGTGAGACGAACCCGGAAGCGCGACGGCACGGTGTCGAGGGGGAGGCGGCAAGGCAGGAGCTTCAGAATAACGTTTCCTCTTGCCACTGTGCACGGCCGACTCTAAGCAGATCCGAAGAAGCCTAAGTCGAACCAGCCGTGCATCCGCTTCGACCTGATGAACACGAGCTCTCTGGGCCTCAGGGACTCGAGCTTCACGAGCGGCGACTCCCGCGAGGACGTCCACATATGCATTCCTTCAACCATCCACGGCGGCACCTGCTGTTCGATAGCCTGTCGGCCGTCGAGGTGTGAGGCCACCTTAAGAACAACAATATCACTGCAAGCTCGAACTTCCAGGTGCTTCTGAATGGCCCTCCAAATGTCTGTGTTGGGGCCTGTCGGTTGGTCGTAAGCTCGAGCCCACCAGCCTCTGCAGACCTCATCGTTGTCGGTAACATATACCGTCGGCCCCGAGGACCAACGAATTGAGACCTCCATCATGTACAGCTCCCCGCGCGCAACCGTCTGGCGGTCGCCTGGCAAGGGACCGAACAAGACGGGAAAATCTTTGTTCGATTCAGAAGAATATGCCGCCGCCGCCAACCCAACTCGACGAAGTCGTGGATCGTGGGTGTCAGCACCTCCCGAAGCATCTCCACATATAATCAACGGCTGGGCCATCGAGCCCATGCCGAAAGAGAAAGTGTCAGCCTGAGCCTTTCCCATGCCTTTCCATTTCTCCTCTTGCGTCGGCTTATCAACCTCGGTCCACTTTGCTGGGATCAGCCCTCGGAACCAAAAACATTCTGCTAAATTGGCCTGTGTAACCGCGCGTTGGCACAGGTCGTCGGTCATGTCGAAAATGGGGGATCCAGAATTGCACGCACATTGCCAGAAACGATGCAGCGGCGTCTCGCTGACTTGATCTGGGCACCTGTCACACAAACCTGAACAATCATATCCACTGTCTTTGCGCCTGGACTCTGTCCAGACACCTCCCACTGCCATGGTCAATAACATCTCGGCTAGCCTGCGCCCCTGAGGAAGAGCTTCAAGCTGGATGAGCTGCTCGCGGAGGCTATGGCCGTCTAAACCGTATTCGATGCCGCCGCCGCAACGTGCGTGAGAGGCGTCAGCCCAGAGCTGGCGCTGGAATGTCTGAGAGAAATCGCTGATCATCTCCGTCGCCTCCGTGACCGACTCCAACTGGTTGGCGTCGAACTTCCAGCCTGGAATGTAGCCGGCTTGGTCGTTCTGATCGGCGGGCAGATACCACTCGGCTGGACCCAGAGGGCCCCGGCCTGCTGTGAGTAAATACTGCACCAAGCTCGAGATGGGCCTTCGAACGTGACGAGAGTGGTGGCGAGGCTCGATGCTCTTCATTTGGCTGACTACGCCTCCCCAAACTCGGGCAACTGGTGCATGAATACGGGGTTCAGAAAGCCAAACCGAAATCCATTGCTCAAGAAATTGCCGAGGAAGCTGAACTCCTGGGCCCCGCTGCGGGGCCCTGATGTCGAGGAGGGTCGCGAGGCCCCTGCCGCGCTTGTGGCCGCCAGCAATCGCCCCGAGCCTCCGTCGCAAATCGAGATTCGAAGACTTGGGGAGCCCATAGACCTGGCGCCCATGATTGGCAGCCATCTGGGCCCCCCCCATCTCGACCTTCTTCAAGGTACGAAACCTCCGAGAAGCAGCGGCATAACGTTTAGTATTCAAATGCTGGACCTTCGACGTCTTCATCCTGGAGGTGCGGGTTTGCCGAGCCAGACGCTTGCCGTTGCCTAAGTCGATGCCCAGGCACGTGGTCTGGATGCCCCATCGGACCTGCGCCCCTGGCCAGCCCAGCCTCTTAACTATCCTCTTGGCGTCCGCGATATCCGTGCAGGTGATGACGCTCTTGGGGGCTAGCCGCAGCGAGTGCCGCTCGAGCTCCTCCTGCGCGGTCGCAACGCCCTCTTCCAAGACCTGAGCCACGTGACTGCGAGAGCCGACCGCCGATTGCGACAAGTCGTCGATCCACAACCGTTGAGAAAGACGGGGGTGGCAGGTCGTCAGCTTCAACATGGTAGATCTGGTAGCCTGGAACGGGCACGACACCACATTCGCATGGGTGAGGAGGCGTGGTCCAGCGCAGACCTGCAGCTCCAAGCACAGGGTGATGGCTGGGACATTGCACTCCAGGGCTCTCTCCACTAAGATCTGCCACTCGATCTCGTCTTAGAAGCTCTTGATGTCTAAGAGAGCGTGTCCCTGGGAGGAGCGTAACCGAAACAATCAATGCTTCATCCATGGCGCGCACGTAGGCTTCCTTGAGAGCGGAGTTGCCTGCGCACGCTGCATCCCAGTCGGTCTGGGCCCTGGATTCCATTCCTTGGTGTGCGGTTCTCTGGCTAAAGACCAGACTCGGCAAATAACGCATACCAAGCCTACGACGCGGTCCCCTGTGGACTTTTTGGGAAGAAGCCGCCCCCAGCACTGCGAGAAGTTGCCAGGGCCAGGTACCGCACTGCTCAATCGCGTTGGGAATCGCGGTGAGCTCTTCGATGGCCTCCGACGGCAGACGACCCAGATCAGCAGGACACAACCGATCGAGCCCTTGCCCAACCTGGCCCTTCACGTCGCGAATGGCCTGGCTCACCTCGTCCGACGTGAGCGGTGGTAGGGCCCACTCACTCGCGTGAGAACGTAGCCGAGAAAACATGTTGGTCACCGACGTCGAATCCACCTGCTTTCGAGATCGCCACAGTGAATGCCAGCGCTCAGTCTTCTTATCGACCACATCCCGTAGATGAAAGATAACACCAGCACTGTCATCATCAATCTCGCTCTTGGCGAAGGGAGACGGCTTGGTTGATCTGAAGAGGTGGCCGGTGTTTTCGTCGCCCATGGTCCACTGCTTGAAATCGCGCAGTGAGCTATTGATGGCTTTGGTACGAGCACGTCGAACAAGAACCTCCAACTCTTCACTAGCTGCTTGCAGCCCCGCAAGAGGTTGCTCGCCCAATCGCCGAAGAAAGAGTAACCATTGCTGCCATGTCGTAGCCGTCGGAAGCCGTCCAACAAATTTGCGTGCCCCATCAGGGTAGTGACCTGCCAGCTTGAGCGCCGACGCCGAGAGGGCAACCACCTGCTTGGCACCATTCTTCTTATATGTGCGACGCAGTGCCTGGCGCGTAAATGTATGAGCTCTAGCCCACCAGTTAGCTGCAAGGTCGTAAAATGGCATGTCCCGAAAATGAGAACTATCTTGGACTCGATGTACCTCGAGCCGTGGACCGTCTGCTCGCGTGGGCTTTGAACAATCCTGCTCAAGACCACGATGCCACCATATGCTCTTCTCGACGGCGTCGATCCACCCAGCGAACAGCCCACTGACTGGCAAGATGTAGTCTCCAGCTGCGCGAAACGCCAGAGACTCACGAATCGGAGTCCACACATGATGATGCTCGTGAATGCGAAAGCTTGAACTGGCTCGAGCCAAAAGCCACGTGGAGGCAGGAATGGGGTAAGAAACGGGGGCAGCAGCATTGGCAGTGGAGACGGAAGGGCCATGAGAGACCCGATCATCTTCGCCAGGCTGCTCGTCAGATTGCTTGGGGGCCGGGGTCTCGCCCGGGGAGGTCCTTAAATCGTTCCCTGAATTAGACGGAAGGAGCCCGTCGGCTACAGTGGAATTCACGGCAGGAGCACTCCGTTGAGAGACGGGCAGACCGTTTTCCCCCTCGCTAATTCTGACTGGCACCGCCGATTGAAAATTGAGCTCGCCAGCCCACGGATCAAGTTCGCCCTCAGCCCAAGGATCGCCAGAGCAAACGAAATCGAGACAATATGCGCGGAGGAGGGGGGGGAGGAGGGAGGAGGAGCGAGGAGGGGGGAGGAGGAGGAGGAGCAGGAGGAGGAGGGCAGGAAGCAGGAGGAGCAGGAGAGCAGGAGGAGCGGAGGAGCAGGGAGGAGCAGGAGGAGCAGGAGGAGCAGGAGGAGCAGGAGAGTGAGGAGCAGGAGGAGCAGGAGTGGCAGGAGGAGCAGGGGGAGCAGGAGGAGCAGGAGGCAGGAGGAGCAGGAGGAGGAGGGGGAGGAGGAGGAGGAAGGAGGGAGGAGGGAGGAGGGACGAGGGAGGAGGAGGAGGAGGTGGGAGGAGGAGGAGGAGGAGGAGGAGGAGGAGGGAGGAGGGAACAGAGGGACAGAGGAACAGAGGAACAGACCGAGCGCACCCAGGTGCGAAGTACGGGCGATGCCAAACGCATTCTAGCCCTGACAATGAGCGGCGCATGCAGCGGCAGGCGCAGCGGCAGCTGAAATTTCTCCCACGGCCATGCCGTGGGTAGCTGCGCGCAGAAATTTGGTGAGGCCATCGCGCCCAGCGTGGGCGCGCGTGAATTCTCCCTTGTCTATCTTGGCGAGGTTCTCTCGCCCTTTCTTGGTGATACCCGCGCAGGGTGCGGCAAGGTGGCGCGGGTCCTCGGTAGCCGTCTTACCGCGCCCGCGGCAGAAGTACAGGCGGTACTTCTGCATGAAATGAAGCCTATGGCTGGCGTGCAGCTCGCGCCCAGAAATGGCGATGGCGCCCTGTACTGGCACTACCTGGTCACTGGCAGACTGCAGGGGCGGCCGGTGGGCGCACGGCGCGGCACAGGCCTGGCGCACTTTACACTTGTCAGTGGTGAGCCCGCACCGAGAGCAGAGGTACTTGCCCGCTCTGAGCTCAAAGGCGCGCTGGCTCGATTGCATGGCTAACTGCAGATTGGTGAGGCGCGGGCCTTTGGCCTGCGAGGGTCGCTCCGCGACCCACGGGTCGACTGCAAGCGTGTCAGCCAGGGCTCGGCGCGCCCTCCTGCGGATGAGGGTGCACGGGGCATCGTGCAGGTCTGTGGGAGGGGCCTGTCCTACAAGCGCTGCCTCGTAGGACTGTTGGGCCGCTACCCCTGCCCATGCATCGGCCGTCGCGTTGCCGATAGTGTGACAGTATCGCACAGGGTCAGAGGCTAGGCCAGGTGACTCCTCGCTGTGTGAGGGCACCCAGATCACAGAGAGCTGCCTAGTGCCACGTGCGCGAATTGCTTTGGCAACTCGTGCCCACAAGTCCTGATTGGCGCCATCGCAGGGGCGCAAGTGTCGATTCGACCGCCATCCGTCGTATAGCGGGAGGTGGTCTGTGATGAAACAGAGGTCGCCCTTCCAGTGTTCTAGGGCGAGCGCAAAAGCTAGCAGCTCAGCGCGGGGCACAGTCTGAAGGGGGCCCTCGAGGCCCGAAATGATACCTCCCCAGGGGACCCACTCCCCGAAGAGGCACTTCATAGCAGCACAGGCGGTCCCCACTCTTCGGCGTCGTGGGTCATCACTGTACTGACCTCCAGAGCCGTCCCCGAAGAGAGTGAGGGTGCCGTCGCTGCTGACGCAGTCCTCCCAATCCCGCCCAACCCAGCACCACCCGCCGTCCCCTCCCAATGAAGCAAAGAGCGGGTGCGTGTCAGCGCGCGCATGCAGGCCGCGGAGCCAGTATGCGGGAGCAGCCTCTGCTCCAGCCAGGGCAGAGGGCATGAGGGCGTCAGAATCCGTGTAGTCCTCGTGGTCGCGGTTGCAGGGGCACAGCCAGACCCTGTGCATGAGCGTCTCGTCGGCCCCGCCGCACCTCGGACAAGTTGGAGTAGCGTTGCACCCCGCCTCGACGAGTCGGCTTCTGGACCATTGCGCCCCCGCAACCACGCAGAGGTTGAGGGCCGCCTGGTCGTACTGGCCCTTCCTAGTGAACTTCTCCATCCCGTTGGCGACTATGTGGACGTCTGGGCCCCCCCGTTGCAATCCTTCTCCATGTGGATGTTTGGCAGCGTCCCTCCAGAGGCCCCTCTCGAGGGACAGGCAGAACTCGTGGACGAACTCCGCAGGGTCCACGTCGTAGCGCTTGTCCTCCCAGTCGGCTTGTCCACTGTGAGGTAGTTGCCACTCCTGGGTGTAGGTCTCGCCTGCCCACGGTGGTCGCGACCACTCCGTTGGCGCCGGGCAGGTCCAGCCTGCGTCCAGGAGGATGGCCTGGGTGGCGGTGATGGGGCCCATGACCTTCCCCCACTTCTTGCTGCCGCGCGTGATCGACTTGTCGTAGATCAGCTTCCACGCCTGCGTGGCCCGCATGTGGTGTTCTGGTACTGCATCCAGAAGTTGAGCCACTCGGCGATCGACTGGCGCCTGAGCTCGATGGCGGGGCCCTTCTTCCTCATGACGACGGCCAGGGCTGTGGAGAGGCAGCGGCCACGGACCTTCCCCGCCGAGGCCTGGATGGCCTGGCGCCTCTGGTCGAGGATGACCGCTGGGGCGAGGCCCATGATCTGGTGGCCGCAGGTCCCCTGCGGCCTGGAGCCCGTGTTCAACAAGCTTTTCGCGATCTTGGCGAGGGAGGCGTGCTTCCTGACCTTGGCGACGATGCGGTGAGTGCGCCTCCTCGCAGTCCTGGCCCTCGTGGTTGCCTTGGCCACGACCCGTCTCTTGGCGCCGCCCACGCCGATGCCGAGGTCGACCGCGCTGTTGGCCACCTTGACGTAGTAGCCCTTCTGCTTGAGGCCGTCGTGCACTGCGTAGGCGATCGTCTGGCTGGAGACGACGACGGTGGTCTTGGGGGAGACTCGGAGCCCCGCGCCCATCATACCTGCGGACAGGTCGGCGCCAACCCCGATCAGATCCTTGATGACCTGCTTGGTTTGGCCCTCTGTTCTCGCCGACCGTGTCGTCCACGAACGTCCACAGGCCCGCGCATGTGTGATTAATGTGGGCCCTCTGCAGGATCGGCCCCAGGTAGGCCTTGGCGAGCTTGCCGCCATTGCAGCTGCCCGCGACAATGGACCTCTCGGCATCAATGATGTCGCTGACCCAGCCGTGCATGCGCAAGTACCTGGGCGCCAGGTAGAGCTGCACCTCCAGTGCCACGACGACCAGGGGAAAGTTCACCCCGATGGCGGCGTCGAAGAGGGGCGCGTAGCAGACCGAGTCGTAGAACTTCTCTACGTCCATCAGCAAGGTCGCGAAGGCAATGCCAAAGGTCGTCGCCGTCTCGTCAAGCAGCGCCCTGACCAGCGCTGCCCTTAAGGCGCTGGAGCCTTTGATGGCGGTGCCCCAGAACTCCCCGAGCTCCTTGGACCACTCGTCGGTGGCGCTGGAGCGGACCTTGGCCCACGTCTTGGGGATGGCGGGGAGCATGCCCAAGATTCTCTCTCCACCTGCGGGCGCAATGGTGGCGCAGAGCTGCTGCGGCCACAGTCCGTTGGCCTCCACCTGGTTGTAGATGTCGGCGGGCTCCTGGATCCCTTTCTCGGGGAGCCTCTGGATGTCGACGGGGCCGATGTTGTCGACTCCTCTCGCCTTCTTCGGGTTGGCGGTGCCCACGATGGCTTCTACGTGCTGCGGCTCGATTGGCGAGAGAGGGTCCTCTATCGCAAGTCGCATGGCCTTCTCGTATGCGCTGATGATTTGCTTGGCGTCGCAGCTGTCGGACGCCCAAATGGAGCGCCAGGTGTCGGCGGAGTGGCCCATGACCGTGGATGGGTCGCCCACCGTCTTCTGGGGCTGCTTGTCCTCCAGGCGCGGCGCCTTGGGGCCGGCGACCATGCGGCGCAGCTTGCCTGGTGAATCCTTCCACGCCTGCTTCGCCCAGTCGAGGTATCGTTTTCGCGCTCTGCCTGCAGCTCTCGCCATGGCCTTGTGGGTCCACTCCATGGTGGTGGCGCTGATGCGGTGCAGGTCATCCTCGTCGCAGGACTCGAGGGAAGCGAGCTGGGTCTTCCACTCTTCGATCTCCTGCGGGTCGGTTTTTCTACCGAAGTGCTCCTTGGAGAACTCGGGGTTCTCCAGGTCGTCCAACTTTTTCATGAGTGTCTTGTGTATGTGCTGGCGGGCTTTGGGGTCCTTGCCGTTGGTGACCAGCGCGGTGTACCTCACGAGAAGGGTGCTGAGGTGCTGCCACCAGGTGGCCTCGGGGTCCATGAGGTACGCTCTGCCAGGCGACGCCTTCATCGTCTGCTTGGTGGTCCTGTACCCCTCTGCCCTGCCCTGGTACCTGGCCCTGTCCTCGACGGGGACCGCGTGCGTCTCCAGGACGGCGAGCTCCAGGGTCGCGATCCACTGCGCATACTTCGAGTTGATGTTATCCGCGAGGTTCGGCGCATGGTTGTGGAAGATGTGTCCTCTGCCCTCCTTGGTGCCGACCTTTGCGCCATCGAACTTCGGGAAGTTGCTGACCCGTCGGCGGCTTCGTCCCAGTTCTCCTGGGGGATGACGAAGGGGGCGGGGTCCTCCTTGGCCGTCTCGCGGTTGGTGTACAGGGCGCCGAACTCGTCGCGCAAGTGCTCTGGTAGCCTTTCCCTCCTGGTTCGCAACGCCTCCGCTCGAGCCTTGGACCTTTTGCTGTTCGGGTCCGCGACCTTCTTGGGCCTGGCTCGTGCGGGGAGGGCTTTGGGAACATTTATAGCTTTGTACTGCCGCGGCTCGGCGGTGCCCACCGTGATCTGGATGCCGCAGTGGGTCTTCCAGGGGACGTCGTAGATGGCCTCGACCCCGACGTGCGTGGCGATGTCCGCCCGTACGATGGCGCAGTCGTACACGGAGCCCGAGCCCTTGTCGCACGTCGCCTCGCAGATCGGGTCAGTCAGGATGGTGCCGTTCCAGCGCGTGAGCCACGGCTTGTTGCCCCACCAGTGCGGCTCGTAGTTCCAGTCGGCCAGGATGATCCACGGGTCCATGAGCATGTCCACGAAGGTGGAGATGGAGACCAGGATGTCCCTGTTCGCGCCTTGGTCCCGTAGGCCAGGGCGAAGGTACGCCGCCACGACGACTATGTTGCCGCTCTTGGAGTGGAGGACCGTCGGCGTGAACCCCGCGAACGGCTGCCTCTTGTGGCGCTTGACATAGTAGTCCCTGTAGCCCTCGAACGTGGTCGCCGCCACGTCCCTGCGCGTGAGGATCCACTCGCCGACATGGGCCCCCTTGTCCGATTTGTTGGTGGCCACCGCGGGCGTGGCCGACCGCTTCCAGCCGTCCATGGCGAGCTTGCCAATCTGCTCCGTGAGGCCGCTCGCGTCGACGCGCGCCCCCGCTAGCGCTATGAGGTGGTACTTGTTGCCTGCGTTGCGACAGAAGTTCGCGGCCTGCGGGCCCCGAGCCGTTATGTTGCCGAACAGGATCTGCGCTGTCTGCTCGGGCTAGGGGCGGGTGCCCCTGCCGTGGGGGACCCACTGGCGCGGTTCCCAGGCCCCTTAAGCCGATGAGGCTGCTTGCGGCTACCCCAGCGACGGTGGGGCTCCTGCCGCTGCCGCTGGCACCGTGGTGGCGCCCTTGCCCATGCCCTTAGCTGCGAAGGCCACCTCCCTGGCCCTGGCGGCGGTGGCGATGAGCTCGGCGGCGGCCTTGCGGTCCTCCACGGAGGGCTCGTCGGCGGCAGGGGCGACTGCGGCGGGTCCAGGGGCCCCTTCAGGCTGGCGTGGCTCAGCAGGTGGGGCGGCAGAACCTCCTGGCGTGCCAGGTTGTTCCTGTCCCCCAGGCGCGGCCGCTGGCTGCTGTTCCGCTGGCGATGCGGGAGCAGACTCAGGAGGAGGCTGCTGAGCAGCAGGTGCCTCCCCATTCGGCTTCTTTCGCTTCGCAGGGTTGGTGGTGGACTCCTTGGCTTGGCGTAGGAGCTCACGTATTTTTTATTGGCCATAGTTGAGCTCGGCGAGGCGCTGGTCGAGCTCTTGCTTCCACTGTTCCATCTGGGTGCGGGTGCCCTCGTCGTAGATGGAGAGGTCGTCCCACATAGAGCTGTCGACCTTGAAGGCTTCCTGAGGCCCCACAGGTGGTGCTCCGCGTACTGCTTCAGCAAGCTTGGCACTGTGGTCAGTTTGTGCCTTGGCGCATGCGTTCTGTGCCTGGACGAGGTCCAGGGCGGCTTGCTCTTGTTTGTCCACGGCGTCGTCGTACCACTGCTTGGCGGCCTCGACGTCATCGACTGCCTGCTTGAACTTCTTCTCCCTGTCGGTGAGGACTGACAGCGCCGACTGGAGCACCTGCTCTGCTGCGCGGGCAGGCTGAGGCTTGTCGGGCTGCTGGAGGGCGTCCATGAGGTTGCCGACGAGTTCGGCGTGCTTGGTGTCGCTGAGGAGCGTGCTGAGCGTGGCGAGGATGGCGTCCCTAGTCGGGGCGGCGGCCGCTGGCTGCTCCTTCCACGGCGGTGGCTTGCTGGCTCCTGCCCAAGCCCCTGTGGGCTGGCGGTGTTCGGCAGGTGATGGAGCCAGCTGCTTGCCACAGTAGAAGCACTCGGACTTCCTCTTCCATGTCCAGAGTACCAGCAGTGCTTGCAGAGTGTGCACTCGCTTGCGAACCTTGCTGGCGAGCCTCGTCCGCCTTCAGGGCGTGCACGTCGCGGCCTGGTGCCGCCATTGGCGGCTGCTCCTCCGTCAGCAGGGGCGGTCCCTCCACCACGCTCTGCGGCGGCCATCGTCCCACTGCTTCCCAGGGAGCTCTCGCGAGCCACGCAAGGGAGGAGTATGGAATGGGCGGCAGTTCGCCCGTGAGTGTAGCTGCCATGGGCGGCAGCTCGCCCGTGAGTGTGGCTGCGGATACGAAGAGCACTGATAGCTGTGGGAGCCGACCCCAGATCGGCAGTGAAATGAACACCATTTTGGCCTTGAGCCAAAATGGCTACGGAGGAGGGAGGAGGAGGAGGAGGAGGAGGAGGAAGAGGGATGGAGAGCCGCGTGCGTCAACACATTGAGCGGCAACGCCGCAGCCGATTAAAGGCTTGGAGTCGCAACAAGGAAGCTCAGAGGATGAGCAGGTACAAATACCGCCACCCTCGCCTCGTTGTCGCCTGCTTCACCGCTGGGTTCGCCTCGAGATTCTGGTTAGAACGCACCCCCGGAGAGGTTAGGGGAGGACCGTGTCGGTACGTTTTGGTTTCCCCCGAAGCAGTGTTTTTACAAGTTGCCACTGCAGATTCCATCCGTTCTTGCCGGGCTGCCGAGGGCCCCTGCGCCTCCGAGAGGACGTTTTAGCACGGACGCCCACGGCTTTGCGTCCTCGATCGCCGCGCATCCTTGCCTCTGAGCCCGGCCATGGCGTCCCCAAGTGGGTCACCGCGCGAATCCGCAACCGCGTTGCGTTGGAGGGAGGGGGCTCTCGGAGGAGCGAGGAAGCTAAGGCGCACGCACCACCCTGGCCCAGTATTGTCCAGGGTTCGTAGAGGGGAGGGGGGGTTATCCCAAGGCGGGGAGTGAACCCTGCCGGATGCTTACGTGTCCTTCTTTCCAAGGCCGTTTGAACAGATCTTCTTCTATCCTCACCTTTCCGATCCCATGAAAATGCGCGTGGATTTGGTCCATGCGTTGGGGGGGTTCGGCTGTAGGGTGGTATACCCCAGTGCTCTGAGGAGCCTCCAGAAGATTATGTTGTCCCAGCTACCCGCAGCGTCTTTCACTCGGGCCTCTTCGGCAGATGGACACTTGGAGGCCAGGGGGCGTGGAGGGACGAGGCTGCCAGGCGCGGGAGGAGAGAAGCTGAGGGGGCCTCGAGGACCGATGATTTGGTTATACCTTGAGAAGTGTCGGGGGCCCTTGGCGGGCCTTAGGAGGCATCTGGGAACCTGCAGAGCCTTCAGCCCAGACCCTCGACGTCATGTTTTTTCATTACGTCGACCCCTGGAGGTCTCGACCCATTCCCCTGGACCGGTTTTTCATCCTGAGTCGTTTTTTGACGGTCTCGAGGGCCGGGAAGTGCCCCCAGAGGCCGCAGATAGCAAAAAAATCCCGTCATAATTTGTTCATTGCCCGAGGGGTTCTTGGGGGGAACCTCCAGAACCGTCAGTGGACACTTCGGGGACGTCCGGAGACCTCCGAGGAGTTTTCCAATAGAGCGGCCAGGAGCTCCTTGTGTGGGCGGAGAGAAGGCGAACGGGGCGGGGGGAGCAGGCCGAGGAGAGAGGGGGACCAGGGGGAGGGATGAGTTCGAGGAGGAGGAGGAGGAGGAGGAGGAGGAGGAATAGGAGGAGGAGGAGGAGGAGGAGGAGGAGGGAGGAGGAGGAGGGATGAGGAGGAGGAGGAGGAAGAGGAGGAGGAGGAGGAGGAGCAGGAGCAGGAGCAGGGGGGAGGAGGAGGAGGATGCGGGAGGAGGGAGGGAGGGGGAGGGGAGGAGGAGGAGGAGGGAGGAGGAGGAGGAGGAGGAGGAGGAGGAGGAGGAGGAGGAGGCGGAGGAGGAGGAGGAGGAGGAGGAGAAAGACGAAGAAGAAGAAGAAGAAGAAAAAGAGGCAGAGGAGGAGGAGGAGGAAATGGAGGAGGGAGGGAGCAGGCGGGAGGAGGAGGCGGAGGTGCCTCGCGCCCAGCGCGGAGAGGGGAGGGGAGCCAGCAGCGGCGCGCCGCCAGTGACTTCCGGGAGGCGCTGGCCACGCCCCTGTTCATCGGCAATGCGCGCCCGCACCGGGGAGCCGTTCTTGCCTAGGGGGTCAAGCACAGTAACAATGACACGCCGCCGTGGGGAGGAGGAGGAGGAGGAGGAGGAGGAGGAGGAGGAGGGCGAGGAGAGAGAAGGAGGACGAGGAGGACGTGGAGAAGGACGGCTAGGGAAACAGGCTGTCGGACCAAAAAAGAGGAGTCACATTCTGGCGGGCAACCAGCGGCACCGTGTCGTTGATGATCTGTCGCCCTCCCGAGCTGTCGTCTTCGCAGGAAGTGGAGCCAAGGGGCGCCCAAGAGGGGGCGAGGACTGGATCGAAGCATCACGAGCGGCAGGCAAATTTCCGTCGCGGCGCGGCAGAGGCGATGCGATCGCGCGTCGAGCACTCCGGGCTACGGCGTTGCCACTGTCCCGCATGCAAGGGAGGAAGGACAAGAAAGAACGCGGCGGCCGCAGACAAAGAAGGAGGCCCTCCTCCTCCTCCTCCTCCTCCTCCTCCTCCTCCTCCTCCTCCTCCTCCTCCTCCTCCGGGGAAGCGCTCTCACGCGGCGGCAGCCGCGGGGAGCGCGCGGGGCGGCCAGGCTGCGGGGCAGCCCCCGGCAGCGGCGCGGGGCGGCGTCGCGGGCGCACCCAGGGGCGAGGCTATCCCAGGCCGTCCGGGAGCATGTCTCAAGCAGAGCAGGTCGCCGGGGGGGTCGCCCCTTCCCTCCCCCGCCCCCTCCTCCGAACTGGCCAGGTCGGGCTCCTGGGAGGGGGTCCGTCGGGTGTTACCAGAAGTGTCCCTGGTCCATGGTGCCCCCAGGATTTCCAAGGAGACCCCCGACGGCCTCCAGAGCACCCTTCGCGAGGCCCAGTAGGCCCCACAGGGGCTCCGAAATTTGCAGCGAAACGCCGAGGGCACCTCGGGGCTGGGAGCCTTGACAAGAGCCTCACACTCCGAGAAGACATCCAAGGGGTCGGCCAACGTTGGTTTAGGAGCGAAGGGGGCGGCGCCGAGTGAGGTTGCCCCTACAGAGCCTCGTGGTGCGCTCGTTGTGCGCTCGTAGGAGCTCCTGGGGTCGTCTTTCGGCGGCGAGCGAGGGGTGGAAGTGAGAAGGCGGCGGGACTTCTCAGAAGGCGGCGGGACTTCTCAGAAGCCCCCTGGCCTTTAGTAAGGTGCATGTGTTTTCGGGGAAGGCTTATGTAGAGAACTCCTCAGAAGGCCGGAGGCCGTCCGAGCCTTTGAGAAGGCACGCCCCTTTTTCACTTCCCCCCCAGGCTCGCCGCCGAGTCCAAGACCTTTCATGGCCCCTTCTTGGAGTTTTGTTCGGTGGTCTTGGGGCAGCCTGGCGGCCTCGGAGGCCCCCGGGAAGCGAAATGGCGAGAAGCCAAAAGCCACTGGACAAGCCTGTTGTGTTCGAGTGAGTTGGGCCCCTCGGAGGTCTCTCTGGGAACCTCCGTGGCCATGTGGAGCCGTCTTGGAGTGATCGTGTGGCCTATCGGGGGCATGTTGGAGGTTCTGTTTAGCAATAGTGGGCTGCCTTGGGCCATCTCGGAGGCCATGTTGGGCTACCCGAGGCCCTCTTAGAGCCATCTTGGGCCCAAAAGGACACTCTAACGTCTCGAGTGGAACCCTGTCCAGACACGGGGGAGGGGGTGGGGAACAGGTGATGCAACTCCTCCTGGAAGGGGAAGGAGGAAGAAGAAAGGTTCTGAGCCACCTCCCGAAGGGCTGGTGGGACGCGCTTCTCCTCCCCTCTCCCCTCCCACCCACCCCCTACAGTGGAAACCCATGCCACGAAACACCCTGCTTGCGTCCAGGGTGTCCTGGGTTTCTCGGGTCTCGATAGCGTTCTACGGAAAGAGTGACGTTCCCACGCCAATTATCAATGGACGTCTTGGGGTCTCAGGGTTGGGTTTCTTGTGGAAGGTTTCTTGTGGATTGGCCTACACTGTAAGAGGAGGTGTGGGGCGAGAACGAGGAGCAGAAGGAGGGCGAGGACGAGAAGGCGAGAGCAGGCGGAGGAGGACGAGATGGCGAGGAGGGCGACGACGGCGGCGACGACGCCGCCGCCGCCGCGGGCGGCGCGGCGAGGTGTTGGTGCCCGTACTGGGGCTCACGTGGTGGGTTCGGAAGGGCTCACGGCGCCGCCCCCCCCCTCCCCCAGCGCGCGCGCGCGCCGCGACGCTGCCCGCCGCATCCCCATCCCCGTCCTCCCTCCCCATCGCCTGCCTCCTCGTCCCTTCGCCTCCTTCCCCCCTCCCCCAACGACCCCCTCCCCCGCCTGCTCCCGCCCTCCTCCCCCGCCACCTGCGTGGACATCAGCGAATTCCAGCGAAGTCCCTCCCTCCCTCCCTCCCCACTTCCTCCTCTCCCTCCCTCCTCGTCTCCTCGCCTCCCCCCCATCTCGTCTCCTCCCCCCGCCCGCCTCTCCCGCCGCCTCGCCCGCCCTCTTCCCCTCCCGCCCGCCTCTCCCGCCGCCTCGCCCGCCCTCTTCCCCTCCTCGTCCTACTCCTCCTCCTCCTCCTCCTCCTCCTCCTCCTCCTCCTCCTCCTCCTCCTCCTCCTCCTCCTCCTCCTCCTCCTCCTCCTCCTCCTGTGCAGCAGCCGGTGGTCCGGAACCGGCCGACGCCGAACATGGTTGTCGGGGGCCCCCAATCGGGGTGGTGACCACACCGTGCGGTGAGTCGGTGGGGATTCGGGGTCACCGCACGGTTTTGGGACTCGGGTCGTTCTCCGAGGACGTCTCGGGCGACGGGGGCCTCTGGGGTCCCAAGACAAGTGCGGTGACGGACCGTGCGGTGAGGTCTGGGGGGATTTCGAGGTCACCGCACAGTCCGTCACCGCACCGTGTCGGGACTCCAAATGTGATTCCGGAGGAAAGAAGCACAGACACAATGAATCGTCGATTCCCCAGAAAACACGGGAAGATGTGGGAAGTGGGGGGGGGGAAGGCAAAAACCCAGAAAATACAGGTACATATGGGGAATCCTGTTTTTTGTGTATCTATTTGTGTGTCCCAGGGCCCCTTCAGTGATGTTCCAGCCCACTTCAGCCTACTTTTAAGTCGGGCCTGTCCCTCTACAGGAGGAAGATTCCCAAATAGTCAAAACATAGTCTGGGAACTATGCTTTGAGTATCTTTGGGCATCTCTTGAGCATGTTTGGCGTACTTTCCATTTTTCGTCGAACATCCCCCTGCAGGGAGAGAAGCCCGACCTAAGCCGACCTTCGCCCCTTGAGCTCACCAGAGAGAGTGTTTCGAGCACCACGGGAGCGCCGAAACCTCGGGGCCTTCCCGCGTCGGGCCCCGGGAGGCGATGATCGCTCGACGCTGCTTCGATACCGGGTGCTCGTACTTTTCAGTCGGGCCTGTACCTCCCAGCAACAAGTACGATTAAGTCGGGCGTGTCCCTCTACAGGGGGATTTTGGACGAAGAATACAAAAGACTCGAAACATACTCAAAACATATTTAACAAATATCTAAAAATAGTCCCCAGACTACTTTTTGACTGTTCTTGAATATCCCCCCTGTAGAGGTGGTCCTCAAGCACAACGGGAGCCACGCAGCCCGAGAGGCGGCGAGGCCCCGGACGAGTCGGGCGCGCCCCCCCCCCCACGAGTCGGGCGCGCCCCCCTCAAGAGTAGTCCAGAAACACAGGCGAGGGACGATGCTTCGAGCACGTGTGTTCGATCCTGTTGCCCTCGTCCTCGTCCTCCTCCTCCTCCTCCCTTCCTCCCGCTCCTCCTCCTCCTCCTCCTCCTCCTCCTCCTCCTCCTCCTCCTCCTCCTCCTCCTCCTCCTCCTCCTCCTCCTCTTCGAGCACGTGTGTTCGATCCTGTTGCCCTCGCTCTCGGCGCCCGGCCGCTGGCCGCTGGCCTCGTCCTCGTCGCGGCCGGAGCCCGCCGTGCCTCCGAGCCGCCGTGGGAGCCCCCGAGAGGCGGCGGGGTTCCATCTCGGGCCGGGCGGAAGGGGGGGATCGGTTTCTGCCCCGCCGCCGGGCCCATTCCTCGATACATAGCCGCCTCCGGCGCCGGGAGGCGCCGGGAAAATCAGCTACGAGAGCTGATGCTCAAACCCCCCCTTTGCTATCCCCCCCTTTCGCCCGACCCGACCATCGGATGCTTCCTGGCATGCCGTCTCGCTGCCGTCAGCAAGTCAGGTCGCACCGATCTTTGCATCTGTGGGATTCTGTGTCGGGCTTGTCCCTCTACAGGGGGAGCATTCAGGAATAGTCAAAAAATAATACGGGAACTATTTTTTGGTTGGAGCATGTTTTGACCATTTTGGAGTATGTTTTGACTATTTTTTTTAGTTTTCATCCAAAATCCCCCTGTAGGGGGACAGGCCCGACTTAACTGTAGGGCCCCTTCCCGAGCCCTCGCGAAGGCGAGGAGAGCTCGGGGTCGTCGGACTGATGTGTTGGCGGAATGTGCCTCAGGGGCGATCTCCTCCTGTCAGCCTTTTCGCCCAGGCTTCATGGGTCTTTGACCGTGGATGTCAAAAAAAAACACCATGACTGATCGGGGGGGCCCCAATGGGCCCGCACCAGAAGGTCACGCAGGCGAAGGGGTCATTCTTACGGGTAGCCGACCGGGAGAGTCGGGCGCGTCCCCCTACAGGAAGGAGATTCAAGCAAAGTCAACAAAAATAGGCCGGGGACGATGTTTCGAGGATGTGTTCGATCATGTTTGAGTATATTTGGGCTATGTTTCATTTTTCTCCCAAAGGCCGCCTTCGGGAGGACATGCCCGAAGGCCATGGGAGAGACACAGGGCCGAGAATCCGGGGCGGGAATATATACATGACTAGGGGGGGCGGATATCATGGCGGGGGGTATGATATTTCCCCAGATCTCATGGCGCCTCTTCTTCTTTCATCACGTCCCTGGCCCCCCCGCTGGGCCGCGCACATGCCGCCGTTCATGATTTGCACCCCCCTCCCCTTGGACACCGCCCTCTTGGCCGCTCCCGATGTCCCTCTACAGGAGGAAAACTCCAAGATAGTCCAAACATAGTCTGGGTACCATTTTTTGAGCAGTTTTAAAGTATTTGTGAGCATTTGACTGTCTCGCTCAAGAGCATCGGGCTTGTGCTCTAAGAACCTCGCTTTTGTCCTTAGAACACTGGTGTGTTCTAAGAACATGTCGTGGTAGGCCTATGAGATTGCTGAGACGGTCGGCCCCTGCTCAAAGAGTGGCCTCTGGTGCGGGCTCACTGGCCCTCCGATCGTTGCATACGATGCGATAATAGCGTCCTGCGCGCTTGGGTTTGGCCCCCTCGCGCCCCTCAGACGCCGCGCACAAATGCAGTAGAGGATTGGCACACTAGTGTACAAAAGATGCGCGGCATTCGTCGCCCATCTAGGGAGCACTCCGCCCCCCGGTCACTCGTAAGTGGCCCACGCTCGTCATCAAGAGGCTGCTCGGAGCATGGCTCGAGGAGAAAGAGATGATGGGCCTGTTTTCCACCACCACCACCATAAGTTGGAGGGGGAGGGGGTCCTCCTCCTCCTCCTCCTCCTCCTCCTCCTCCGCCTCCTCCACCTCCTAGGCCGCTGGGTCGAGGTTCGGACTTTGAGCGACCGAACCTCACGTACAATTGTACACCAGCGCCTTAACAGCCCCCCCCTTCGCAGGCCCGCGCGGCAAGGGGCCTGGGGAGCTCCCATAGTCGTCGAAGCAGGGGCCGGAGGCATATCGTAGCCATATATCCGATATTGTACCTTCAAGCATGATGTTGAATTGCATTGTGCCGCCTACTTGTGTGACCTCTGCAATGAAGCGTCGAATGCGTACCCGAAGAACACATACAATAATTTCGCAACAAAAGAAGGTCACGGAGCTTATTTCCAGCGAGTTGTTTGGGCTGGGCTTTCTGGAATCGGGAGGAGACGGCATGCACTCGTACGGGGCACGCTCTCTCACACCACCCCCAGGGCTAGAGTTCGAAGCGGCACTGAATGAGGACGCGCCGCCTGTACATGAGAGCGATGGCCATGTCGCAACGGAAGCAGAACGAAACAGCTCGGATTCCTACGGCACGGTCGACACGGAGGACTTACAGTACGCCAGCCAATACGCTTACACGGATCGTTATTTTGAAGAAGTGATAGCCTCACTTGACAGCGATGGATTCATTTCCTTAATTCTCAGCCATTTCAGATAAATGCCCCGACGGCCTGAACTCGCGCACGGCACCGCCACAAGAAAATCTTGTCAATAGCGAGAAAAATACGAGATGAATGATCAATTCTTGAAGGGTATGGACAGTCACTTGGAAGGTTTGGACACGATTGCTAGACAGCACAACATGCAGAAATCGCAGAGAGCCAAGTCGCCGACGGGGTTTTCGAAGCACTGTTGACATCTCAATATGGAGATTGGGTAGCGGAAGCAATATACTACAAACTTGGCAGATTTAGAGCAATGATCTCAAACAAAAACAACTCCTTTTGCCACCGGATACATGGATCGAGGTTGGGGTTGTCAGGAAATGCGGCGACATGTTTGAATGGTGGATGGGCTGGTAGTTCTTAATATTTCTGACACACGACTCGCGTTCGCACTTGCCTGTGACTTCATTGCCATTTTGAATCAAAACCGGTACAAGCCTCATAAGAGCGCTGACAGGCGACGCTCAGCAACCAATGGGGGCTGCGGCTGTCGCCCATCCGCTGCTTCCCCCCCGCCCCTTTTCTTCCACTCTGGACGGGGGCCTTGGTTCCTGGCTTCGGCTGGCCCCCATCGGCTCCTCCCCCTTCCCCCCCCCCCCTCCCCGCTCGCCGCGCGCTTTCACCCCTTCCGGGGGTGGTGGATCGATTCGGAAGGTGCGGAGGCTGCAAGAGGCCCTCAGGAGACGGCGCTGGCTCGGAGGAGGGGCGCGCATGTGATTGCGAGGAGGAGGAGGAGGAGGAGGAGGAGGAGGAGGAGCCAGCGCCCGATCCCCACCTGCCCAGAATTTCGAACGTCTTCCAAGGGGGGGGTGCACCGCCATGTAGAAGCGGCAGCCGCCCGCCACCTGGCATGGGCGGAGTCCCCAGAGGCGGGAGGCGCGCCCGAGAGGCACCCCCGACCCTTGCCTTTTATAGGATGCCCGTCGAGCCAGCAGGGGCCCCCTGCAGCGGGGCAGCGAGGGCGCAGGCTCGCGCGACCGCGCACCTGGCGCCCCGCCTCGCCCCGGGCAGCCTCGTGGGCCGCAGATGCGGCACAGTTGGGCGCGTTTCCCAAGAAACTCCCCAAGGGGCCCCGGCAGGCTCGAGAGCTGCTGCAGGCCAAGGGCCCCCGACGGCCTTTCCATTTATCTCCACCTCCTCCTCCTCCTCCTCCTCCTCCTCCTCCTCCTCCTCCTCCTCCTCCTCCTCCAGTTGACATATGTCAATGCGGTAGTCCTGGTAATCCTCTTCGTTTTCCTCCTCCTCCTCCTGCTTCTCCTCCTCCTCCTCCTCCTTCTTGCCCTCTCTAACTTATGGTGGTGTTGGTGAAAAACGGGTCCGCCCATGCAATTGTTTAATAAACATTAACTATTGTATAGGGTCGTTCTTGCGTGTAGCCCACGGCGGTTGCTGGCGGGCCCGCGAGGCTCAATCGCCTCGCGGACCAGGTACACGAGCTCATCGAGGCTCGCCGCCGCGCCCGAGGGTGGGATTGATCAGAGAAGGGCAACGAGTGGTGGGCTTGTATTCCACCACCGCCACCACCACCACCACCACCACCATAAGTAGGAAGGGGAGGGGGTCCTCCTCCTCCTCCTCCTCCTCCTCTTCCTCCTCCTCCTCCTCCTCCTCCTTCTCCTCCTCCCCCTCCTCCTCTTCCACCTTCTTCCCCCTCCAAGTTCTGGTCGTGGTGGCGGTGGAAAACAGGCCCATCAGACGAGTTGAGACAACGGCAGTTGCTCGACGCAGAAAATCCAGGGTCATTTTCCCGTTGGCGCGTAAGCTGCCCGCGCAAGGCCGCGCTGGCGGCCCGCGTAAGTTGCGGCGCAAGGCCGCGATCATATCGCGTAAGACCCGCTTTTCTTCGGGACCCCTCGTCGCCATGGCTGGACGCATCTCGGAAACTACAGCGTTTGGATCCCCAGGAGGGGTCCAGGGACGGATTTTGAGTTGCCGATGATTCAACTCGCCCGGTTCCGAGAGGGGGAATCGAGGTCCGAGGACGGCGGCCGTCTGAACTTTTGGGAGGCATCCTGGACCTTCCCCCGCCTTTTCGTGGAGATCCGTCGGGTTCGGTATATCTTCCCCGTTGTCCTCCTCCTCCTCCTCCTCCTCCTCCTCCTCCTCCTCCTCCTCCTCCTCCTCCTCCTCCTCCTCCTCCTCCCCCTCCCCCTTTCCGCTCGCGACTGCTTGAACTTGTTTTCTTGCCGACGCGATGGACGGCGTACGGTCCGTGAGTGAGTGCTTCGTCACCACGGCTGGATTCGCCCCGAAGTTCTTGGCAGATTGGCCATGGACACGTCGGGGGTGCCGGGGGGGACCGAGGTTCGAGTCTCGAGGATCCTGGCCCGCCTGCGACCTCGAGGGGCTCCCTCGGACCCTAGGGGGAACCTCTGGGGACCCCTCGAGACAGTCGAGGAGGATGGAAGAGCCAGCGCTCTGTTTTCACAGCGCACGTGCAGGTTGCAGCGTACCTCGGGCGCCTGCCCTGGCGGGCTCCGCGCCAGCGGCGCGAGGCCCGCCCCCGCCGCGGACCGGGCGACGAGGGGCAGACGGCGGGAGGGGGGAGTCGGGCGGGTGATAATGGGGCGAGGTGGCCCAGATGGGGCGTGAATGAACGGAGCCCACAGGTGAGGAGGAGGGGGAGGAGGAGGAGGAGGAGGAGGAGGAGGAGGGGAGGAGGAGGAGGAGGAGGAGGAGGAGGAGGAGGAGGAGGAGGAGGAGGAGGAGGAGGAGGAGGGCCCCGTAGGGCCCCGTTTGAAGCCAATACGTAAGGCGTCCAACAATGACCCTGAAATGCCCCCTGCAGGGCCCTCTTCTCTGCACCTCTCCCATAGAGGTCACCCCCCAGCACCATTAAGTCGGGTACGTCCCTCTACTAGAGGAATATTCAAAAATAGGAAGAAAAAAAGCATGGGGACTATTGTTTTGTTACCGACCCCGAAGGTTTCGGCCGTCGATGGCGACGGGATGTGTGATCACAGGAAGGAGCTAAAGGACAACGTGACAGGGTAGGCGGAAGAAGTATCTGAGAAGGAGGAGGAAGAGGAGGAGGAGGAGGAGGAGGAGGAGGAGGAGGAGGATGAGGGGAGGCGGGGGAGGAGGAGGAGGAGGGGAGGAGGAGGAGAAGGGGGAGGAGGAGGAGGAGGAGGAGGAGGAGGAGGAGGAGGAGGAGGAGGAGGAGGAGGGAGGAGGAGGAGGAGGAGGAGGAGGAGAAGGGAGAGAGGAGGAGGAGGAGGAGGAGGAGGGAGGAGGAGGAGGAGGAGGAGGAGGAGGAGGAGGAGGAGGGGGAGGGGAGGGGGAGCAAACGAAGGAGATGGAGAAGGTGGCAAAAGACGCTCAGGAGGAGGAGGAGGAGGGAGGTGGTATTCTGACCCGGGACCCCCCCCCGGGACCCCCCTGGGACCTCCCCCGCGATCCCCCCCCCCCCTCGGCCGGAGGAGGAGAAGGAGGAGGAGGAGGATGAGAAGGAGGAGGAGGAGGAGGAGGAGACAAACGAACAGGATATGGAAAAGATGGCAAAAGACGCCCAGGAGAAGGAGGAGGGAGGAGGCATTCTGATCCAGGACCCTCCCCAGGACCCCCCCCGGGTGTCCCTCGGGACCCCCCCCCCTGGCCGGGGAAGGGAAGAAAGGGAAGGGGAAACCTTTCGAGTCAATGTGCTTGAGGGGGAGGAGGAGGAGGAGGAGGAGGAGGAGGAGGAGGAGGAGGAGGAGGAGGAGGAGACAAACGAAAAGGAGATGGAAAAGATGGGGAGGAGGAGGGAGGGAGGTGGTATTCTGACCCGGGACCCTCCCCAGACCCCCCCCCCCCCGGGTGTCCCCCGGGACCCCCCCCCGGGCCGGGGAAGGGAAGAAAGGGAACGGGAAACTATTCGAGTTAATGTACTTTACGCAGGAGGAGGCGATGAAGAAGGAAGAGACGGAAGAGGAGGAGGAGGAGGAGGAGGAGGAGGAGGAGGAGGAGGAGGAGGAGGGGGAGACGAACGAGAAGAAGGAGACGGACAAGCTGGGAATGGGAAGGAGGCACGGACGAGAAGAACAACCCATTCCACACGCCGACAGTGTCGGCGGATTTTGGTTATGTTTGGGGTGTGTGTTGGGGTATTTTGATTTTCTTACGCACAATCCCCCTGTAGGGGGACTTGCCCGACCTCACAGTACCGCCCGCCTGCAGGGGGGAGGGACCCCTTGGGTGGCCGGCGCCGCGGGGCGAGACGAGCCCCCAACCACACCAAGCCGCACGGGGGGGGGATGCTCAAGCAGTGGCGAAGCGTCCTGGCTCGCCTATAGGCCTATCAAAGAATGTTCTAAGAGCCTTTTGTGGTTTGCACGAAATGCTCCTGGAAACATTTCTGGCTGGGGCCGTCTTGTTTTAACGCATCGGGCTTATGTTCTAAGAACACAGCGTCTGTTCGTAGAACAGGTTGGGGGTTCTGAGAGCATGTCGTGGTAGGCCTATAGGGATGCCGGGACGGCCGGCCCCTGCTCAAGATGCGGAGAGGCGGGAGGCCGAGAGGGGGGCAAGAAGGGGGAAGGGGAGGAGGAGGAGGAGGAGGAGGAGGAGGAGGAGGAGGAGGAGGAGGAGGAGGAGGAGGAGGAGGAGGAGGAGGAGGAGGAGAGGGGGGAGGCCGAGAGGGGGAAGGAGGGGGGCGGCTCGGCATCGCTGGGGGTGTCCGCGGCACGGCCGAGGCGGGGAGCCCAGGGTGGATCATTCAAGCGAAAAGACGCTCGTTCGAGCGAAAAGGTAGTCCGTTCAAGCGAAAACCAATCGAGCGAAAACCAATCCAATCGGGTTTGGACAGAGCAGCAGAGAGCACAGAGCAGCAGAGAGCACAGAGCAGCAAGGAGCACAGAGCTTCAGAGAGCACAGAGCAGCAGAGAGCACAGAGCAGCAGAGAGCACAGAGCAGCAGAGAGCACAGAGCAGCAGAAGAGCGCAGAGCAGCAGAGAGCACAGAGAAGCAGACAGCACAGAGCAGCAGAGAGCACAGAGCAGCAGAGAGCACAGAGCAGCACAGAGTGCACAGAGCCGCAGAGAGCACAGAGCAGCAGAGAGCACAGAGCAGCAGAGAGCACAGAGCAGCAGACAGCACAGAGCAGCAGAGAGCACAGAGCAGCAGAGAGCACAGAGAAGCAGACAGCACAGAGCAGCAGACAGCACAGAGCAGCAGAGAGCACAGAGCAGCAGAGTGCACAGGACAGCAAAGCACAGAGCACAGAGCCGGGAACCAGGATTTCGGGCTTCTCCTGCCTCGATCTCTCCAAAATCATGGTTCCCGCCATCCTCCGGGCCGCCGTGAGTCCCTGGGGCGCCAGACAGAGCCGGGAACCGGGATTTCGGGCTTTTCCAGCCTCGATCTCTCCAAAATCATGGTTCCCGCCATCCTTTGGGCCTCCGTGGGTCCCTGGGGCGCCAGACAGAGCCAGGAACCGGGATTTCGGGCTTTTCCAGCCTCGATCTCTCCAAAATCCTGGTTCCCGCCATCCTCTGGGCCGCCGTGAGTCCCTGGGGCGCCAGACAGAGCCGGGAACCGGGAATTTGAGCTTTTCCAGCCTCGATCTCTCCAAAATCCTGGTTCCCGCCATCCTCTGGGCCGCCGTGAGTCCCTGGGGCGGCAGACAGAGCCGGGAACCGGGATTTCGGGCTTTTCCAGCCTCGATCTCTCCAAAATCATGGTTCCCGCCATCTTCTGGGCCTCCGTGGGTCCCTGGGGCGCCAGACAGAACCAGGAACCGGGAATTTTGGTTTTTCCTGCCTCGATCTCTCCAAAATCCTGGTTCCCGCCATCCTCTGGGCCGCCGTGGGTCCCTGGAGCGCCCGACAGAGCGGGGAACCGGGAATTTGAGCTTTTCCAGCCTCGGTCTGTCCAAGGCCGCCGTGAGCCCCTGGGGCGCCAGACAGAGCCGGGAACCGGGATTTCGGGCTTTTCCAGCCTCGATCTCTCCAAAATCATGGTTCCCGCCATCTTCTGGGCTGCCGTTGGGGCGCCAGACATAGCCGGGAACCGGGAATTTGAGCTTTTCCAGCCTCGATCTCTCCAAAATCATGGTTCCCGCCATCCTCGGGGCCGCCATGAGTCCCAGGGGCCCCAGACAGAGCCGGGAACCAGGATTTCGGGCTTTTCCAGCCTCGATCTCTCCTCTGGGTCGCCGTGGGTCCCTGGGGCGCCAGACAGAGCCGGGAACCGGGAATTTTGGCTTTTCCAGCCTCGATCTCTCCAAAATCATGGTTCCCGCCCTCCTCTGGGCCGCCGTGGGCCCCTGGCATCGACTCCGCCTTGCGCCGAGGAGGCGGTGGCCGCCGCGGCGGCCGCCGCGTTGCAAAATCCTGGTTCCCGGCAGCCGCGGGAGCGCCAGGAGCCGGCGCGCACCTTTTCGCGCGCGCGCGCCCAGCGAATTTCTTTCGAACGGCCGCAGTTTTCGCGCGAATCGTTTTCGCGCGGACGGCGGACCCTCGGAGGGGCCGGCCCCTCCTCGGCCCGCCCTGGCCCCAGAAGGGACGGCCGTGGAGCGCGCAGCCACTCCTCCTCCTCCTCCTCCTCCTCCTCCTCCTCCTCCTCCTCCTCCTCCTCCTCCTCCTCCTCCTCCTCCTCCTCCTCCTCCTCCTCCTCCTCCTCCCCCTCCCCCTGTGCGCGCTCCGCGAAAGGGTCCAAGCTCCTTCGCCGACCCTGGGCGGGCGCTCCCCCCCTCTCGGCGGGGACGTCGGCGGCTCGAAGCTGGCCTTTGCGAGGTGGAGCCCGAAGGACGAGGTGCCCCAAACATCGGGGGCGGAAAAGAGGGGGGTGATGACTTGAGGGGGGGGTGGATATCATGGCGGGGGCCATGAGATTTCCCCAGATCTCATGGCGACTCTTCTTGTTTCATTACGTCCCTGGCCCCCCCCCCAGTGCTCGGCGGAGGGTCCTGCTCCGCGGGGTGGGTGCCACGGGAGCTCCACCTGCAGCCCGAGCGGCGCGCGCGCGCTCGCAGGGGTTCCCGCCTCTCGTCTGCGTGGAACTCTCCCGTGGGGGACCCTGTGCTCTGCACTGGCTCGATCTGGCCGCAAGCCTCGCAAGCCAACCGTGGGTAGCAACCAGTGCGCATGTGCGCGGTAGTCTATTTGGGCATGCGTATGTACTTATATATTTACATACATACATACATACATACATATATATATATATACATATATATATGTGTCGGTATATATCTATGTATGTATCGAGGAGAGAGAGAGAGAGAGAGAACAAAAAAAAGAGAGAGAGAGAGAGAGACACAAAAAGAAGGGAGAGAGAGAGAAACCTGTGGCGCGGGACCACGTCGATGCCTCGGGGATTGCCCCCGCTGGTCGTGCCGGGAGGGCTCTCCGGGCGCGGGCTCCGGCTCTGGAGAGGAGTCCTGGCCTTAGGTCGGGCCTGTCCCCCTACAGGGGGACTTTGGACGAAAAATTTAAAAATAGTCAGAAAAAATACCCTAAAGTATTCAAAAATTGACAAAAAATCGTCCCCCGACTATTTTTTTGACTATTTTTTAACACTCTCCCTGTAGAGGGACAGGCCCGACTTGATCCTGGCATCGCTCGGGCGTATGCATCGCTTCTCGGCGAGGGCCATCAAGGAGCCTCCCGGATCCCTTTTCTGTGCGGCCGGAGCACGCACGCGGCCGGGGAGCGCACGGGGGGTGGACGCCCGAGCGGTGGCGAGGAGTGCCCTCCACCAGCTCAGCGCGGGCTCGCCCTTGGCGAGAAGGGGTCCCGGGTCGCTTCGCCACATTCGGCCCCTCCCGGGGTCCTTCCCAGGCCCCCGGGCCCTCAAAGCAAGGGCGTCCTCGAGGGCGCGAAGTTATTCGGGCGTCGCGCATCGCGCTTCGGCTCCAATTCCTCCTCATCCTCCTTTTCTTTCCTGGGAGGCGGCGCGAGAGCGCGAAGTTATTCGCACTTCGCGCTTCGCGCAGTGCGAAGCGCGAAGTTGGGAGCCCCTGCAAAGGCTGCCCGCGTCCTGGGAAAAGCCTTGGGGTCCAGCACCTGTGGCTTTCTGGATATTTTTCTCTCTCTCTCTCTCTCTCTCTCTCTCTCTCTCAGACTCGACAGGAGTTGGCAGATTCGAAGAGAGACCATCCCCGCCGGCGCGAGGGCATGGTGCGCCAGAGGCAGAAGAGAGTACTCCGCGCCGTGATCAAGATGATCAACGTTGGTACTCTCGTGGAGGCCCCTCGCTGCGATTCACGCTGCCGACTCAACAACATGGGCTTGCTTGGGTGAGTCGCCTTCTCGTCCTCTGCCTGATTTGCAAATCCTTCTCTTCCCGCCCCTGCCCTTAGTCTTCTTGCTCACCCTCATCCTCATCGTCCTCCAGCTCCTCTTCTCGTCAGCCTTATCTTCCTCTTCCAGCTGGCACGAGCTGATACCAGCCGCAGCTTGGCAGGTGTACCCTTATGTTCTTCAGCATTGCAGCGTTCCGCCTCGGAATATCATTCGTTTGGGATAGCTCCACGGGGACTTGAGCCCTCGGCAAAGTGGCTGATGTTCTTGATCCACCTTCTTGTGGCCACGTTGCGGCTGCACCTGTCCCAGCCATCCTCACGCCTGACTCGTATGGCGCTCTCAAGCCCGTGCAGTTTTCAGTACGCATGTCAACGTGTCGTCCACTGCTGGGGCCGTCAGGACTCGAGTGAAACTGGCAGTGGCATGGGGAAATAGCAAGTGCACGAGTGGCACAGTTCTGCGCGTATGATGGCATGGCAAGCATGAACGAACACGTGCATGCGGCGATCATTCCACAACGTCATGACGAAGAATAAGAAGAAACAAAAAAAACTATTTTTTTTTTTAACAAAAAAAAAAAAAAAAAAAAAAAAAAAAAAAAGCCGTAACTATAACTTTGGGCGCCACGAGGCGCCGCCCCTGGCGCGAGGAGCGCGCCCGAAAACACCGCGTGGAACGACAACAGTTTATGTTTATGGCAGTTGTTCTTCTGCTAATGACGTTTTATTCTGCCGGTGGGTCTCCGGGTGCCGTGGGAGGTGGCGTTGTGGAAGACAGTGTGCGTGCTCACCTCCACCGCGCTGGACCACGGGATGCTCTGCACCACCTCCAAGGCAATACTCCTCGACGGCCTGCAGCGGCGGGGCATCCGCCTGCGGGGCCAGCGGGAGGTCACGCAGATCATCCTGAGCTGCGAGGGCATGGAGCTCACAGCCCTCAAGAACTTGCTCGACGGCAGCGGCAGCTATCTCGGAGGCTTCCTGCAGTGATCGCTGTGACTTACAATAGTTGCAAGGTGGTTGCAACCCTCTTGCAAGGCGCTTGCAAGTCCGCCCAGCTGCTCCCTGATGGGGCCGCGACTTGCTCAGACTTGGAGCAGTGAGGCGGGCTTGCAGCCCAGTTGCAGGCGCCTTGCAAGGGGGTTGCAGCCACGGTTCGAGTCCTACACCTGTTGCAAGGCGAACCGACCACTACGGTGTAGAGGTTGGCACCGACACCGATATCGGCGGTCGCCTCCACCGAGGGAGGAGGATCCCGATGCTCGGTGCTGGCTGTAAGCCTCGGGCTTCGCGGGTGGCCGAAACGTGACCGCCAACGCCCCAAAGCCAGGATCCTCCTCCCCCTTGCGGGGGCAGCCCCCTGAGCTGGTGCTGGTGCCCACTTCCAAGCCTCCAGCTATCAGAACCTCTACAAGCTCATCTACCACGACATCTCGAACAGGCAGTACCAGGACGAGATCCTGAACCACCTGAAGAAGCAGGCGGTTCAGGTGCGGAGTGTGCTCGGCGGAGCCGCCGGCGCGAAGATCCTAAGCGACGTGGACGACACGCTGTACTGCAGCGGGGGAAAGTTCCCCGCCGGCTGCGACAGGCGCTTCCCGCGTGGGGCCATCTACCCGGGTTTCTTGCGGCTGCTCCGGGTCCTGGACAGCGGGTACGACCCCGAGGCCCCGTGCTGCAACGTGGTGTTCCTCTCCGCGAGGCCCCACATCTACAAGGATTTGGCCGAGGACCACACGTACGACCTGTTTCGGCGGCTCAAGCGGGAGGGGCGCATACACACGTTCCCCACGTTGCTGCCAGGCCGCATATGGGAGGGGCTCTGGGCGTTGGGCTGCTTTGCGTTCATGAAGACCCTTGCTTGGAAGCCCGTGGGCGATCGGAAGTCCAGAACATTTGTGAACTTCAAGAGGCTTTATCGCGAGTACGACTTTATATACGGCTGCCTGCGGCAAACATTGCCACCGTGCCAGCGCGGCAGTGCATCGGCGCTGCTTGAAGTAGGTTTTCTTCAAGGCCCGCTCAAGTTCAGACAGGGCGCTGAACTGAAGCGGACCTTGAACACCCTCTCCTCGTTCGCAGCCCCGTTATCCTCTTCACAGTGGAAATCCATGCTAGGAAGCACCCTGCTTGCCTCCAGGGTGCCCTGGGTTTCTTCGGTTTCGATGGTTTTGCGATGGAAGGCGTAACGTCCCCGCACCAAAAATCAATGGACGTCCTGGGGTCTCAGGGTTGGGTTTCTTTGGAAGGCTTCTTGTGGTCGAGCCCCTACCGTATTCTCCCTTGCTCCTTCTCTGCCCTCTCCTCTCCGTTTTTTCTTCCAGCGCCTATTGGAGTCTCCTCGGGAGCCGCTCGAACCTCTCTCGGAGGCCTCGCATGGCTGTTGGGGCCGCCCTTCGAGCGTCTGTTGGGGGGGCTCGTGGAGTACTCTTGGGGGCATCATGGGGACTCCTTGGGGACATCTTGGAGGCCTCTTGGGAGCCTGTTCTGACCTCCCTGGGGGGGAGGGGGGGCGCCTTTGCTGGTTTGACCCCCCTCGGGGGGCTTGTGTTTGACTCCCGCTTGGAGGGGCTTGTTTTCGGCCCCTTCCTATTGCATGCGCAACTTGATATGGAAAATGTGCTGGCATCGGCTCCGGAGAGGGGGGCGGTTTTCGAGCGGCGGTCGAGGGTAGGGGCTGGGGCTGACCCTAGAAAACACGACGTAAAGAAACGTCACCAGACAACAGAAGAGCATGACGGAAAGAGCGCCAGCAAGAGATATTCTGAACAGGGCGAGGCGACATTTCCAAAAAGCCCTCCCGGGCTCATGGTGGCTGCTTTTTTGGGCCCTGGAGGCCTCAAGACGGTCCAAATGACCTCCAGGACGGCCAACGAAGCCCTAAAGACGGCCTCAGACAGACCCAGAAGGACCCGAAGACAGTCAAAAGCATTCCCAGAGGGCTCATGATGGTCTCGTCACGGCCCAAGAGGTCCCCAAGACGCCCAAAGAGGCCATGACGAGGATTCCCAAGAGGCCCAGAGGAAGAATAATACATGAGCTGTCCATTCTTGTTGAATGGATTTGGGGATTTCCCATTTTCTGGGTCAAGAAGAACAGGCCCGACAGATCGCCCCAAGACGGCCCAAGAGAGCCCCAAGACCGCCCAAGAGAGCCCCAAGACAGTCCAAGAGGGCCCCGAAAGAACACCAGGAGGGCCGTGGGAAGCCCTCAAGAGGGCCGAACTGGGCACCGAGCGGGGCCCAGGACGGCCCACGTCCCCCAAGACGGCCCAAGAGGCCCCTGGGGCGGCCCAAAAGCCTCCCAAGAAGAACCCCAAGACGGCCTGAGGAGGCCAAAAGCATTGATTTCTACAAGATTGTCCATTGAGGCTTCTCGTTTGTTCGGGCCCAGATCGGCTGAAGATGGCTCTGAGGGCCTCCGAGATTGCCCCAGGACGACCCAGGAGGCTCCCAAGAGGGCCCCCAGACGGCCAAGAGGGCCCCAAGACGCAGAGAGCTCCAAGAGGGGCCAAAGAGGGCTCCAAGCGGCCCCCAAAAGAGCTCAAGAGGGCCATAGGGGGCTGCAAAGAGGGCCCACGAGGGCCCCACGACGGCCCAAGCCTCCCAAGACAGCCCTCAGGACGGCCGAAAGTGCCTCCAAGAGGATACACAAAGCTACCTGAGAAGGTAAAAAGCATTGCCGCCCCCCAGGTGTTTCATGGTTGTTGGGGTTCTCGCCTTTTCGGGCCCAGCTCGGTCGCAGACGGCCCTGAGGGCCTCCGAGATTGAAGGCTCCCAAGAGGGCCCCTAGACGGCCCAAGGAAGCCCGAGGACGGCCACAGAGAGCCTCAAGACGGCTCATGAGGAGCCCCAAGAAGTTCCCAAGAGAGCACCCAGAGTAGCGCAGGAGGCTGCCAAGAGGGCCCAAGACGGGCCAAGCACCCCAAGAGAGCCCCAGAACGGCCCAAGAGGGCCCCAACACACCGAAAAGGGCCCCCAGAGAACCCCCCCGGACGGCCCAATGATGCACGCAGCTTTGTTGCCAAGGTTCCCAAGAGCACCAGGTCATTGGGAAGCTTTTTTTTACACGAGTCGGTGACGTGAAAAGCGTTGAACGCCAAGGGTCCCAAGAGCGAGCAGTAGCGCAGAAAGCTCTTAACGCCAGGGTTCCCAAGAGCGTATGGTGACGCACACAGATCTTAACGCCAAGGCTCCCAAGAGCTAACGGTGACGTAAGCAGCTCTGACCTGGTTGGTCCACAAGGGGGTTCAGCGAAAAGGGGGTGGTGCAATATATCTAGGCCTCCTAGATGGGGTCGGAGTAGATGGGTCGAAGGATCATTCCGCATCGCCGACGCATCGGCGATGCGGCTCGATGTGGAGCCCGTTGTGCTTGACGTCGACGTCGCCGATGCATCGCCCACGTCGACGATGCATCGCCGGTGCATCGCCAATGCATCGCCGATGCATCGCCGACATATCGGCGATGCGGCGCGATCCTCCGACCCAATCTACTCCGACCCCATCTAGGAGGCCTCTAAGATATTTGTGGGATTGGAATAGATTTGGGGTGTGCAATACAGTCTGGGGGGGCGCAAATGTATTGCTGGATTTTCGCGCGCAATGCGTTTGTCGCAATGCAACGCAACGCAATGCAATGCAATACAACTCTCCGGCGCAATACATTTGCAATACAATTGCCCCAAATTTATTGCACCACCCCCTTTCAGCTGAACCCCTTGTGGGTCGACCAATCTGAGCTCACGGTGACGTACTTCACACCAAGGTTCCCAAGAGCGAGATGTTACGTAAACGAGTTCCTTACAACGCCACGGTTCTCAAGAGCGAACGATGACGTGAAAAAGACCTTCACGCTAAGGTTCCAAAGACCGAAGATTGACGTTAACAAGTTCTGAACGCCAAAGCTCCAAGAGCGAACGGCGCCATCAGCCCTCTCGGGCAAGTTCTCGAGGCGCTCTTTTCGGTCCCGTTCCAGTCCAGGTTCTAACACGCCCACTCCGTGCAGGCACGTTGGCGGATTTTGTGGCGACAACGGGCAGGCGGACTTCCTCGTCGGGCAGCGGATGCTCGTCGCCCAGAAGAAGCGGTCCATTATCCGCATGTCGCAGCCCCACATGGAGGTGGACGACGTGCCAGTGCGCTGCGTACTCATACACCAGGTGGCCCAGGAAGACGACATGCTCGCCGGGCCCGCGGACAGCTGCTGGTCTTTGACCACCGAGTCCCTGCCCAGGATCGACTCGGACCCGAGCAGCGTAGACAGGGGCCGCTCCAAGATGGTGCTGCACAGGACCTACGTGGGGGCAGCCCTGGAGCTGCACCGCCTGGACCCAGACCTCGTGAGGGTCGCGGAGGTCGCGGCCGTTGCCGAAGCTGCGATGGACGAGTTCGACCACATGAGGCGGATCTACAGTGACTGGGGGGACCGCTGGAACGACGCGGAGCGGGACCTCCGCGAGGACGTCGAGAAGGCGGCCCACCTCGTCCACAGCGAGGGGATGAGGCCTCTGCGGAAGCTCCTCACGATGGAGGAGCTCGATCATCTGGCGCACAGGGAGGAGGAGGACCTGACGCGGGCGGAGGAGCGGGAGCTCGAGGCTCGCAAGTCCGGTTACGGAGCGCTCTACCGCAGCAGGGCCCCCACATCGCCAATGCAGCATTTGGATATTCGAAGGGCTTCGCCCCATGCCGCCGCCCCTCTTCCTCTGATTGCCTGCATGGCTGGGTCGGTTGGTTGATCGGCTGAGTGGCTGGCAGGTTGGCAGCTCGCTTCAGGTTGGCAGCTCGCTTCGTTGGCTGGCTGGCTGGCTGGCTGGCTGGCTGGCGGGATAGCGGATTCGGAGCATATTCTGCTGCGGAAGGTCGTGGCCTCGGGAGTTCGGAACCATCGGTGCGTTGCGAGGGATCGTGGTTTCGCGAGCGCGGATCCATGGTTGCTCACTGAGTATCGCGGCTTCGGGAGCGCACACCCACCAGCCCTGGAAGCGTGGGCGCATCAGGATTGCTGTCTGGAATAGTGGCCTCGCGAGTGCGGACCTTTTTGTTTTCCATGCGGAATCGCGATGTCGGGAGCACGGTTCCAAGGCTTCTTCCCAGGAAAATCACGGCTCCTGGAACGCGCATCCATGATTGTCGCCACCGACACACAAGATCGTGGCCCCCGGAAGCGCCAATCCCTCGGTTCGTGGCGAGGCCGTGTTGCTCTGGGGACGCGGATCCACGGTTCCCCAAGCAGTGTTCGCCTGGAGGGATTCTCGCTATGCGTCGAGTTGGTGATCTAGACGGCCCATGTTTTCGGAGGAGCCCGTTTCTTTCTTGCTTGGGGCATGACGGGCGTCATGGCCCCCGCCTCCCCCCCCACCCTATGACGTAACGCTCACCCCCCCAGTGCGCTCCGGGGCACTGCCGCCGTGCGCATTGGGATCCGCGTAGGTGTCCGCGTAGGAATCCGCCCCGCATTGGGAGCCACATGGCGGGAGGGGGGGCGTCACGTCATACCCCCCCCCCGCCCTCCCCCCCCCCCATGACGCCCGTCATCGCCGAACATAAAGAAACGCGCTCCATGTTTTCGGAGGGATTCCACCCGTGCCCGCCTCGTGTCTGCCCCCTGCGCTGGCGGAGGTCTTTCGAGATGCGCGCGGCCGGTCGCCGCCCGCCGTCGCCCCGTCGCCGCCGCGGGTCGCCCCGTGGCCGCTCGTGCTCCGCACGGGTGGCACGTCACACCCGTTGCGCAACGCTCCGGCGGCTCCTTATGTGGATTGCACCACACAGGTTTCAAGGGGCCCCGGGACACACAAGTAGATATACACAAATAAAAGGGTTCCCCATATTTTTCCATATGTTCTGGGTTTCTGTCTTCCCCCCCACTTCCCATATTTTCTAATATTTTCTGGGGAATCGAGGATTAATTGTGTCTGTGTGTTTCTTTTCCTCCTGAAGATTGCACTGCACAGGGCGCATCGCACAGAAGGCTCCACGCACCCTGCGCCACGCAGGCTGCACCGCATGGATGGCGGCACGGAGAATACTGTAAGGCCTGCATGACACCATACTCGTCTTGCACCACATAGATTGCATTCCATTCCTTTGGCTGCACCACATGCACTGCAGCACGCGTTGCACCGCATACATTGCATTGTACAGATTGCACCACATAGAATGCACCATACATACACTGGTTGCACCACATACGCTTCACATCGAGAGTGCAAGAACCGACTGTTTGGGGTCCGCGATGGCTACCATTTGTCACTCACGAAGAATTGTAAATTCGTGAGCGCGGATCCTTCGCTTTTAAGATGGAGCTTCGGTTCGGGAGTGGGGAGCCATGATTACGGTAGATCGTGGTGCTGGGAGCGTGGATCCATTGTTTTTTAACGAGAACTCACATCAATCATTCTGGGGCGCGGATCCATCTTTGCTTGTTTCCAGTATGTTTGGCTTTGTGGATGTCGATCCACAGTTGTTTGTGTAAGAGATCGTGGCCTCCAGCGCAGATCGAGCGTTCCTTTTTACGAGAGAGCGAGACATCAAGAGCGCATATCAGTAATTATGTAGATGCCTCAAGACGGGCTTTGGAATGGATTATGTTCGGGCCGAGCGGCGTCGCGCCCGTTTAGAACAAGACGCATCCTTGCACACGTGAGGAGTGAGCCGTTCAGCAACCGCGACTTCGTCTGTTGGCATGTCGGACAGACACGGGTCCTGCGCGAAACGGGTCTTGGACCCCGGGGCTTTCCCCCGCAGCGACCAGTTCTTCATCCAGGGTAATGTTTGGCAGTCCCGTGGCCCGTGGACGGCGCAGGAAGCCAAAACCTGCAGGACCCGTTCCCCTCATGTGGTCGTTTTCTTGTTCGTTGTTTTGCCGATCGGCGCGGGCCCTCGCACCCCCCCCCGTCCCCCCCCCCCATGGAGTAGATCTTGGCTGTTTTTGGCGCCCGTTTCGAGCAGCTGGAGCCTCCCCCCATACTGGACGCACTGTTGCAAACAGTCGCACTGAGCAGAGGTCTGGAGCCAGGCCCCCCCTCCCCCCTCTTTTCTGCCCAGTGTCGAAACTCCGAATGAGAAAACGTTCACCATGCCGAATCTGCGCTGCGGTGGGCACCCCGTCACCCCAACATACTTATAGTATATGTGCGTCGCCCCCCCGGGGGGCGATGCGCGCACCGAGAAAAACTTATAGTATATGCGTTGTGGCGGGCGTGTTCTGGCCACACCGCTCGGGAAACGATATACTACGAGATGGGCATACTATATGTTTGGGTCGGATGCGCGCCTCCAAGGAGAACATATAGTACTAGTATGTCTCTGTGCGTCCCTCCCCCCCGTCTGCCCAATGTCGGTATCGTTTAACCAATCCCCATCCCCATCCCCATCCCCTTCGAGACCCCCACCGAATTACCCCCCTAGTTGGGGATGCACCCGTCAAATCCCGAAGGGAACGGCCTACATCCCCACCTGGGGGGGTACATCGGCCAGCGGGGCCCAGGCCACGCCGCTGGGGATGGGGATCGGCTACACGGTACTCACAATGTCGAAACTCCGAAACGAGAAGACGTTCACCATGCCGAATCTGCGCTGCGGTGGGCACCCCACGCGGGGGGGGCCGGCGGAGGCAGCGCTCGGCAAGCCCGGCGGCGTCCCAGCACCTCCTGCCGGAGCCGCCCGCCACGCTCAGAGTTCCGACCGACGAGCGGGCGCCCAGCGTGAGCGCGGGCGCCCCGGCCCTCTGGGACGAGGCGCGCCACCAGGCTGCGGGTCTCCCAACTGGTCTTCAGTCGGGCCTGTCCCTCCGCAGGAGGAATATCCAAAAATAGTCCAAGAAATAGTCTGGGGGCTATTTTCTTAGAGCATTATTTGGCCATTTCGGGGCATTTTTTGTATTTTTTTATTTTTTCGTCAAAAATCCCCCTGTAGGGGGACACGCCCGACTTAAATCTGGTCGGGGGCGGCCAAGATCGAAGAAGAAGAAGCCACACAAACAGAAGCTTTAGGCGCTCCGCGCTGAGTTCTCGGATCCGCGCCTGGGCCCCCCGGCGGCGATTCCGGCGCCGCCCCTGGCGCGCGGAGCGCGCCAGTGAGGGGGTCCAGCGCGAATCCAAGAAATCTGCGCGGAGTGCAAAAAGTTTAAAACTATGTTTTTCCCAACCATCCTGTTTGGGTCCTCGTTTTGAAGAGACGGTCCCCGCGTTCCTGCTCCTTCTCCTCCTCCTCCTCCTCCTCCTTCTCCTCGCCCTCCTCCCTCCTGCGTTCGCATGCCTCCCCACCACCCATTTCGGCACACCCCTCACACGCTTCGTGGCCCCATAGGGAGCTCCACCGAAGGCCCCAGTGGCTGCGTTCGCATGCCTCCCCACCACCCATTCGGCACACCCCTCACACGTTTCGTGGCCCCATAGGGAGCTCCACCGAAGGCCCCAGTGGCTGCGTTCGCATGCCTCCCCACCACCCATTCGGCACACCCCTCACACGTTTCGTGGCCCCATAGGGAGCTCCACCGAAGGCCCCAGTGGCTGCGTTCGCATGCCTCCCCACCACCCATTTCGGCACACCCCTCACACGTTTCGTGGCCCCATAGGGAGCTCCACCGAAGGCCCCAGTGGCTGCGTTCGCATGTTCGGCACACCCCCATAGGCAGCAGCCCCATAGGGAGCTCCACCGAAGGCCCCAGTGGCTGCGTTCGCATGCCTCCCCACCACCCATTTCGGCACACCCCTCACACGTTTCGTGGCCCCATAGGGAGCTCCACCGAAGGCCCCAGTGGCTGCGTTCGCATGCCTCCCCACCACCCATTTCGGCACACCCCTCACACGTTTCGTGGCCCCATAGGGAGCTCCACCGAAGGCCCCAGTGGCTGCGTTCGCATGCCTCCCACCACCCATTTTCACACGTTTCGTGGCCCCATAGGGAGCTCCACCGAAGACCCCAGTGGCTGCGTTCGCATGCCTCCCCACCACCCATTTCGGCACACCCCTCACACGTTTCGTGGCCCCATAGGGAGCTCCACCGAAGGCCCCAGTGGCTCCCCATCACCCATTTCGGCACACCCCTCACACGTTTCGTGGCCCCATAGGGAGCTCCACCGAAGGCCCCAGTGGCTGCGTTCGCATGCCTCCCACCACCCATTTCGGCACACCCCTCACACGTTTCGTGGCCCCATAGGGAGCTCCACCGAAGGCCCCAGTGGCAGGGTCCGCATGCCTCCCCACCACCCATTTCGGCACACCCTTCACACGTTTCGTGGCCCCATAGGGAGCTCCACCGAAGGCCCCAGTGGCGCGGTGCCTATGAGAAGAGGGGCCTAGTTTGCGTGCCCCCTCCTTCGTCTCATATCCGTGCGGTACTCGCGGCTGCATATGGTTGGGTCCTTCGCCAGGCTAATGTTCATGTGTTTTTGTTCTTCTTCTGGCCAACTAGGGGGGGGGGCATTTCATGGCGTTGGCCCTGATATCTCCAGAGATTTCATGGCCCCTCTTCTTATTTCATTACGTCCCTGGCCGCCCCCCCCCTGGACCGCGCACATGCCGCCTGCCATGGTTTGCGCCCCCCCTCTTGGACGCCCTCCTCTTGGCCGCCCCCGAAACTGGGGCTCCAGGGCAGTCCCAAACATGCGACGGCATGTTGTTTGTCAGTCCGGGCATTTTTCTTCGATTTGGGTTCCTGGGGCTCGTTATTGGGCCGCGAGGCAATCAGAAAGTCAGCCCCGGAGAAGGGAGGTCGGGAGCGCTTGGGCAACGGATTGAATACATCATATTTGAGGATATCTGGGTGTAGGATGACGATGCGGAAAAATCGTTCCGACCCTCCTGCGCTGGGTTCTCGTTTTGGAGAGAGCACTACTGCCTTCTCCTCCTGCCTCCCGCCTCCCTCCGGGCTCCTCCTCCCGCCTCCTGCCTTCATACCCTGCCTCCTACCTCGCCGTTCCTGGGGGCTGCGAGTTGCGACTGTCACACTTGTCTTGGGCTCCTGGGGGTCCAGAGCAGTGCGGCCATGCACGGACCTGAATGAGACCTCGCCATCCCTGGGGGCTGGGCTTCTGAGGTGCACAGCAGAGTGGCTAAATACGCGGATCAGATGAGACCTCCCCGTCCTTGGTGGCTACGAACTGCGAAGTTGGCACCACTTTCGTGGTCTCTTGGGAGACATTATATCCTACACTACCCCTGACATCCTGCGATATGTCTTTCTTCAATCCGTGGCCGCAGAGGGCCAGTTTTTCGCCCTGGATTCATTTTGATGGCCCCCGGGGCCAGAAGAGGAGGTGGAGGAGGTGGAGGAGGTGGAGGAGGAGGAGGAGGAGGAGGAGAAGGAGGAGGAGGAGGAGGAGAAAGAGGAGAAGGAGGAGGAGGAAGAGGAGCATGAGGAGGCGGAGGAGGAGGAGGAGGAGGAGGAGGAGGAGGAGGAGGAGGAGGAGGCGGAGGGGGGCGCCCACCAGGAGCCATCGCCGCTGGCCTCCGCCCCCTCCGCCCCCGCCTCGCCCGCGGAGCGGCCACCCGCAGAGCGCGGCGGCGCCGGCGCGCCCGCCGCCGGCGCCGCCTGCGCGCCCCCGTGCGGGTGGCTCCGGGACGCCCTGCTGCGCCACGCGCCAGGCCCAGGGGCGGCGAAGGGGTCAGGCTGGGTAGTCGAAGGCCTTCAACGACCAGTTCTGGGCAGTTCTCGGCAGTTCCCCAGCAGGGTTAGGGGCGGCGAAGGGGTCAGGCTGGGTAGTCGAAGGCCAGACTGTCAGATTGGAGTGGGCCCCACGGGCCAATCTGGCCTGGCCAAACTAAACGGTTTGGGTTCTTCGCCAGACTGGATTCGCGTTGGCTCCCTCGCCAGATTGCCCCCGTTTGCCAGATCGGGCCTGCCAGATTGGCGCCAGATTGGCTTCGACTACCCAGTGTCAGGGGCAGGGCTATCAGGGACAACGAAAGAGAAGGCATGGGCACAGGGGGGATGTATCGACCCCCACGCGCCCACGCATCGCCCCTCGGGGCCCGATCGCCCCAGCCTGCCCGGGGAGGCGCAGATTCACGATCGGGGGCCCATCGCCGATCCATCGGCGATGCATCGCCGATTCCACGTCGATGCATCCCCCGTATGCCAGTCCCACCTGTCGTTGTCCCTCCTGGGGAGGCGCAGGGGTTCGTGGTTCGCGCATCGAGGTTTTGCTCTCTGGAGGTTTTTGATCGCCCCGGGGCGCCCTCGTGGCCACGGTGCGCCTCGAGATCCCTGGCAGAACGCACCCCAGACAGGAGAGGTCCGGGGCAGCGCTGGGGGGTTCGAGGTTAGACGTTTTCGGGCGTGTTCGTCGCTTCGGGATGCGTTCCAGCGACTTCGCCTCGCCGACAGGCGTTCGAGGGTGCCCGGATCGCCCCGAACGGCCGCCTCAGAGCCGAGTGAGAATCCAAACAACCAGGGGGCACAGTGAGAGGGGGGATGGGCTCAGTGGGGGAATCGCCTCGGCTCACAATCGCCCACTCATCGCCGATGGGGCCCGATTGCCCACCCCGCCCAGGAGAGTGCGGATTCGTTATCGGGGGCCCAGCGCCGATCTATCGGCGATGTATCGCCAGTATTTTGACGGCCCTGGGGCCATCGAGGGCCCCAGGACGCCGAAAACTGCCAAAAATGTTCTGTCGTGCGTGTCCGGGTACCCTTCCCCGCCCTTTCGTTCGGTAGCAGATCATGAGAGCTCCCTCAGGGCGCCAGAGACGGGGGTCACAGCAAGCGAGAGCCAGGGGATCGCAAATCTCCACGTTTGGCTTTGCCCCCGTTTAGGGGGCTCTGACCTCCTGAGACGGGGGCACAGCAAACGGAGCAGATGGGAAAGCCGCAGCCACCGTTTAGCTGTGCCACCGTTTACCTTCGGATCTGACGTTGCCAAAAAGTTGCAGCACCGTAAGAGCTCGCGACCAGAGCCCCGGACCCCATCTTCCTGCGGCATGTTTCCGAGCCCGATAGACCTGTCGGGGCCCAGGGAGCCGAAACCGGGCGAACTGCCCCGTCGTGAAAGCACTGCAACGCCAGGATCTGAGGGCCCGATGCCTGTCAACCCGCATGGTAAGGATGAGCGATTTTCCAAGGTTGCCCTCGCATCCTTGCCCCTCAGCCCACCGTTGGCCGCTTTCGCTGGTCGCGCCCCGCTCGCAGAGGGTCGGCATGGGTTTCCAAGGCCCTGGCATCCTCATCGCGAGTCCTTCTTATGCGGGGTGACGGTACAGTCAAGACGCTGAAATAAGCAACAGTTTGGGCACGAAAGGGGTTCGATGTTCTGAGCTCGTTAATTATGTTATTGTTCCTTCCTTTCGCACTCGTCGTGCACGCTGGCGCTTCTGGAGCCAAAAAGGGCCTTCGTTCCTTATTTACCGCTTCGTATCCCTGAGACCCGGCGTTGCGAATAAATTACAACATCGCGAAAAGTCACGCCCGGAGCCCAGGACCCCATCTATTTGCATAATTTTTCGAGCCCGATCGATCTGTGAGGGCTCCAGGGCCCGATAAACGGGGAAAACGCCCGGCTCGAAGTGTGAGAGAGGAGGAGGAGGAGGAGGAGGAGGAGGAGGAGGAGGAGGAGGAGTGTTACGAGGAGGAGTGTGAAGGAGGAGGAGGGAGGGAGGAGGAGGAGTGTTACGAGGAGGAGTGTGGAGGAGGAGGAGGAGGAGAGGAGGAGGAGGAGGAGGAGGAGGAATAATGTTACGAGGAGGAGGAGGAGGAGGAGAGGAGGAGGAGAGGAGAAGGAGAAGGAGAAGGAGGAAAGGAGCAGGAGCAGGAGAAGGAGAAGAGAAGGAGAGGGAAGGAGGAGGAGGAGGGAGGAGGAGGAGGGAGGAGGAGGCCGCCGCCGCCCCTCGCAGACCAGCCCTGGCGCTGGCGCCCGTGGCCCGCGAGCGGCGCCGGGCCCGCGGCGCCCGCCTCGGCGCGCGCGGCCCGCGCCCGGCGGCGGGCCGCCTCGGCGCCCGCCGCCGAGCTCCCTCTGCGGCGGGGCGCCTCGGCGCCCGCGCGGCGCGGCGGGGCGCGCGCACTCGGCGGCGGCCCGGAGCGCCGCCGCGGGCGTGCCCGGACCACGTCGCCCGAAAGAGCTCGGCGCCCGCGCGCGCTCGGCGCGCTCCTCCTCCGCCTCCTCCGCCTCCGCCTCCTCCTCCTCCGCCTCCTCCGCCTCCTCCTCCTTCTCCGCCTCCTCCTCCGCCTCCTCCTCCTCCTCGTAACATTATTCCTCCTCCTCCTCCTTTTACCTCGGGGTTCCTCGCGGGGGCCACGTACAATGCGGGTCTGGTCTGGGGGATGTCGGCGGCGAGCGAGGGAAGAAAGTGAGAGGGAGAAGGCCTGCTCAGAAGGCGGTGGGACTTTTCCGAAGCCCTCGCGCCTTCTGAGGGATTTTTGTTCCGGTGTCTTCGGGGAAGGCTCAGGAAACTTCTCAGAAGGCCAGGTGACGTCCGAGCCTTCTGAGAAGGCCCGCCCCTTCTCACTTCCCCCCCAGGCTCGCCGCCGATCAGCGCTCACGCGCCGCAGCGGCACGCGTGCTGGCGGCGGCGACCCGGAGCGCCGCGGCGGGCGTGCCTGGACCACGCCGCCCGAAAGAGACGGGTCGGACTCTAGGCTTAAGTCGGGCCTGTCCCTCTACAGGGGCAAGATTCAAAAACAGTCAAAAAATAGTTTGGGGATTATTTTTTGAATATGTTTGGACCTTTTTGGAGTATTTTCTAGTACTTTTAATTTTTCGTTGAAATTCCCTGTGTAGGGGGGCACGCCCGACTTCACTCTAGGCCTCCCAGATGGGGTCCGAGTGGACAGTGCGTCACAGACGTTGCCGAAGCATCGCCGATACATCGCTGTTGCATCGGCGATGCGGCGCAATCCCCCGACGACCCCATCTAGGAGGCCCCTGTTTGGGCCCTCGACTACAGGCGTAAGAGTGGCGCTTCGCCAGAGTGACCTCTGCTGCGGGCACCAGTGGGGTCTCCCGATCGCTGGGCGCGACGCGGCGGCAGCGGTTTTTGCGCGCCCAGGTCTGGCCACCGCGCGTCCCCCGTGGAGCCGCGCACCACACGTCACCCTTGCTTGCTTGGGATCACCCTCGCCTGTGGCCGATGGGCCTCCCAGATGAGGCCTTCAACGACCGGTTCTGGGTTCGAGGTTTTTGGACGTTTTCCGTCGGTTCTCGGCAGTTCCCCAGCAGGGTTAGGGGTGCACCTCTTCCGAAGAGCTGGGTAGTCGAAGGCCAGACTGTCAGATTGGATTGGGCCCCACAGGCCAATCTGGCCTGGCCAAACTGGATGATTTGGGTTATTCGCCAGACTGGATTCGCGTTGGCTCCCTCGCCAGATTGCCCCCGTTTGCCAGATTGGGCCTGCCAGATTGGCGCCAGATTGGCTTCGACTACCCAGAAGAGATAAGGCCTTCGCTGTGGAGGGAACAACCACTAGAGGCACGGAACAGAACTGGGGTCCCAGGAAACATGCAACTTGTGGCCCAAGAAACCAGGAGTGGCCAGGACACGCTGCAGAGATGGGTTCAGACGCCATGCCCATGGCATTCTGACTTGGAACACGCACTGACACGCCTCATACAGTACTCACAGCGGTAGTGGTCACCATTCCAATAAGGGGTGTGTGGGTCTTTAACACAACGACGACCCCGCGGGCCCACACTCCCCTTATTGAGCTCTCCGAAGGCTTCCCCTGGGGTGGGCCACTCCGCTAAGATTCTGGCCATCGCCGAACACAAATTATAATAATATTTGACAGTATGAAGGATCTCTTCAGCCTGCAGAGGGGAGAAGTCGTGCATCTGGGCTCCCTGGCCAGCCAGCCAATCAGCGGCCTTGTTGCCTCTGATGGCTGTGAGGTCCTCGGGGCTCTCGGCTTGCTCCTCACTCCTGTGGGCCTTCGTCTTAAAGAGGGTAAGCCAACCATTCGGGACATCACACGCAATATTACGAAAGAAATGGACATTGAGTGAATTGTGAGACAAAGCGCCTTGGGGGTCCCTCCCCGCTCTGATGAGGGCCTGATAGTCTACTGTTAGAGAGTTAGGCAATCCTCCTTCGGTATGGATTGCTCCAACCATGAGGGCAGCCCGTTCACCAGCCCCAGAAGTTTGGCCAAAAAGTTTGGGAACAGGTCCGACAATCCCACGGTGCAAGTCCCCTTGGTCGTCGAGCTCAACAGCTCCGAAGCCCGCGCAGGCAAAATCCCCCAGCGTGGGACGGATGCAGCTTCCATCGGGGTAGAGTTTCGCACCGCGGGAAAACTCAAAACGATCACAGAGGCCAGACTTACCTCGATAGTGCAACTCCCAGTCGGCAGCTGGGTCTGGGACATCAAACTTGGGGAGCCATGCTCCCGTGAAAAGGAAACTGTCTGGTCCCGCCGCCAATGCATCTTGTAGCGTTTCGGGGGTGCATGTTTCCGAACGTATTTGCGCGGCATATGGGCACTCCCAACAGCGATGGAAGGTCGTGTCGGCCTTCGCACAGTGCCTGCACTGGAGAGGCACCGAGCAACCCCAATTTGCGAAGGTTCTCTGCTGTTGGGACCGCTCCTCCCATCACTTGCTTCAAAACAGAAACAGCTCTGGGTGGCAACTTATATGCCGAGCGAGGAAACCTGGCCATGATTTCCCACCAGAGCCCTCGCTCTTGGAGGGCAGGGGCTTCTGGGCAGGGGTGGCGATCGACAACTTTACGGGCAGCATTCTGGATTCTGGTTCCTTCAGTTGCGAAACAAACCTTCTGGCAACAAAGACAATGGGCATAACATCAAGCTCGACTCTACAGGCTTACGCCACATCCGCCGACCCCTTCTGTGAGTGTTGCGAGGCCAGGAGTTTCTGGCCAGCGGCGTCTTGTGTGAGGGTGCGGTGTCGCGCGCGGGTGGTGGCAGATACGTAGGGGGTCCAAATGTTTGCGTGATGCCGGTGGTCTGGGGCGTGTTTTGCGAGCGCTTTGCGTGCTGTGCACCCGGGTGCGGGGTGTCCTTCTGGGAGGTCGGCCTTTCGACCCGCAACCAAGTGGAGGAGCACTGGAAGACGAAAGGAGCAAGAGTAGTGTGTGGAAGCTGTGATCAGCGAAGCATCACAGCGAAAGATGTGGCAGATGAATCGAAACGGGTGAAGAGGCTGTTGACGTTCGCAGCGCGCACGAAACAGTTCGCGCGGCAGCAGCACATTAGCGCCGAGCAAGATAGTGAGCACGTCGCGAGGAAGAGTAAGGTTGTATGCGCGGAGTGCATTGCAGTTGGCGTGACGGCTCGCAATACGGAAGCGTCTGGGGGTCTTTTGGGGGCCTCCTGGGGGCCTCTTGTGGGCTCCTTGGGGCGTCTTGGCGGTTTCTTGAGGGCCGTTGGCGGCCTGTTGGGGCGCTCTTGGGGCCCCCTGGGGCTCGTGGGGGCGGAAAGCTAGATTTTTGAATTGTTGGTTGCCCTCTTGGGCCCCTCTTGGTGCCGTCTTGGAGCCTTCTTGGGCCGTTTTGGGGACCTCTTGGGCCGTCTTGGGGCCATATTGGACCGTCGCGGGGCCGTCTTGGGTGCCTCTTGGGCCGTCTTGGGGCGGTTTTCGGAGCTTTTTGGGCCGTCTAGGAGCGTCGGAAAGCCCAGAAAGCGGATGTGTGAACATTGTACGTTTCACGACGGGAATACGTACATGTCTGCGTCCAGGGACCGTCTTGGGACGCATCTTGGGGGCCTCTCAGGGGCGTGTTGGGCCATCTGGAGGCCATTTCGGGTGTCTTCGATCGCTCTTGGACCGTGTGGGACCATGTTGAGCTCTCTTGGAAGCCACTTGGAGCGCTCTTGGGGCCGTCATCGGGGCTCTCTTGGGCCGTCTTCGGCGCCGCTTGAACCGTCTCAGCGCCTTGTTGGGCTGTCTTGGGGCCCTCTTGGAGGCTTCTTGGGCCGTCTTGGGGCGGTCTTGGGGGCCTCTTGGGCCGTCTGGGAGCGTCGGAAAGCCTGAAAGGCGAATTTGTGTGGGGGGGGGGGGGGGGGAAAAAAAAAAAAAAAAAAAAAAAAAAAAAAAAAAAAAAAAAAAAAAAAAAACGCTTTACGAAGGGAACGGGCTAATTTGTGCGTCTAGAGGCCCTCTTGGGACGCATCTTGGATGCCTCTCGGGGCCTCTTGGGGGCATCTTGGGCCGTCAGGAGGCCATCTTCGGTGTCTTTGATCGCTCTTGGGCTGTCTGGGGCCATATTGAGCTCTCTTGGAGGCCACTTGGGGCGCTCCTGGAGCGCTCTTGGGGCCCTTTTCGGGGCCCTGTTGGGCCGTCTTGGACGCTTGTTGGGCCGTCTTGGGGCCCTCTTGGGCTATCTTGGGACCCTCTTGGGGGTTTCTTGGGCCGTCTTGGGGCGGTATTCGGGGCCTCTTGGGCCGTCTTGGAGCGTCGGACCCAGAAAGCGAATTTGTGAAAATGACACGTTTTACGAAGGGAATGGGCCAATTGTTGCGTCTAGGGACCCTCTTTGGACGCATCTTGGAGGCCTCTTGGGGCCTCGTGGGGACCTCTTGGGCCGTCTTGGAGGCCTCTAGGCTCGTCTTGGGGCCATCTTGGGCGTGTGGGAGCGCTCGTTTGGCGTCTCGGGGCCCTCGTGGGCCGTCTTGGAGGCCTCTTGGAGCCTTCTGGGCCCGTCTTGATCCCCTTTTGGGCCCAAAAGAGCCCCGTGACGCGCTCGTGCTGGGCCCGGGGGGGGGGTCAAATCTCCGGTTTGGGGTCCCTGGGGGGGGGGGATTATGGGGGGGGAACTATCTCACACGCCTAGAGACCCACAAGGGGTCGGCGGATTTCTATACCTTGGCGGTCAAGGAGGATCGATGGGCTCTTGAACTCCCATCCTCCTTCCCTGACCCACGCGATAGTGTCAAAGATAGGCCCCTAGCTCCATTTACACCATGGCCTATTGGAGGGCGGAGCGAGGGGTCCAGAGTCAACTGCAGTTCGAAACTGCTTGGTGAGGCATTCTGGCGAAAGGCAGTCCTTCTGCTTCTTTTGCAGATCTGACCGTCCCACCTTCTCTCTCCGTGTCCCTTTTGCGCATCGCTTCTCCAACTCCTCGTCCCCCTCTTCCACTTCCACATCGTCCTCCTCCTCCTCCTTCCACCCCCCCTCCCTCCTTCACCTCATCCCACTCCCACTCCTCCTCATCCTCCTCCTCCGCCGTCGCGCTCCCGATCGTACTCTGCAAACTCCTCTTCCCCCTCTCCTCTGCCTCCGCCACCCCAGCTCTCTCTCTCTCTCTCTCTCTCTCTCTCTCCTCTTCCTCCTCCACCTCCACGCCCTCCACCTCCTCCTCCTACTCGTGCTCCTCGCTATCCTCCCTCTTCTCTCCTCGCTCCCTCTGAGACCCTGCTCTCACCTTCCAGATGGCGGAGTCCCGGGCGGAGTCCCAGGGCAGTCCTGGGAATCCGAACGATTGTGAGAAGCCCTTGGGAGGCTCAAACGCCAAAATTCCGAGGCAAGTCCGGCCAAACATAACTCACAAAACAAGACAAACTTTTTTTGATCAGGCTCCGCTGGTCCGCTGGAATTTTTGGTCAAACCTTGGGAGTCGCCGAGTCCCACGCCGCTCGGCGCGCCTTGTCGGAGCCCCTGGCGCGCTCCCATACTCTCCGGGGGAGCGCTTGCGAACGCCACGTTCCTCGATGAACGTGTCTGGAGGCGATTGGGACTCTTGGGAGTCCGAATCGCCAGAGCAGCACTGTTATCATCAGAATGGCGAGGAGGACGAGTAGGTGGAGGAGGTGCGGGGCGGTGAGGGGAGGACGTGGAGGAGGAAGAGGATGGGCGACGGAAGATGACGAGGGGGGGAAGAGGAGTGTGCAAGAGAACGATCGGGAGTGCGACGGTGGATGAGGAGGAGCCGGAGTGGGATGAGGTGAAGGAGGGGAAGGAGGAGGAGGAGGAGGAAGAGGAGGAGAGGAGAGGACAGGAGAGGAGGAGGAGGAGGAGGAGGAGGAGAGGAGAGGAGAGGAGGAGGAGGAGGCGGAGGAGGAGGAGGTGGAGGAGGAAGAAGAAGAGGAGGAGGAGGAGGAAAAGGAAAAAGAGGAGGAGGAGGAGGAGGAAGAGGGAGACGAGGAATTGGAGAAGTGGTGCGCAAAGTGGACAAGGAGAACGGAGGAGGAGGAGGAGGAAGATAATGAGAAAGAGAAGGGAAAGGTGGGGAGGAGGGAGGGATGGTGAGAAGAGGGAGGATGAGAAAGAAGGATTGGGAAGTGGAGGAGGTGGGTGAACGGAGGAACAACAGAACTCGCCTCCCCCCAATCCTTGCTTGGCCTTCCCCCGCCTTTCCCAAGTAATGAACAAAACGACTTGGACAATATGACACGAAAACTACGACGAAAAACAACGACGAAGGCTGGGGAGGCGAACCACGCGAATTTTGGTTTTGAAATAATAGCATCTGACGTGCTGCGTTCGTTGGGAGGCTCGCGCATGCACTAGCCACGCGGCGGGTTCCAATGACATGTGAATTGTTGTGAAATTCGGTTGGCTGACCTGCGATCTTGGGATTAATGAGAATTTTTGAGCTCGAACGTGGTGCGTGAAATGTTGCACGAACGTCCCGTTTCAACACGTGTGGTGCGCGCGAGTGCGAGCTGCCCCCCAAATTTGTACACTTCAGCAATGATGTTGATCATGTGCCCCATGAGAAATTTGCGAGTTCAGATGCGTTGTCGCCGGCTCTTGAACCAACGAATATTTGGTCATGGATTCTTATAAGTATTGGATTTCTTGGTTTGGGTTCCATTGAAATGGCAATTGGGACTGATCATCAGATATGTCGTACTACACATAAGCAGCCTTGCAAATACAAAACCAACCTTGGTGCTGCCGTACTCGCGCCTGCAAGCATTCATTGTAAGTAGTAGTTTGCAGTCGGGGTTGTTGTTGGTGTTGGAAGTCGTGCTGCAAATGCCGATGCCGTTGAAGACCCCGTCCCAGGAATCGCCCCATGAATTGGAAGGTTTTGACTTTCTAAATTCTTCAGTATTGGCACAGCCTGCTCCCGTGTTATCTTGGATTGTTGGCCTCCCGAATCCTCCTCCTAAATCATGGCGGTAACCGATACAGTAAAACAGAGTAGTCGATTCGGCGCATACCGTGCATCTACAACGATGAATATAGAAATGTTTAAGAGTATGTGTCATAAACGTATTTACCGTGCCCGCATGTAATGCGTATCAAGAGCTTCCATCCACAACTTGGACACGACCGAGACGATAGCGCGCATTTTTTTTGATTAGTCATCCGGATTATCGCCCCACATCATCGTCTTCTCCTGATTGTTGTTGGAAGAGTTTCACATTGAAGTCGCCGAGTTTGCAATAATTTCGCGCGAATTGTTCCCACGTTTTAAATTGCGAAGCATACTTCTCGCAGTGGTTGGCATTGCCGTTTTGGTGTGTATCTCATATTGCGCATACGAAGGGCATCATAGTATGAGTATGAATTACTTTGCCCCGTACTGCATCAATATGGTGAGCACGCAAATTCCCGTATAGCTCGGCATTTTTCTCCAGCTCTCGGGTCGGTAAGAATAGGTAAAAATATTTGTGCGAGGAGCTCTCCACGCAAAAATCCGCGTTTCCAAAAATTTGATTATGCAAACGTATGTTGGGCAACATTTGAAGTCAGTATATGTATGTTGGCAATTGCGATTCGGCAGATTTCATGTTCCAATCATTTCAAATTAGCAACGCAATGTAATATACAAATGCCAACACAGGAAGAAAAAATATTGCCACACATTTATTCATGCAACTCAAGTACCACGCATAACGTGAAAATATAAGGCCACAGAAACATTGTAAATGCCGCAGGAATACACAAATCATTTATTTCCTAACAAGAAAGAATCCATTAGTTTATTTCCATGGACCCAGGTTGTTCCCCCAACAGGAAAAAAACGTATGGCTTGAATGAACAAATATCAGTTATATTGAATAACCATTGTTGCAAACTCCCCAAAGCACAGAAGCATCAACATAACGAAAACCAGCTTTTTCAACAGCAATATATATATATATATATATATATATATACATATATATTCATATATTCATATTGCCACTTTGCGGCAAACATCCGTTTGTATATCGTTGTTGTCGTTTCGTTTTTTGTTTCGTATTGTTTGTGTGTGTGTTTTTTTTTGTTTCAATATCTTGGGCCCAAGCAGCGCTTAAGGTAAATGCCCAATGCGCGCGGAACGTATTATATAACATCCCGTAATCGCGGATGAGAGTGAGGGGGTGGGTGCGGGCGACGTGGGCGTCGTCGAGCCGGCGGACTTCGTGGTCCCCACATTCCCTGTCAATGGCGTCATCCTCCTCCTCGTCGTCCTTATCGTCATCCTCCTCCTCCTTTTCTTCCTCGCTCTCCCTCTCCCCCCGTTCCCTTTCATCATCGTCCTCTCGTTGTCGTCCTCCCCCTCGTCGGCCTCCATCATCATCCTCTCATTGTCGTCCATTATCATCATCATCCTCCCCTCCTCCCCCTCCTCGTCCTCCTCCTCTCCCTCCTCCTTTTCCCGTCCTCCTGCTCCTCCTCCTCTTCTCCACATTCTTTTTGCGTCTTCCTTTTGCTTTCTCCCCGTCCCCTGATTACTCCTCCTGCCTCCGCCTCCTTTCCAAAGATAATTGCAACGCATTATTTGTTTCCCTTTTGTGCTCCCCGCCTTCTCTAATCAAGGCAACTTGCCAAGGCAGAACTGCTGGACGGGTTGGTGTGGATGCGCACGGTTTGAAAAAGTCCTTGCGGGCTCATACGGCATGCAAAAATCTGTTTGTCGCGCTTGTGCAGAATTGGTTTGTTCAATGAACGTGGTTCAGGTCGCACGTGGGTCGCGGGCTCTCCACCTCCAACGTGGAAGAAATGCAAAAGCAGCCCGCCACAGGCGCCAAAACAAATCCCATCGATTGTACACTGAACGTGGTTTGGGTCGCGAGTGGGCCGCGGGTGTTCCACCAAGAACGAATGCAAAAATGTCCCCCGCAGGCGCCGAAAAATATGGTTTCTACCCTAAACGTGGTCGCAAGTGGGGCACGATCTTTTCACTTGAAACGAATGCAAAACATGCCCGCCGCAGGCGCCTGAGCGTGGTTTGGGTCGCGGGTTGGTCGCGATTTCACGGGGTGGGTCGTGGGCTCTCCACCTGGAAGGAATGCAAAAAAAAAAAAAAAAAAAAAAAAAAAACGCCGCAAAGCCGAAAATGTTGGTTTGTTTTTTGAATGTGGTTTGGGTCGCGGGTGGGTCGCGGGGTAGGTCGCGGGTGGGTCGCGAGTGGGTCGCGGGTGGGTCGCGGGTGGGTCGCGGGTGTGTCACAGGTGGGTCGCGGTGGATCGCGGGGTGAGCCGCGGGCGGGTCGCGGGGTGGGTCGCGGGGTGGGTCGCGGGGTGGGTGGCGGGGTGGGTCGCGGGGTGGGTCGCGGGATGGGTCGCGGGTGGGTCGCGGGTGGGTCGTGGGGAGGGTCGCGGGGTGGTCGCGGGGTGGGTCGCGGGGCGGGTCGCGGGTGGGACGACGACAAGAAACAACAACAAATAACAACAAACATTAATGAGAATCCGCACCGCAGAATTCCAGTTCAGCCACGCACCCAGGGACAGTGAATGACCGTTCGGCCCCTTCACTCTGACATATGCTTTCGTTGGAGTAGTACGACGAAATGGGTGCGCGGGCACGGGTGATGGCACCGGGTTTTCCGGCAGAATTCTTCATGGGACCATGACACATGCATGGTGAGCGCCGAAATTGATTGATGTTGGTGACGCGCACGGGCGGTGGCATTACGGTTTTCGGTAAATTGTTCATGGCGCCAAACATGCGAAACAAAATGCAATGAATTTTGGTGTTGGTAGCGAGTGCGGCCTCTAGCATTGCCATTTTCAATAAATCTCTAAAATTACGAAATGCGTGAGGGTCTCGCCGATTGCGCATTGATGAAGCAAACGTGTCAAGTTTTCAATTTAATTTCCAAGCTACAATCACGGTTTCCACGACGTTACGCGCGCGGACGCGCAATACAAAACATATGTTTTTCTCTCGAAAATTGAACGGTGAATCACAAATCGTTTCAGTTATATTCCGAGGCCATAAACATTCAATATTGTGAAACAAAAACGTCTTTGAACACCATCACGCGCACGCGTGGCCATGGCACCTGTTATAGCGTGAGATCGGGTGACTTACGTACGGGCGTATTATTCAAAATTTTGCTGGTCAGTGTTATAGCGGATTCGCTTGCAAACCAACGTTGCGTTTCAATGTTTACAGAGTTCGTTAGTTTCCGGGCAGGGCCTTCACATGGTATTTTACTACTTCGGGGATCAAGACATGGTCTACTAATGTAAGTGTGAAATATGAAAAGAATGAAAAACAACGGCGGCGTTCTGAAGCGGAAAACGGAACAATCATACAAAGATAAATAATGGATTTTTACAACTGAATGAAGAAGTTTTGGTTTACTTGGGTGAATTAAGAAGAAACGACTTGCATTGGTTCTTGAAAGGCCCCGGCAGCAACCGTTTCAGGAAAAAAAACACACAAAAAGTTTAGAAAAAAAACGGTTTCAGAAAAAAAACATGCCGTTTGAAAAAAAAAAAAAAAAAACTGCGCAGATTCAGAAAAATGGCGCGTTGTTTCAGCAAAAAACGTGAGAGGTTTCACAAAAAGTGCGCGCGTTTTTTTTTTTTTTTTTTTTTTTTTTTTTTTTAAAAAAAAAAAAAAAAAAAAAAAAATGCACCTCCCCCGATTTGTTGCACCTCGGTCCGATTTTGGACCGCGGGTTCTGGATTTTTGCACCCCAACCCCCGCTTTGTTTTTCTGAAGCGGTCGTTGCTGCATGGCCGTGCGTTTCGGGAAGAACATGGAGGAGGCGGGAGGAGGCGGGAGGACGACGGGGGAGCGGAGCGGGCAGAAGAGAGATTGGGAGGGTTGGATTCGGAGAGGCGCGGAAGGAATTCGCTTCGTCCAGCTCCGACTCCGGCTTCAAATTTTCGTCCGGCTTCGATTCCGAATTCGGTCTTTTCCCACTTCCGACTCCGATTCCCGCTCCTGTTCCAGCTTTGTCCGGCTGACTCCAGCTCTTTTTCCGATTCTGACTTCGATTCCGATTTCGATTCCGACTCCCGTTCTGGCTTCCTCCGGCTCCTTTTCCGGCTCTGGGTTTTCGTCCGGCTTCGACTACGATTCCTGATTGGTCGTCTTCCTTTTCCGACTCAGGATATGTTTTGCCATTGCGCGCGTGCGCAGTCGAAGTGGAAACATTTTTCATTTGCGGCTGGCCTCCGACTATCTGGTCCGTGTGAGACTGCGAGCGGCACCGAAACGTTGTTGCAACCCGCGTCGGTAATCGCACGTTGTCCGGAACGATTTCCGGTAATATAACCGGACCCGGCAGTATTCCATAAAGCGGTAATCCCTCGTTGGTATTGCGACATATTCTGTCCGGAACGGTTTCCGGTAAGATAACCAAGCCCCGCATTTTTTTCCACAACGCCCAATCGATCTTCAATTCGAATGCCGCAACCGTGCATTTAACAAAAAACGGCCGGGAAAACAAACCCCCGGCAAAACTTTTAAAATTATTGATTATGGTTCCAATAGTTTCCAAATCCGATTCGGGTTCCAACGCAGATTTTTTTTCCCTCGCCGTAACGCCCACGCACATTCCAGCAAACGCTAATTGTGAAACCCAACTGGGGTGAGGCAACAGCTGTGCCAAAGGAGCCCCAACTCAAGGCTCAACAGGGCCAAAGAAGGGCAAACTCGCAGTGCCAACCCGCTCCGCTTCATTCCAATATTATTTCCGAACGTGCCCGCTCAGTGCCCGCCGTATATTCAAACGGGCGTATGAATTGGAATTTTACGCATCGGCACTGCCCCGGAAATTGCACGTTTTTTTTTCGAAACGTGTACCGTTGTTTCTGAAACAACAACTATTTCCCAACCCTCCTTGGTTAGGTATTCGTTTTGAATAGAGCAGTGGTCGCGTCCTTCCTCCTCCCGCCTCTTCCTGTCTTGCCCGCGGGGGGCTGCGATCTGTGAAACTGTCGCAATTTTCGAGGCCTGCTGGGGGGCCCAGCACAGTGAGGGCCACGCGCGGATTCAAAATAGACCTCGCCATCCCGTGCGGGCTGCGATCTGCGAAACTGTGGCCATTTTCGAAGCCTGCTGGGGGGCCCAGCACAGTGAGGGCCACGCGCATATTCAAATTAGACCTCGCCATCCCTGGGGGGCTGCGATCTGCGAAACTGTCGCAATTTTCGAGGCCTGCTGAGGGGCCCAGCACAGTGAGGGCCACGCGCGGATTCAAATTAGACCTCGCCATCCCTGGGGGGCTGCGATCTGCGAAACTGTCGCCATTTCCGAGGCCTGCTGGGGGGCCCAGCACAGTGAGGGCCACGCGCGGATTCAAATTAGACCTCGCCATCCCTGGGGGGCTGCGATCTGCGAAACTGTCGCCATTTTCGAGGCCTGCTGGGGGGCCCAGCACAGTGAGGGCCACGCGCGGATTCAAATTAGACCTCGCCATCCCTGGGGGGCTGCGATCTGCGAAACTGTCGCCATTTTCGAGGCCTGCTGGGGGGCCCAGCACAGTGAGGGCCACGCGCGGATTCAAATTAGACCTCGCCATCCCTGGGGGGCTGCGATCTGCGAAACTGTCGCCATTTTCGAGGCCTGCTGGGGGGCCCAGCACAGTGAGGGCCACGCGCGGATTCAAATTAGACCTCGCCATCCCTGGGGGGCTGCGATCTGTGAAACTGTCGCCATTTTCGAGGCCTGCTGGGGGGCCCAGCACAGTGAGGGCCACGGGGATTCAAATTAGACCTCGCCATCCCTGGGGGGCTGCGATCTGCGAAACTGTCGCCATTTTCGAGGCCTGCTGGGGGGCCCAGCACAGTGAGGGCCACGCGCGGATTCAAATTAGACCTCGCCATCCCTGGGGGGCTGCGATCTGCGAAACTGTCGCCACTTTCGAGGCCTGCTGGGGGGCCCAGCACAGTCGCGCGGATTCAAATTAGACCTCGCCATCCCTGGGGGGCTGCGATCTGTGAAACTGTCGCCACTTTCGAGGCCTGCTGGGGGGCCCAGCACAGTGAGGGCCACGCGCGGATTCAAATTAGACCTCGCCATCCCTGGGGGGCTGCGATCTGCGAAACTGCCGCCATTTTCGAGGCCTGCTGGGGGGCCCAGCACAGCGAGGGCCACGGGCAGATTCAAATGAGACCTCGCCATCCCTGCGGGGCTGCGATCTGTGAACCTGTCGCCACTTTCGAGGCCTGCTGTGATCCCCGTTTTCGAAGTGGCTAGGAGTGCTTAGGAATTGTAAATCATCAGCTTTATCAGCGCCCTTTTCCTGTAGCCAGTGTCCTGCGAGTCTCCCGAATTCCGTCTGCAGACATATGTAACCCTCGCTCCGTCATCGCCCCCTTATAAAAAGTATCCTAAACTATTTGCGCCCCGCTTTTGCGCAAGGGTTGGGTACGTCGCCAGGGTAATTTTTCTCAAACGGCACCCGCTTTTTCTGAAACGGCGAACGTTTTTTCTGAAACAATTTTTGCGTTTTGTGAAACGGTATTTTTCTTTACTACTGCGCGTTTTTTCTGCAACGGCGGTCGCCCTGAAGGGGCCTGCCATGTGGAGCCAAAGGGGTACTTCGACCCCCGCATATCTCCCCTGTTCCTCCTTCCTCCCGCCTCCTTGTACATCCTCCTTGTGGTGGGAGCGGGAGAAGGACGAGGCGGAGGAGGAGGGAGAGAAAGCGGTGGGAGGCAAGAGGGATTTAGCGGAGACGACGACCACAGCGATGATCCTAACAACGACGACGCACCCGACGACGACGACGATATCGACCGCGACGACGACGACGACCACAACCGCGACGACGACGACGACGACGACGTCGACGACGACGACGACGAAGGCGGCGACGACGACGACGACGACGACGACGACGACGACGACGACGACGACGACTGGTGGGAGTCGTTGGGGCCCCTCGTGGTGTGAGTCGTTCGGCCCCATCGTCCTTGTGTGAGTCCTTCGGGCCCCTCTTCCTGGTGTGAGTCGTTCGGGCTCCTCGTGCGTTCGGGCCCCTCGTCCTGGTGTGAGCCGTTCGGGCTCCTCGTGGTTTGAGTCGTTCGGGCCTCTCGTCCTGGTGTGAGTCGTTCGGGCCCTTCTTCCTGGTGTGAGTCGTTCGGGCTCTTCGTGGTGTGAGTCGTTCGGGCTCTTCGTCCTGGTGTGAGTCGTTCGGGCTTCTCGTGGTGTGAGTTGTTCGGGCCCCTCGTCCTCTTGGAGGCCGTTTTGGGGCCCTGTGGAAGCCGTTTTGGGGCCTCTTGGGCTCTCTTTTGAGCCTCTTGGGAGCGTCCGGGGGCCCTCTTGGGCGCCTCTTGGAGCGTCTTGGGGGCCTGTTGGGGCCATCTTTGGGGCGATCGATCACAGATGGGGCGAGCATTTTTGTCAGTACCCCCGTCGGGGCCACGATCCTCGTGAGGGGTGTCGAATTTTAGCCCTCCCAGGGATAGAAAAAAGACCCTCTGACCACCCGCGAAACCCCCTCTCCAGGTCCAGGGGGAGGGGGTCGGGGGAGGGGTAAGCCCCTCCCCGAAGGGGAAGAAAGGGGGTTGAGAACAGAGAGAGCTCGCTAAACCACTCACGCCCAAAAGGCTGGTGGGATTGATGCACCGCGATGGATGATTGGACAAACCGAAACAACTTAGTGAACATGTCGACACAAATGGATGACAATACGGAAACAGTGTCAGAAGCACGGAAACGGATGGGTGAAATTCTAGATTGTTCAAACACACCGAAAGAGACAATGCCATTGAAACGGTAACAGATGCGCGAACAACGGATTTACCAATATTAGTTTCAACGCTTGTTTCTTTTACTTTTCCCTGGTGGCTTTTTGTGTTGCCGTAGCGGTTCTTCTAATCCGCATTTTATAGCAAACCTCCGAACAAATAGTTGAGATCAAAATCAATATGCAAAGCATGCGACGTCAATTTTTATACGCCACCGCATCCCGCAACAATAAATTACCGCACCAAAGGGTCATGCCAGACGACGCTGCAACGCCACGGCGAAAAAAAAGAGCGCGGCGCAACTCGCAGGCGCCGTGGCATGGAGAGTTCCTGGGCAGAAATAGCATTTCTTGGTGGTTGTGTAAAAATCGCTCCTCTTGGTAACCAACATTTTATACACCCCCTCTGCGCGTGCTTTCACAAATTCTGTTTCAGTCCTTAAGAGAGAGGGGCAGCCCGACTGCCCATTGGCGGCGGGAAGGGGGCTGCGGGCTTTTACCAGAGCAAAACTGCACCAAATCGCATCGTATATTCTCCTCGATCTTGGTGGCAGTCGTCATAAACTGTGCTCAAGAAAAAATGTGTTTCGAATATTATGTGTCCCCGGAAAAATTGCAATGCTATGCCGATCTCGATATGGAATACGAGATATGTTTCGCCAACATAGGGGCACATATTTTCGGGGACTTGAATGCGGGTGGGGCGGGCACGCAATGGAGAAAAACAAATTATTGGAGATCACGGTTGGGGCAGAGAAACATTGCACGCAACTGACACCCCGAACGTTGATTGGCTGATCGAATTCTGCGATGGCCTCGATTTGCCGATCGCGCACTCTTTCTTCAAACGGCCAGTTGAAGAAAACATATTAGTTTATCGAGCCTGGCGCAAATTTCATGGGGGAGATCTCGGGAAAAAAACACAACAATACAACATATGTGATATGCTTCTTTGCGATGCGGCTGTGGTATCACGAATACAAGATATACAGATTCATCGACAAATGCTGATGGCCACAAATCATTACCTTGTCGCCTGCACCATGACGTGCACAGTGGAAACGCCACGCGAACAACAACATGCAAGAATTGCGCGTCAAACTCTCCGGGACCACGGGCTACGACTACTATATGCAGAAAGGTTTCTGGACATACTGGAAGATTTTCCGACGATGCCAGAAACGGTAGAACATCTATGGGAACAAGGGGTGCAGGCAGCTCAATTTGTTACCGCTGTAGTTTCAGCAGAAAAGAAGAAACCGTGGATTAGCAAACATATAGTGGATTTGATAGATAAAGGGAGCAGGGCCCGAGAAGCGAATATAACTCAAGAGGAGAAGCGTCTACTCAAACAAATGCGAAGATCTTGCAAACATGACAGCGCATCTTGGACTGTAAGGCGCATTGCAAACGGGACTTGGGATGCCATGCGCGCTCATTGCGTAGCGCCCGCGCAAGCAAGGACGCCTACAACATCTGGCGGGGAAGCTGGTGGAGAGTTCCGAACGGGTAAATGCGATGGCGGAGTTTTTGGAGAAAGTGCAATGGAGACCACGACCAACACAGTTACTACCGACAGACCTTTTGGGGCCTACGATGCCACTCTGCGAAACTGCGTTCGCAACTCAAGAGGTTGGGAACCTTGTTCGACAACTCAAATGCGGCAGGGCTGCCGGAACGGACGGTGTCCCGGCAGAATGCTGGAAAGCAGTAGCTCAAACACCCGGAGGTATATAATGCCTTACGAAGTTATGCGACGCATGCTGGTCAGAAGAAGTTGTTCCTCAAGCTTGGCGGCGCTCGCTGGTGAGCACCATCACTAAAAACAAAGGGCCTGTGCACATCTGCGACAACTACAGACCAATCAGCTTGCTTTGCGTCGCGTGCAAGACGGTGGCAAGTTTACACTTAAAGCGATTGCAGGATGCTGGTGCCAAAGACTGGCTCGACGCAACCCAGTTTGGCTGTTCGCAGGGGGCGCGGCACGGCTGATGCAATACATATGGTACGACGACATATAGAATTCTCAAACATACGGAACAATTCTGGTTCAACCTCCGTCGCGCTGGATTGGAAGAAGGCGTTTGATTCAATCACTGTGGAGGCGATGCTAACAGCTCTGGGAAGGTTCGGTATACCCAGGCGTCTTTTGGCACTCATCAAAAACATCTATACTAACAGGATGTTCTGTGTCGCGGACGGGGGGCATAAGTCATAAGAGAGACCGCGGAACTCGGGCATTGCGCAAGGGTGCCCTTTGTCCCCGTTCTTGTTCATAATGGTGATGACGGTGGTGATACACGATGCAGTAGGGCTCCTTAGCGAACAAACAACACTGTCATTTAAAATGGGTATGGTATCAAGTCTGCTGTACGCAGACGATACTTTGATTTGTGATAGGAGCCAGGAGCATGTCCAAAACTTATTGAATGCGGTCGCTATAGCTGGGGGGCAAGTTGGCATGGAGCTGCATTGAGATAAGTTGCAAGTTATGCACGTGAACAACACGACGCAATTACTTACGCCGCACGGGGAAGAAACACAGGCAGAAAGCAATGTAGTGTACCTCGGGGGTACAACCAACAATCATTGACACATACATGCAGAATCAAACGAACGATTGGGGCAGGCTTGGGAAGAGTTCAGCAGATATGCGAAAGTATGGAAGCACACTTCAATCAGCGTCAAAAGGAAGCTACCAATCTACCAGGCGATGATCACAAGTTAGGCCATGTATTCCCTCAGCTCGGCGTGGTTCAACAGAGCCGAAAAACTACGATTGGACAGCTTCCAAGCAAAATGCCTCAGGAAAATATTGAATATCCCCCATTCGTTCATTTCTAGAACATCAAACAAGACCGTTCTGGAGAGACGCCAACAGCTGCCCTACATATCGCAGCTATTGCTTCAACAACTTCAACTATTTGGGAAGATTGGCCGGAACCCTAACACTCATGCGTTGCGTGCGGCAACGTTTCAATCTGATACTCTCATGCCGGTTACGTTGACTTGCAAACGTGCGCGGGGGAGACCAAAAAGAGAATGGGCAGTAAAATTGTTATCAATTGTTTCTTCATGTTTCCCTAGTTCTGACGCTTTCATGGACACGCTCCGGGACGATGAAAGATGGCACGCTTTCAGCATCAAACTTTCCAGGCCAAGTGGATGTGGAGAAGACGAATACTTATGATATGCATTGCATGGCTTGTGCGTCTTGGCAGGAAGTTGCACATGTATCTTCATCTTCCTCCTCCTCCCTCCGTCCCCATCGGCGCGCATTTGGCGCGTCCAGGCCACCTGTGCACGCGCTTTGGCGTGTAATTATCTGCTCTTCGGCGTCCTGCTCCTCTTCCTTGCGTCCTCTCGGCGCGTATTCCAGGCCATCCGGACATACGTTTTGGCGTGTAATCGTCTGCTCTCGCACGCATTTGGCGCGTCGCATCTCTTTGTCTTGCCCACGCGCATTTGGCGTATGGCTGTTTCGTCGATTTTTGTGTATTCATTCTATGTTTTCTTCCGGTGAATTTTTACAAATGTCTCTTGATTTTCCCGTGCGTTCTCTCTCTCTCTCTCTGGGTTTTCGGCTAATGCTCGAATTGTGGAGTTGCTGTTCTGTTTTCCTTTACTTGACCCGTTCTCCTTCTCACCCCTTCCTCTCCTCTTGTTCCTTCTATTGTTCCTCCTCCTCTTCTTCCTCCTCCTCCTCTATCTCTTCTTCCGTATCCCCTTCACCTTTGCAATGCAATTTTGTTGTTTTGCGCGCGCCCACAGGCTTTTGCGGCGGGGCGCGGCCATCGGAAGCTTTTTTTTTCTCTCCTATTTTGACCAGGGGCTACGGCGCACGGGCCAGAGGGAATGGAAATAGTTACACTCAGGAACCACTAGCTTAAACTTGCTCGCGTTGTACATAGATTTTGGTGTTGCATCACGTTGAATCCGGATTTGGGAAGTCGCGCGGGCAATAGAACTTGCATTCGTGACCGCGAGAAAGGGAAATGCGTAATTTCCGTTGAACTAATCCCGCCAGCCCTTTGGGCGACAGGTGGAGCAAGGAGGTCTCTTTCCTCTTCCACAACTCCTTTTCCCTTTGGGGACGGGAGCCCTCTCTCTCCCTTCTCTGAATTTTTTTGGAGGGGGACCGATGTGTCAGAAGGTCCTTTTTCGGCCCCTGGGAGGGCTAATTTTTAACACCCTTCACGGGGATCGTGGCCCCCGAAGGGGGGAGCAAATCGAGAACCCCCCTCCTTTGACCGTCTCCAATATGGCCCCAAGAGGCGCTCCAGAGCTCCGAAGAAGGCTACAGCAAGCACCCGAAAAGCACCCAAGAGGCCTCCGAACGGCCTCAGAGAGCCTAGGACTTCCAAGATAGCTCAAACTGGCCCCCAAGATACTGCAATCGGCCCCAAGACCGTTCCCAAACGGTTCGAGATGGCCACAGATCCTCCCAAGCCTCTTGCTGTTTGACTATGCGTGTCTCTTCCTTTCTCCCCCATCAGCTCTCATGGGCATCGTTTTTGGTTGGGCTGGTAGGGACACACGAAACGTCAAGAATTCAACCGACCACCGATCGATGACACCGGAGACTCCGGAAACCCTAGAAATAATGATATTATATTTTGCGGAATCGTGAGTTTTATTTTTCCTGTTGTAAACGACGCAAGAACAATTTTCCATCAACGCGAAATTTCCGATCGGCACACATCCGACATGGTTGTTTTACAGGATATCAATTTTATGCTAAATTATTGACGCTTCACGTTTCCCGTTTCCCCACCAGCCCATCCAGAAACGATGCCCATGAGAACTGACGCAAAATCAACAGAGTTTGGCTTCTTGGCGGCCTCCTGGGGAGGCTCCGTGGCCATCTTGAATCGGCCGTCTTGGAGCGGTCTTGGGGCCTCTTGGAATATCTTGAGAGCCATTGAGTCAGGTTGGGCTATCTTGCGCCCTCTTGGCGGTCATCTTGGGGTCTCGAGGCCGCTCGGGGGCCTCTTGGGTGCCTCTCGGGTGCTTCTTGGAGGCCTCTTGGGGCTTCTTGGGCGCTCTTGGAGCTCTCTTGGTGTCCTCTCGGGAGCCCTGCGGGTGCCTCTGGGGACCATCCTGGATGCGACCGCGTTCGAATCCCACCGACCTCCGCTTCGGAAAGGCAGAACACCGCGTGAGACGTGCAGCTGCCCCGCTCCCCCATACCACCCTCCCTGAGAGCCCGCGATTCGGCCACGAGCAACTGACGATCCCCCAAAGCAACCCGCCCAAGAACAAGTGCACAAGAGCTGATCCGCCTCCCGCCTCTGGAGCTTCACTGCCGCCTCGGCAGCGCCGCAGGGGCAACGACCACGCGGGCAGACGCCAACGATGCAGCATCATGGGCCAGCGGAGTGAGCGAAGCGACTACACAAAGCGACGGGGGAGGTCGGGGGAGAACGACCGCAGGATACATAGGAGGGGGAGGTGCGAGGGGAGGAGGAGGGAAAGCCTGGAGCAAACAGAATAGGAGGAATGGGGAAGAGACGCCAAGACCACCTCGCCTCCCCCAAATACTACATAGCCGTTTGAGTTACTTGTATGCTAATGTAACGTTCCTGGGGAAGCATCATCAACACAATAGCATCCATCATATTTTCGGGCGGCTCTGAATGAGTGTCATATCAGAGGGCACGCCGAAAGCCCCTCATTCCGAGTGCAGAGTGCGATGGCCTTTCGATCGCTGACATCGCAGAACAAGCACATCCAACATACTGTACGATTTAAGCAACTCTGAACTTCACAATCGAAAGACCGTGCATGCAATCGCAAACTCGCTTCGCATTGACGGCAATTTTGAGGAATCGTGAGCGGACACGAAAGGCCGTGGTCAAGGCACACCGGACAATGGTAGCCACATGTCAATTTGCGAAAATACGCGTGAAGCGGCCGACGTCCCACTTAGCACCGACCCGCAAATGCGCTCAGCTTCAGCTGTAGCCCACAATACCACTTCGCTGTCGCATAATTCCATGAACCAACACATGCAAAATTTTGGTTTGCATGGTAAGATGATGCCATCATCCGTAACCATCGACGCAGCGTTCCTGTGACGCGGACTCGATGATAACTGAATCCGCCGTTTTTCAAGCTGCGCGTTAGTATCAGCCAAAGTGCTAGTTCCAAACAAATGCCACCAACCGCGCATCTCCAACAAATGCTTCGAGACGAAGGGGCGCTCCAATGCCAAGGCGTCAACAAGGGCCCCCTCGGACATGCGCCACGCACTCGGAAGTGGTGAGTTCGGCAACACATAAAAATCGCTGAAGTCCATCAGGTGAGTGCACGGGGCATCCACTTGTAGATTCCACTCGCCCTCAAAATGGGCCGAATCACTCTGGAAGAGCGCCGATGGCACAAACTCAGCCGAGACACCGTATTTCTGCAGAGCCTCCTTCATCATCTTGCCAGTCCCCGTGCCCAAGACATCGGCAGGCGCCACACCACTGAAATTGAAGCCATCGTAATCGTCCAGAAACCTTGATTGCGGCTGCCGGACCAACAACACGCAACGCTCGCCGTCCCAACCAGTAGCTGGGTTCGTCGACCGGTACTGGAGCCCTGTGTCCAGGATTGCATAGTACCGCACTGTGCTCCAGTTGGCGCCCTCGAGCTCCGCGATACGCTGCACAAGCCGCTGGTAACACACCTCCGTCAGGGCGTCCGCAAGGTTGAGCAAGCCCGTGGTCTTCGGGCTCGACAGGAGGGCGTCGCTGTGGGTGCCGACGCCCTTCACGTCCAGCATCTGCGCCTGCAGCCCCTCGGCCGAGATGGAGTAGCGCCCGTCCACGAAGAAGGTGGCCGCCCGCCCCCCCGACCTCAGCCTGAGCGCGGCCCTCCTATCGGGGAACAGTCAGTGACATAAACATGAACTCTCGAGGGTCCGCGGGGACTTCTCAGATCGGCGCTGGGGCCCCCTGGCAGCGTCTCCAGCGCCCCCTCCGGCGCGCTCCGCGCGCCAGACAGGGGGGTCCAGCGCCGATCCGAGAAATCCAGGCGGATCCCCGAACATCTATGTTTATGTCGTTCTTTGTTGCCAGATCCTAGGCGCATCGGTGTCCACCAGCTGCTCGAGGTCCCCCGGCAGCTGGTGAAGCCCCAGCAGCTCGTGGTGGTCCCCGCCTGCCTGCAACCTCCTCAGCTGGCCAGCCGACAAGTAGCCGCACTGCTCTACCAACCAGCTTCCGATCTCAGCATCGTTCAAGCCCTGGAGAGCAGGATAGTCAAGGCGCAGCTGGGCACAATCTGCCGCAAGCACCGAGGCGCCCCTTAGCCGTGTAAAACCGTCCTCCAGCACGTCGTAATCGCTCATGGCGCTGCCGGCTGCGTTGTCGAGCGGTTCATCGTCGCGTGTCCGCTGCCGAAAGAAGTACCCGTGGCCCAGCCACGCCTCCCGCCGAGAGTGCGACCCGAAGCAGGACCAGGCGATGCTGTCCTCCACGTACTCGCAGGGCGTGGGCGGTGGCAGGAGCTCGGTCAGCGGGCTCAACCTCGCAGCCATCTGCTGCAGCTCCGCTCGGGGCCAAGAGGCGCGGTCTGCGAGCGTGAGTCTGCGCGCGTTGTGGCAAGAAATGAAGGCTCGCAGAATGTCGCAGTCCTCGGGGCTCGTCTGAGAGCCCGTCTCGAAGGCGTGCAGCACTCTCTCCAGCTCAGAGTCGTCGCCATCTCCTGCGAAGGTATGCGAGCCCCTCGGGGCCGCAAGCAGGCAGCGTGCGAAACGGGCCATGATGCGAAGCTCTTCCCAGATGCTTCCTCTATCGAACACCCCTGGGAGCGCGAAACTGTTCGGCATAGCCGCCCGCTGCGACCAGCAAGTAAACTTGCAGCCGAATTTGGGCCAAACATGCTGCGGCGGAAAAAAGGAAACAGTCGCAGCAGTCACTGCAAGCCACGCATGGCGAGGAGGACGAGGACATGGCAACGTCCCTGCTGATCTGAAGTCAACATCTGACTTTGCAAATTAATTCAATCGCTCTGTCGTTAAACTCTTTGGCCATTCAGGTGAAAACCTTTGGCCTGGGTGCTCAATTTTTTGGGGCCCCGGTCTGTAACTGAACCCCCTGCCCACTTGACCCCTGGCCTTGCTACACCAAATTCTGGCCCTAAAGCTGAAACCCTTGAATGTGTTGCTGGACCACCTGGCCGTGTTGCTGAACCCCCTGACACTATTACGTGAGCTCCCGTGCCCTGTCATTGACAACCCTTGCCCTGTTACTGCAACTCCTGCATGTCGCTAGCACGCTCGTTCCCTTGCTGGAATATTGCTCCCTCTTGCTCAGTCTACTGGTGCCCCTGGTAGGAGGTCGATGCAATCAATCGTGTCGTCAAGCCGAGGGCGCCCTCGGCGGACGCGCAAATACTTCGGCATGTTCTGGCCGGCTGAAATAACGAACATTCCCCTATCGAATGCAAGGCGCGACGTCTATGATAAACAGCTGTGCGCACGACCCCACAATTTGTTTCAATACCGCCGTGCGTCCGCCTCAATTAGAACAAGAAAAGCACACATACAACGAATGGAAACAATTAACAACGAACACATTACAACTCGAACTATAATATGCGATCGTATTCACATGTACCGTGTTGTTTGAGGGTCGTAAACAGCTTAGTTCTGAAACCACAGAACGACTGTCCGACAATAGCTGACGTAGGCAATATGCTCATGTATTACTGTTGTAGAACTGACGTCGTATGATGCCTCTTGGCATACCACAGCATCTTTGAATGGGGTATGTCTCCACAAATATCCAAACTACTTGAGACACGCGGCGCATGTTATTCTCCATGGTAACCGATCACATACGATACGTTTCCTCCTCCTGATCTTGGATGCTACTTATGCATTTCCTCGTCTGCTTCCACGTCTGTGCCTACCTGTCTCCGCGTTTGCCTCTCTCACGCAGTGCTATTTCTTTCTCATCTCTGTCATCCCCGCGGGCTCCGTTAATTACGTGTTGTGTAAACTTTTCTTTCGCGATTGCACTTCTGGTTGTGCATGCGCGGCTCCGTGTCAACGCACATGGAAATCTATGGCATCTTCTTGGCCCAAAAGAACCAAATATACCACTGAAGTGGTAGTACACAGGGGGCCCTTGCATGCATCACGCGATCCCTCTTCTGCTCCCTATTTCCTGAGTATGGGGCTCTTGTTCTTCGTGTGGTGCCTCCGCCTCCATCTTTCCCACTTCCTTCCTATCTCACCCACGATCAATCTCACTCACACCCAAACTCACACGCAGACTGACTCATGCCCAGAAAACCCACTCTTACTTGGTCGCCCATACTCTGATTACCCGTACTCGAGCCCGCTCATACTAGGATGCACTCCTCCTCAACACTCATGCCCACATCCACTCGTACTCAGCTCCGCTCCTACTTATATTCGCCCATAAACAAAGCCCTTCATACTCAGATCCACCCACGTTGAGACTCTTTCTCACTCCGATCCACTCGCAATCAGACTGATCATGCTCAGACCCACTCGCCCTCATACTCAATCACACTGGGATTCACTCACCCAGGCCCATTCACGCGCAGACTCGCTCATACTCATTTTCGCTCATATTCAAACTCACTCACATTCTGGTTTCGTATACACACGATCGCATCTCCACAGCGTCAATCATACTCAGCATCACCGCGATGGGGAGCCGCTATGGGGTATTGCACGGGCTCGTGGCATTTCAGAGCCCTATGTTCGCCTCGATGTAAGGGGGGCCGCCAGGCGTTAGAGGATGTCTCGAGCAAAACACTAGTTCGCGGCTGTGGGCTTGTTTACTTTAAGAGCCCGATGGTTGCCGCGATGGAGCCGGCATGGCACTCGGACCACCCAAGGGGGAGCCACCACGGTGCACCGGCCCGTTCGCGCCCAGCGTGTGGGGATGCCTCGAGCGAAACGCCCGTTCGCCGCTGTGGACGCGTCTCTGTTCAGAGCCCGATGGTCGCTGCGATGACGCAGGCACGGCACTTGGACCACCCAACGGGAGCCACCTGGAGGTACTGCGCGGGCCCGTTCGCGCGCCCAGAACGCGGGCGAAACGCCCGTTTAGCGGTTGTGGGCGCGTTCCTTGCCAGAGCCCTACGGTCACCGTGATGTAGCAGGCCTCGCGTTGACCCCCCGAAGGAGAGCCACCAGGGGGCGTTGCACAGGCCCGTTTGCGCCGAGATTGTGGGGGTAACGCCCGTTCAGCGGCTGTGGGCGCATTCCTTGCCAGAGCTTTACGGTCACCGCGGTGTAGCAGGCCTCGCGTTTGCCCCCCCCCCCCTCCCCCCCCCGACGGAGAGCCACCAGGGGGCATTGCACGGGCCCGTTTGCGTCTGGCTTGTGGGGGTAACGCCCGTTTAGCGGCCGTGGACGCGCATCTTTTCAGGGCCCTACGGTCGCCATGATGGAGCAGGCATGGCATTTGGACCTCCCACGGGCGAGCCGCCAAGGCGTATTGGCACGGACCCGCTCGCGCCCAGCTTGGCGGGGATCTCTCGTGCAGAATGCCCGTTCGCGGCTGTGGGCGCGTCTCTTCTCAGAGCCCCTCCATCACCGCGATGAAACAGGGAGGGCGCTCTGGCCTGTAAAGGGGGAGCCGCCAAGAGGTTTGACACCTGCCCGGTCGCGCCCAGATGAGCGGGAACTTTCGAGTCGAATGGCTGTTTCTGGCTATAGGCGCATCCTTTTCAGAGTTTCGTGATCACCACCTTGTAGCAGGCGTAAATCACTCGCATCCTTTTGCAGAGTTTCATGTAAAGCACTCGCGCTTCGACTTGCCCGTGCTCAGACATTCGCAAAAAAACACATGCCACTACACGAAATGCACGTCTGAGGATCTCCGCGTCGAATGATCCCTCATACCTCTTGTTCTGCACGTAACGCGTTGCGCCCTGGTGACCGCGAGCGCTGTTCCATTCGATCCGCGTCCTCTCGCGCCGTACAACATTCCGCGATGTGACAGATTCGGTCGACACGGGAATCTGCAGCGTCCTTCTCCTGTTACAAGTGCGGCTGCCAAGCGCATCTAGCCATCGCCTTTTGCCTCCCACCCGCCCCCCAGCCCCCCAGCCCCCAGCCCCCTCCACTCCCCCCCGCCCACTGCTCCCTCCCCCTGACCCCCCCCCTTCCCCGCTCTCTCCTCTGACCCGCTCTGTTCTTCCCGCCCCACAACTCTCCTCAACCCCCACCGCTTCCTTTCGCCTGTCCTCATCTTCCTCCTCTTCCGCCTCCTCCTCCTCCTCCGCCTCCTCCTCCTCCGCCTCCTCCTCATTGCCCCCTTGTTGTCCTCCTTGACGGCTCTCTCCCCTCTCCTGTCCCCTGGGCAGCTCCGATGCAGAGACTCACCTGCACTCTACTTTCGAAGCTCGGATCCGACGTTCCGGAGCAATGGAAACGTCGCAGAAATTGGCGACAGGAACACCAGGCCCGACACCGGGCGAAAGCGCTCGCCCATCTCCGTCGCGTCGCCCTGGGGGAGGCCAGATACCTGGGTAAATGTTCCAAAGACTTCGCGCCAACTTGCCAAAGAATTCGAGCACGTAGATGCAGACGGTCTGGCTGGCGCCTCCAAAGCCCAGTCGGGTGCGTCGCAGGCCTGCCCGAACTGCCACACGCTGGAGCGGACCGCCTCTGCCTCGCCGCCTGCGGACATGCGTCGGAGGCCTGGCCGCGCTCTCCCTGAGGCTCCGGCGTCAGGCTCTGCAGCGTCCGAGGCTATCCTTTGAAGACTCCCCCGAAGCTGTTTCAGAAACTGTGCCCCCACCCCATCCATGCCCTGCCTTTCCCATCTTTCTCGCTCACTCTCTCTCGCTCTCGCTCTCGCTCTCGCTCTTGCTCTCTCTCTCTCTCTCTCTTTTTTTTTTTTTTTTTTTTTTTTTTTCTCTCTCTCTCTCTCTCTCTCTCCCTCCTGTGCTCCGCGTCTCTCTGCCTCTCTTCATGTTCGCGCACCTCTCTCTCCTCGCCACTCTCTCCTTGGCTCCCACTGTCCCGTCAAATCACGTCCCTGATCGGCCCCATACCCCTTTGCTCCGCATGGCGTTCTTTCCTCCGCCGCCCTCTCGTCCCCCCCACTCTTCGGTACAAGACGTGCCAGAAGTCACAACGTCGAGACGTTCTGTATATGTATTCGTTTGAATGTGTGGCAGCCCCTCAGAAAGTGAGCAGGGGAGCAGTATCTCATCATGCGATGTTGTGGCACGCATACGTTCGAGTCGGATGTGCAACATGTAGTTCGGCAAATGCGAACCGAACGCGGGGTCCACACTTCCAGTCTCCCTACTCACCTCTCCAAGTTTAAAGTTTGAACCTGCTTTAGCATCAACATCCGAGGACACCCAAGACACATCTGAATTATGGCGTTGCTGGCATGTCAACCAAACTCTTTCAGCATGCATGCGCAGGCGAGCGTCTTTCTTCCTTGGTATTTTTTCAATCAGCCGCCGCTACGATTCAGGTCAACGCTCTCCGTCCCTCTTTAGGGCGATTGTAAGCCACAGCCTACGAGCGCAGACCAACAGCAAAGGGTGCACAGAGCAACTTCTATGCGCATCACTTCCAGACTGCATCCAATGCATCACGTGCTTCCTCGCTCTACTCCTCCTCCTCCTCCTCCTCCTCCTCCTCCTCCTCCTCCTCCTCCTCCTCCTCCTCCTCGGTCCTTCTCACACTCCCACCGCCCTTGTGGGCGGCGTTCTTCCCCAAGCAGTGCTTGCACCTAGGGGCCCTTTCTTGGGTTCTAAAATCACTGCGCTGCGGTGCCCGTCCAACAGGCTCGTTGCCGCCCCTCGCCGCCCCTCGCCACCAGGCCCCGGGTGCCGGTGCAGCGGACTCACGGCTGTCCGCTGCTGCCTGTGGCCAACCGTCGCCGCCGTCGCTGCGGGGCATCGCTCTGCATCGCATCGCACTGCACTGGCACTGCCTCGCTCTGCCTTGCCTGGCCCTGTCTGGCATCGCACTGCCTGGCATTGATCTGATATGGCTCCACTATGGACTGCTTTGCTCTGCTTCGGATCGCCAGGACTGTAGCCGCTGTTCCACGCCCGGGCGGCCCCGACGGAGTTCAGCGGATTTGCGTCCCACACGGTTCTACCCTCGCCCACCTGGGTGGCACCAAGTGGAACCTTGCCGCAACTCTCCTGCGCGCCTGGGGGGGTCCAGCGTGTTGGGAGGAGGAGGAGACGAGGGCGCCCCTCTCGTATCCACAACAACGGGACCCAACGCACACTTACCTGCGCTTGTATGCCGCACCAATGGTTCATGACTCGTCGCTGCCCTAGCGCGGTGAAGCCGCGGTCCCTGTCAATCGCCGCCGCTGGCTAGCAGCCGCGTTCCGGCGCTCGTGCTGCCGCAGTCTGCTCGGCAGTCCTCCGGCTGGGAAACACTCTGGCGCACTCGCGAGGCAACGCTGATCTGCAAGAGCAGCGCGGAGAACCGTTGACCGCTCTGGCGACACGGGCAACTCACCGTTCCCAGACACTTTCTGGAGGTCCCACTGGAGGTCCACAAAGGCCTCTAGAGGTCGCCTGATTCCCTGGGAGGCCCAGCAGGGCCTCAGATATCCCAAGCCCCGATCCTTTCTACCATTCCCCCTCTTCCTCGCCCTCCTCCTCCTAGACCTCCTCCTCCTCCTCCTCCTCCTCCTCCTCCTTCCTTGTCCTTATCCTCCTCCTCCTCGTCGTCTGCTCCTCTTCCTTGTCCTTATCCTCCTCCTCCTCCTCCTCCTCCTCCTCCTCCTCCTCCTCGTCCTCCTCCTCGTCCTTCGCCTCCCCACGCACGCCAATGTAGCGCTTGGGAGCCTTACTGCCGCCAGCTGCCGCGGTCGCCGTAGGAAGCCGCTGTCTCCCTCCTGCTGCGACTTGGGGACCGCGCGCGGGGCTCCTGCCTCCACGTGCCCTGCCGCCCCTGGCCGGCCAAGAGGCGAAGCGGCGGAGAGCTTGCCACCCTTCTGCGACCGCGGAGAGCCTGGACGCCGGGCGGGGGCATGCGCGCGAGCGGCAGCGCACGGACGTGCACGGCCGCGCACGCGCGGGACAGGTCGATGGCGTGCCCCGTGGGCCGGCAGGGGCCGACCACGAGAAGTGAGCAGCGGGTGGGCCGCAGGAGCGCGGCGAGGCGCTCCGCAGAGCTCGAGGCAGCTGCCGCGGCACGCGTGGTCCGACGCGAGGCGAGCGTGCGCCGGCCTGCGCCCGCCATCGGGCAGCTGGGCGATGGTCGCGCTGAGCCCCGACGGCCGCCCCCTGCGAGCGCAATGCGGCGCCCTGCCTGGGGCTCGCCAGACGGTGGGCCGCGCGGAGAGGCATGCCTGCCTCAACCCGCTGCAGTAGGGAGGAGACGTCGGGCTCATAGTGAGCGACCTGCAAGGAACGAGTGTGACGTCACTGCTGCCAGCGCCGCGGCACGGCATGCAGGCCTCTGGCGCCAGCTGCCGTGCGCGTGAACCAGTCGGGAAGGCCGCCGCCTGCCTTCTGCCGGGTTCCTGCGTGTCGCTCCCTGGAGGCCATCTACCAGGGGCTCAACACGATGGACTGGCTGGGGAACTGCTGGGCCGACTTCTTCGTGGGGCTGGGAGCGCGGCAAGTGAAGCTGGCCGACGTCGCCATCGAGGGCCTGCACGCGGAGTCGATGCGGGCGGTGGCCACGGCGGGCTATATGGGCTGGGCAGCGGCACGCATGTACCAGCTGGACCTGTGGAGGCCCCTCGACGAGCACGGCCGCCTGCGTCGTCGGGCCGGGCAGCCGCGGTTCGGCCCCATGCCAGTCCTCTCGTGCACGAGGCGCGACTGCCAAACGCGCGGAGTGCGCGGGGTGCAGTGCGTGCGCTGTGGCCGCGAGGCGCACGCGGCCAAGGCCAAGGCGCTGCTGGGTCGTCGGCCGCGTCAGCCGACGGCGCTGGGCAGGCAGCGCGTCGCGCGCTCGGCCAGCGCTTGCGAGGCCCAGGCCGTGGCCGGCTCGGCGGCGGGAGCGGGGGGCCTCCAGGCTGCGGAGCTGCTCGAGCAGCAGGCCGCGAGGGCAGCTAGGGATGTGCCGTCTGCACAGGCCGCGGCGTCTGCACAAGGGCATGTGCCGCCTGCAAGGGCCGCGGCGTCTGGGCAAGGGCAGCCTGCGGTTGGCGGGCGACTCTGGTCCTTCGACGCGAGGGTGCGGTACCTGCTCGAAGCGGCGAGCGGACCGCTCCCCGGGCCAGGCTCGGCGGAGGGCTTGGGCGAGGCTGCCGACGCCAGCTGCGGCCAGCCAGCGCGCGCTCGATGGGGCCGCCCAGGACGGGGGCGGCTTCGGAGGCCGCGGCGCGGCGTGGCGACCAAGCCCCCCAAGGGGGGCAGCACGGCGTCGAGGCGCTCAGCGGCGGCACAACGCAGCGAGTGCCGCAGGGGGTGAGCGAGGGCGAGGGCTCCCGGAGACTCCAGAGGGAGCGGCGAGGGAGGCAGGACGGCCACTGCCAGAGAGACCCTGAGCCAGCCCTGGCGAGGCAGGCCCCGGCCGCTCCCGCAGCACGCGAGGGGGCGGAGGTGGCGGCCGCGCCCGGGGGGCCGAGGCCTCCGCCATGAAGGGGCCGTGGCGGCCCCGAGGCAGGGGCTGCAGCCCCGTCGAAGGAGCCCAGGGCGCGCGAGGGTCGGGCCTGCGGTTCCCCCGCTGCGCGGACCAGCACGGCGGGCGCCGCGGGCGGAGCAGAAGGGGGCCCAGCTGAAGGAGTAGCGGAGGATCGTGGGCCTTCGATGCGTTCCAGCGAAGGCGAGGCAGGGCATGGCGGCGCGCGACTGAGCCAGGCTCCTGCACGGCGGCCAGTTCATGACCAAGCGGCTGAAGGTCCACGCGCGAGTCCCACCTCGCCATGCCTCGCGAGCAGCGAGCTTGTGAAGGGCTGCGCCACGGACCCATCTGTCCTGGAGGCCGACCGCGACTTCGAGCCGATCCGCCAGCGGCTGGTGCAGTTTGCGGGGTGGCACCTCGGATGAGACGTGGCTTGAGGAGTGCCAGAGGTACGTGGTGGAATTGCCACGCGAAGCGGCCTATGCGGCCTTCTTCGAGGAGCTCGCGGACGAGGCCGCGGAGCGCGAGCGCGGGCGGAAAGCAGCCGAGGAGTGCCTGTCCGCGTGGCGTCTGAGCGCCCAGCGGCGCGATGCCAGCTGGGCCGGCCTGCAGAGGCTGGAATCCAAGGGGAGGCCCACAGCAAGGAGCTCGAGCGGATCGCGCGGACGTGCATCGGAGGCCTGGACCGCGGCAGCCGGCAAGACGACGAGGAGCCGCATTGCTTGGCCCTCCTGGCGGCGCTGGACCCAGGCGCGGAGCAGAGAGCACGGCGGCCGCGGGCCTGCAGGAGGCACAGGAGCAGGACGAGGCGCTGCCGTCGGACGCCGAGGGACTGCGTGAGGGCAGGCCGTCCGCCTTCGGCTCCAACTCCCGGGAGGAGTGCGACGGCGAGGATGCCCCGCGCAGTGCGACACCCGATGGGCCTTGGCGCAGCAGCAGCAGCACAGCCTCCTCCAGCGAGAGTCCCCCGGGCGACCGCTGGAGCTTGCCCAGCTCGTCCAGCAGCAGCAGGCACGGCGGCAGGCGCCGTGTGCGGCCAGGGCTGTCAGATGCTCGCGAAAAGCGCGCCGAGCAGCACATGAGGGCGCTTGCCGAAGGGTGCGCCGACGCCGCCGAGCTGGAGATGCTACAGGACGAGGTCGCGGGGGGCGGTGCGGGCACCGCGCCCAGCGGCACAGCGGGAGCACCTGACCCGCTGGCGGCCGCCCTGGCCGCAGTGGCCGCACTGGCGGCAGACGCACGCCCTGGAGCCGGTGGCGAGGCCCATGCGGCGGGGCCCCCCCGCCGTGGCGGCCGCTCCAGGAGCCCGCCCAGCCCGAGGGCCAGGGGCCGTGCTGCCGCGGCGCAGCGGCGTGCTGCTGGGGCTCGGCGGTGCAACGAGGACCTCCAGGAGCGGCAGCTGGGCCACGACTTGCAGGTGGCGGGGCCGTACAGCTTCTGTGGTGCTGCGCGGCCGTCGCCAAGGTGGGCGGTCCTGACAGGGCCAAAGGCCTGAAGGAGGCGTGCCGCGGGCCCCTGCCGCCGCCTGCGGTCTGCACGGCAGGGCAACGCAAGAAGCGGCAGTACCTGGTCAAGCTGCTGCGTGGCCTCGACCCCTACACGGGGCGAGGGCTGGGCTGACGGTCTGGCTTCGGCCCTGGTGCCGGCTCCTGGGGCTGCTGTGGCGGCTGTCTGGAGGAGTGTTGGGGTCTGAGTGGGGGCAAGACCCCCCGCCCAATCCAGGCAGGGGGGGGAGGGTCCCGTGGCCTGAGGCGTCGGCTGCGGCCGTCGTCCGCTGCGGTGCTGGCGTGGGGCGCTGGCCTGCGGCACGGCCTCATCGTGCGGGCGCGAAAGGCGCCCTGAGCTTTGGCGCAGCGAGCGCGCGGCGTCGAGGGCCTGTACCCTCCGCGTCGCGAAAGCGGTGCGCAGACACACACACACACACTTATCTAGAGAGAAAAGAGAGAGAGAGAGAGAGAGAGAGAGAGAAAGAGAAAGAGAAAGAGAAAGAGAAAGAGCACGAGAGAGAGAGAGAGCACACAAAGCAGACACAGGCGTATACTTGTTCATAGATGCATACACGTGTCTATATACACATTTACATATACGTCTATAAGTCTGTATACGTGCATGAAGGTATTGAAGTAGACGTGTATGCATGCATCTATCTGCAGATCTATGTATGCATATAGTTATGTAGGTATGCATGCACCCACGTACGTATGCATGTATGTATGGATGCATGCATGCATGTAAGTAGGTATGTCTGTCTGTCTGTCTGTATGTATGTATGTGTGTATGCATGGTTGTATATCTGTATGTGTATATATGCACGTGTGCATGTAACCAAGTTTGTGTATGCATGTCTGCCTGTATGTATATGTATGTATGTATGTATGTATGTATGTATGTATGTTTGTATGTATGTATGTATGTATGTATGTATGCATGTATGTATGTATGTATGTATGTATGTATGTATGTATGTATGTATACATGTATGTATGTATGTATGTATGCATATATGTATGCATGCATGTATGTATGCATGTAGGTATATAGGTAGGTATGCATGCATGCATGCATGCATGCATGCATGTATGTATGTATGTATGTATGTATGTATGTATGTATGTATGTATGTACGTGTGCATGCCTGCATGCATGCCTGCATGTATGACTGTATGTATATATGTATGTATGCATGCAGATCGGTAGGTCGGTAGGTATATGTATGTGTGTATGTTGGTGTGTGCGTATATGTATATATATATATACAACATTTGTATCATCAGCGGGCGGGCCTGCAGAAGGAACAACGCCAGGGGTGGAGGGCAATCTCCGCTGCCTCCTCCGCCTGGGAACCCTGGTGATGAGACGGGATCGAGACATCCGCTTCGACCGGTTCCTCCTCAGCTTCGGCCTCTGGGCACTCGTTTCGGGCACTGGATGCTCGATTCGAACACTCCTGAGGAGCCACTGGTCACCGAGATGTGGTCGAGCGTCGGATGAGGATGGGGGGGGGATGGATGGGGGAGGGCGAGGAAGAGAAACAAGATGCGAACGGTGAGAGGCACGATCAGGATCAGCAGCACGGGCAGGAGCAGAATGACAAGGAGTCGGAGTCGGAGTCGGAAGCCTGGGCAACTGGTGAGTCCCCTGCTCGAGAAGAGGGCTCGTCTCGCATGTCTTGCGAGCTCGGTAGCTGCTGGCGGCGTTATCGGCATAGCAGGGGTCAGCCTGCGGGTCCCCTGGCTTGGTTGAGCTCTATGGGCCCGCTGCAGCTCGGTGCCGAAGGCGGACGGATAATGCATGAGGGAGGAGGACGTACGATGTACGACACCAGCGAACAGTCGCATGACTACAACGAGGAGGAAGGAGGCTAAGCCTCGTCCGACTCCTTGGCCTTGACCCTCTCGATCGAGGCAGGAGGCGAACATGGAGCGGGGGGCATGGATGCAGAGGAGGAGGCGGCGGAGGCGGAGATGCAAGAGGAGCGGCAGCGGCAGGCGGCCGCCGCAGGGTGCTCCTGGCGCCCCCGCGGCGTCTCGCCGCGGCCGTCGGCCGCGGGCTGCGGCGGGCCCTTGGCCCGCCCGCGGGCCCTCGCGAGACCACCGTCGCCGCGGCCGTCGCCGTGGTCGCCGCCGCCGCCGCCGTCGTCGTCGTCGCTGTCGCCGCCGTCGTCGTCGTCGCCGTCGTCGTCGTCGCCGTCGCCGTCGTCGTCGTCGTCGCCGTCGTCGTCGTCGTCGTCGACGCCGCCGTCGTCCGCCGTCGTCGCCGCTGTCGCGGGTCGACGCCGCCGCGGGGAGGCGCGGTCGGGCGGGCGGGGAGGCGGAGGCGCGGCGGGCGGAGGCGCCCCGCGGCCGCCGAGGCTCGGTGGGGCGCGCACGCGCGTTCGGAGGCGCGCCCCGACCAGGGCGACCCAGGCAAGATTGGCCCTGGGCACTCTCTTGCCACATATCCTCAGACCAACCTCGAGGGGGTGTGACCCTGAGGGGGGGGGGCATGAATTCGATCCGTTGGTGCACCGAACCTCGGGACTCATCAAAAGGGGGGTGACCCTGAGGGGGGGGCATGAGTTCCATCCGTTGGTGCACCGAGCTGCCGCAAGCAGGTGCCCCCCGCATGTCCCACCAATCGGAAACCAGCTGGAGCTGCCTTTGGCTGGGAGGCATCTGTTTTGGGCGGTTCGGTGCAAAATCCGATCGAACTCACACACACACACACACACCCACACACACCCAAACACCCACACACAAACACACCCACACACAAACACACACGCACACGCACACGCACACGCACACGCACACGCGCACGCGCACGCGCACGCGCACGCGCACGCGCACGCGCACGCGCACGCGCACGCGCACGCGCACGCGCACAACGCACAACGCATCACCCACAACCCACAACCCACAACCCACAACCCACAACCCACAACACACAACACACAACACACAACACACACAACACACACAACACACACAACACACACAACACACAACACACACAACACACACACAACACACAACACACAACACACAACACACAACACGCAACACGCAACACGCAACACGCACACAACACACAACACACAACACACAACACACAACACACAACACACAAACCACAACACACAACACACAACCCACAACCCACAACCCACAACCCACAACACACACCACACAAAACACAACACACAACGCACAACACACAACCCACAACCCACAACCCACATCCCACAACCCACACCCCACACGCCACAACCCACACCCCGCACCCCACACCCCACACCCCACACCCCACACCCCACAACCCACACCCCACACCACACA
>CAUYUJ010015966.1:135811-155811 GCA_963575745.1 Prorocentrum cordatum
GAAGATTTGGGTCTCGCGTCGCTGCTGATCAAAAGTGCCAATGGACACGCACATGCCGTGTGAAGCCTAGCGTGCTGGGGGAGCACAGGGATTGACGTCGCCGCCCCAGGGACCGCAGCAGGACCACGATCGTCGTGATGGGTGCGCCGAAATGGGTGGCGCCGCCATGCGGGCCCTGCCACTGGGGCCGCAGTGGAGCTCGCGATGGGGCCACGATCTTTGCGAGCGGTGCGCCGAAATCGGAGGCGTGTGCGGCATGCGTCCGTGCCCACTGAGGCCACTTTTGGAGCGTCCTCTGGGGGCACGATCCTCGTGATGGGGTGTGCCGAAATGGATACGCGGAGAGGAGAGGGAGGAGGAAGGACGGGGACGCGCGCGATGCGGATTCAAAACGAGGGCCCACTAAACAATAAGGCTGTGACGGCAATTTAGGTTTTTGACCGTGACGTCCCCATCTGGCAGAGGGCGCGCCCGATTAACATAATGTTGCGGGACTTCTGCGGGAAACTGCCAAACCAATCTCAATGCTCATCGTAATACTCGCGTTCTACTCGCTCCACGGAGCTCGTCTGATAACATGTATATATACAACGTATGACTATGCTGGTGTGCTCACATATCTGTACATCTGTATGGACAGACACATATTTATACATGTATATATATGGCGACATAAGATATATATATATATGTATATATATACATATATGTATATATAACTATACATATATATATATATGTATATTTAGGAAGAGCGAGAAAGAGAGAGAGAGAGAGAGAGAGTGTGAGACAAGGATGTGATGCAAAGAAGGGCTGGTTAGGCTTAGAGAGCGCGCCGTTTCGCTGTCCGCACTCGAAGTCCCTCAGTGGCGCGAGCTTTCCCCGACCTCGCTGCCGGCCGCTGCCTTCGCAGCCCCTGCCCCGCAGGACTCGATGTGGCGGCGCCTCTCCCGGACCTGGTGAGCACATTGACGCAGGTAGTCCTGGAACCGGAGGCTCTGCAGCTCCAAAGAATCGACCATCGACGCGAGCTCGTCGTCGCTCGCCTTGCGCGCGCCTGCAGAGGGCAAAAAGTCCGCCCCCATGATAATCACCCCGACAAGCGAAGCCGGTCGGTAAACGCTCCCACGGAAGGAATCCAGCAGCAGGGAAAGGGTTTTGGTAAACGCCCAGGGCCGTTCAGAAAACACCAGCTGTCCAGTCCGGGTGGTTCTTCTTCCCTCGAGCCTGGCGCCAGCGCTTGGTCCGCGTCGGCAGCGGTGGTGGCGGCGGTGCCGCAGTACCTCAGAGGGTCGTAGGCGGCCCGGCTTCGCCGAGGAGGGCGTCCGAGCTCGGGCCAGACGTGCAGGTCGCCAGGCCCGGAGCCCTTGGCCCAGCAGTCGTCGGCAGTGCCGCCAGGGCTCCCCTGGCCGCTGGGGCTCTCTGGCAGGGCTCGCCTCCTCATCTCGTCAACCTGGGAGCCCAACACACACTCGCTACTAACAAAATCACGACGGGAGGTTTTGCTCTATGCTTGGCCTGCCAGGGCCCTTCCCGGGCCTCGGGACCGTCAAAAAACGACTCAGGATGAACAACAGGTTCCCGGGAAGGGCGTCAGACTTCTGAGGGGCACGCCTTGAAAAAAATCACGACGTCGGGGGTCTGTAAGACGGGAGGCGAAGATGGCCTCAGCCCTGGGAGGCCTTCACGGACCCACCCCTCCTCTTGCGGTGACACTCTAACGATTTAGCCCCCACGCCTGGGGCCGAAGTGTTGTCCCCGCTTCCTCGTTTCCAGAGTCTTACCTCGATTCCATGTCCTCGACATCCCCGAAGCAACGAAGTTCTCATCTTTGCAATAAATGTATATTGCTTCTTGATGTGGATTCGCGGAAAATGCCCACATCAACAGATGTGCTATGGATATGCAGCGTAACCTCAAGAGGTCCTGAACTATCTTCAGTAATGGGCAACCGATTATTTTTCCACGGGCCAATTGAGGATTAACGACATACCAACAATACTCGGCAACTAATGGTTCCGCCGCCGCCGCCTTTGTCGCCGTCCCCCCCACCGTCACAATTGTTGTCGTCGTCGTCGTTGTGATAGTCGTCGTCGTCGCTGCTGTCGTCGCCGAACTACAACTACCACTACTACTAAAACTACTGCTACTACTACAGATACTACTACTACTACTACTACTACTACTACTACTACTACTACTACTACTACTAATACTACTACTACTACTACGACTACGACTACGACTACGACTACCACTAATACTACCATTACTACTTCTACTACTGCAAGTACTACGGCTAGCAACAGTAGTACTAGTACTACAACGACTACTACTACTACTACCACTACTACTACTACTACTACTACTACTGCTGCTGCTACGACTACTACTACTACTATTACTACGACTAGCAGTAGTAGTAGTAGTAGTAGTAGTAGTAGTAGTAGTAGTAGTAGTAGTAGGTATGTAGTAGTAGAGTTTAGCAGTAGTAGTAGTAGTAGTAGTAGTAGTAGTAGTAGTAGTAGTGGTAGTAGTAGTAGTAGCCGTAGTAGTAGTAGTAGTAGTAGTAGTAGTAGTAGTAGTAGTAGTAGTAGCAGTAGTACGACTACTACTACTATGTCTACTACGACTACTACACATATTACTACTACTACTACTACTACTACCATGGCTCATGCTATTATTACTATTACTACTACACCTAGTGCTACTTCTACAACTACACCAACTACTACGACTACTACTACTTCTGCGACTACCACTACCAGTGCTACTACTACTACTACTACTACTGCTACTACTACTACTACTACTACTACTACTACTACTACTACTACTACCTCTACCACTGCTACTACTACGGCTACTACTACGACGACTGATATTAATTCAACTACTGTTACCACTACGACGACGACTACGACCACTAATACTACTGGCGCTACTACCACTTCTACGGCTGCTACTTTTATTACTACTACTAGTTCGACTACTACGACTACTCCTACTGCTACTACTAAGAATGCCACTGACAGTAGTACGAGTGGTAGTAGTAGCAGTAGAAGTAGTAGTAGTAGTAACAGCAGTAGAAGTAGTAGTAGTAGTAGTAGTAGTAGTAGTAGTAGTAGTAGTAGTAGTAGTAGTAGTAGTAGTAGTAGTAGTAGCTAGTAGTAGTAGTAGTAGTAGTAGTCGTAGTAGTAGTAGTAAAGTAGTAGTAGTAGTAGTAGTAGTAGTAGTAGTAGTAGTAGTAGTAGTAGTAGTAGCAGAAGTAGTAGTGGTAATAGCCGTAGTAGTATAGAAGTATTTAGAAATAATCGTAGTAGTGGTAGCACTTGTAGTGTTACTTACTACTACTACTACTGCTGCTCCTACTACTGCTACTACTACCGCTACTACTTCTACTACTACTGCTTCTACTACTAGTGGTATCGTTACTATATGTACTCCTCCTACAACTACTACGACGACAGCTACCGATACTACTACCACTACGACTACCACTACTACTACTACTACTACTACCACTACTACTACTACTACTGCTACTACTACTGCTACTACTACTACTACTACTACTACTACTACTACTACTACTACTAGTACTACTACTACTACTACTACTACTACTACTACTACTACTACTACTACTACTACGGCTACTACTATTCCTACTACTACCACGACAAATACTACGACTACGACTAATACTCCAACTTCTACTACTTCTACTCCCTCTACTTCTACTACTACTCCTCTCAAGGCGACTACTACTACTGCTACTACTACAACTACAGCTACTACAACTACAACTACTACTACTATTATTACGGCTACTAGTACTACTATTACTACTAATACTACGACTACTACTACTACTACTACTACTAAAACTATTACTACTACTACTACTACTGCTACTACTACTACTACTACTGCTACTACTACTACTACTACTACTACTACTACTACTACGACGGCTACTACGGCTACTACTACTCCTACCACTACTAGGCTACTACTACTACTACTACTACTACGACGACTCCTACTACTACTACTACTACTATTACTACGATTGCTACTACTACCAACTACTACGACTGCTGCGACTGCTACTACTACGGCTACGACTGCTGCTACTACTACGAATACTAGTATTACTTTTTTTATTACAACTGTTGCTATACTGGCTACTACGACTACTGCGACGACTACTACTACAACAACTACTACTACTACTACTACCACTACGACGACGAGTATGACTACGACTACGACTACGGCTACGACTGCGACTACTACTACTACTGCTGCTACGACGACGACGACGTCTACTACTACTACTACTACTACTACTACTACTACTACTACTACTACTACTACTACTACTACTACACCGACTACTAGTACCATTACTACCACTACTACTCATACCAAGTACTACTGCTACGATTACTACGACTGCTATTCACATTACTGGTACAACCACTACGACGACTGTTACCGACGACGACGACGCTTAGAACTACTATGACGACGACGACGTCGACGGGAAGGGCACGGACTTGTACTACAAACTTTGTACTCGCAGACACGGCTTCTCTCTATCGCGTAGGGCAGCCCCGGGGGTGATATCCGCCAAGAGAAATAACAACCGAACAAAATAACAGCACGGCGAACAATACTTGGCTAATAGTTCCGCCGCCGACCTCCTCAACTAATTCCCAAGCCAAAGCTTGGGGGGGGGGCTGCAAGACTGAAGGCATCCTGCGGTCATGTGCTATGCATGGTGACATTTTTTGGGGGTCTCCACTGCTTCCCCGGAATACGCGCGAGGATACGGCGTCCTCACGCGGCGGCCTACACACGCCGCCAACACAGCACACCCCGTGGAGACGAGGGCGCTCACGCAAGGCCTCACGCCGGCAACTCACGGTCGACGGTCCACGCAATCGACCACGCTTTCGTGTATCGGAGGCTCGGGGTGAGATCTTACTGGAACGGAAAGCCTTCGCACCGGGAAATCGACTTCGGTTTCGTGTTCGTGTCGTGCGTTCGGGCGATGCGAACCTGCGTGGGCGCGCGAGAAGAATGATGCCGCCATGAATAGGGGCTGTGGAACCGATTGTCCGCCCCTCCCCCCCCTGGCGCGCGGTGGCCAGGGGTGTCCCGTCGGTGGCGCGTCGGTGTTCCGTCGGTGTTCCGTGTCCAGGAGCAGGGCGGCGCGAGTTAGTGTCGGGGATCATACCGGCGAGATCGATGGTAAGCTCGTTTGGGTTATCGATTGTGAGATCCGTTGTGAGATCGAGAGTAAGATCTGTTGTGACATCGATGGAGAGATCGCCTGTGAGATCTATAGTGTGGTCAAAAGTGCGATCGACTATTGGGAGATCGATTGTGAGACTTATAGTGGGAACTGTTGTAATTAGTGAGGCCGAATGTGAGATTGATCATGAGTTCGATTGTTAAATCGACGGTGGGATCGATTGGGGAATAAATGGTGCGATCTGTTGTAAGATCGATCGGGAGATCGGTTTTGACATCGATTGTGAAGTCGATAGAGATCGAGTGAAATTTGTAATGCGATCGATAGGTCGTCGTGAGACGATCGTAGTGAAATGCCTTGTGAGGTCGATCATGAAATCTCGATCGATAGTGAGATCTCGTGAGAGCTCTACAGTGAGAACGACAGGAGATCGAACACAACGGATGCCACTATTCATGGGTCCTTTTCGTGCCCGCTCCAGCGATGGCGAGCATTGCTATCGTAGTCGTGTGGCCCAAGCAAGCTTTACGAACGAGCCTTTCCACCGTGCTGCGGAGAATCCATGGGGCAATCTTTCTTGACTCCCAATGTTTCGATCATGCCGTCCCTCATCTCTGGAGAGCGCCGGGTGGGATGACAAACGACAACACTCATCGCGACCAACATCATCATCACGCGTCGTCGCCAACCCGAGGGCGCATCACCGGCATCGTCCTCATCACAACCACCAAGATTGCAATCAGTCGGTTCTTCCCCCTCCAAACCTCCTGCTCACCCGAAGAGTGGTCGTATAGGTATATCTGTATATCCACATGATGTTAATCGAGTTATGCGGATCTAGATGTTTGCCTGCATGAACCCCAAACGGTGAGATATTGCAACAGGCATGCGTCCGTAGAGTATGTGGTGCAAACTCTGTGGTACAAGCTATGTCGTCTATTGTGAGTTGTGCAGGCTATGTTGTGCATTCTATTTGGTACAAGCAATGTTGCAATGTGTATGTTGCGTGATCTGTGGTGGAAGCGGTGTTGTGCGAACTAGCTGGTGCAGACTAACTGATGCTCGAACAAGCATCCCACCCACTCACCCGCGACTTGTTAGCAACAATCAACTGGCGTAATCAACTGCGGACCCTTCTCATGCAAATGATGATTGTGGCGCTGATGCATCATGATGGTGATGACGCCGGAAAGGGCGACGACGACGACGATTGTGATGAACCTTATGGTGACGATAATGACGGTGACAATGGTGACGCTCGCTGGAAATGATGATGACGACGATGCTGGGGAGGATGATGAAGAAGTGAGCGCGCGCAGGGAATTTGGAATTGGTGGCATTTCTTATGTGGAGCAGCCATTGGGTGGCTATACGGTTGAACGCCTTCGCGGTGAGCTGCTTAAGCCACACACGGTATTGGAATTATCTCGACACGCGCGCGCGGAGACCTGCGCGTGTGGCGCGCAGTGTACTTAGCCTTTGACATCATTAGCGGGTGCGCGATGATGGCTTGATGTTTCCGACATGTGCGCGCGCGTGCGGCCAGCATGCTCTCCTTGGACATGTTGGCCAGGCACCGATGGCCGTCTCATGACTTCAACAGCTGCGCGCGGGCAGACTTCTGGCAAATCGTAATTGGACAAACCAATGGTGTTTGACAGTCTTCGAGTCGCACTGCTTTAGAATTGTGATATCAACTGCTGTTGTGAATGGCTTTGGCATGCGCGCGTGGGGGCCCGCGCATGTGGCCCGCATGGTGATATTTGATAAGAACTGTTACGACACGCGCTTCCTACATCAACATGTGTGCGCTACTCTGTATGTCTGACAAGAGACGAAAAAGGGGGGCAGCGGGGATGGGCGATACCGGCTTGGCTTGCATGACACTATGTGGAGTCCAGGATGCAAGGCCGTGCATCATAAACACGGAGAGCAGCATGCGAGGGTGGTGGGTGGGAAGTGGAGTCTAATTTTTCGTAAGATGTTAGAAACAAAAATCTGCAACGGACCCACCGTGGGCGCCCACTGGCGCCCGCCGGGCGAGACCTCGCCGGACCCAGCCAGCGCAGGGGGCGCCAGCGAGGGGCCCACCAGGCAAAACCTGGGCGGACACGGCCAGCGCACGGGGCGCCCACGAGGCGCCCACCGGGCGAGACCCTGGCGGAGCCATCGAACTATTTACCTACCAACACAAGTAAGAACCCCTAACTGCAAGCGCTGTTTGGGTAATCTGTGTGCATCTTATGTATAGATATATACATACATACATATACATATATACATGCACACATGCATACATACATACGGTCGGGGACTTTTGCTTAGAGTGTCGCGGCGGCGGCCCTGGCGACACGCTATGTTCTGCGAGCCGCGGGGCTGGAACCTGGGAAAAGCTCGGGACGTTGACACTTGGGGGAAAGAACGTGGATAGCGTGTCGCGCCGAAGAGTGGTGTGCCAGAACTGGCGGCGCGACAGGCCAAGCCGTAGTGCCCGACCTTCTATCTATATAGATATGATATATGCACACCTATATACTTTGTACATGGATCTGCAAATATGTTTTCGTACGAAAGAATGAATCTAACGGGCGATTCATGGAAGCCGTCCCGTCCCGTGCGCTACTCGTTTGTCGTTGCGCTCGGAGCATCCGCGGCATTTGGAAAATCGACCGCTCTCCACTCGTACTTCCACAAGTTTGAAATAAAGCCTTCAAACACACACTGAAGTTCAATGCTTTGGGACGTTGCTCTTAGAAAAACAACCGTTTCGCCTTATTGGGACATTGATGAGTCCCGGCGTGTCGTATTATTCAACGCTGCAGGTTCTCTCAAGACATCATCCAACAATTGGCTTCGGAGCTTAGTGTCGACTGCATTCGCAAGATGTGGAGCACCCTTCTCCGCCACACACGTCGCAAGGTGTGGCAATGCTCTCTTCGTTCGACTGCGATCCCGCTGTTGCACCTCCTTCCCAACAGCCCCCAGGTGATCCTTCTGATCCTCCTCCTTCTTTTCTTCTTCCTCTGCTTCTCCATCTGCCTCCTCCTCCTCCTCCTACTCCTCCTCCTCGGATCCGACTTCTTTTTCCTCTTCTTGTCCATTGTCATATGGTTATGTCCACATATTAATGCAACTATCGCTCACCTGTGCGCCGAGCCGCTCCACCTCCTGCAGCATGGCGCCGAGGGCTGGGCTCGGCGCCCACTTCAGCTTCTCCGCCACGGCGGCGGCACCCGCGGCTTTGGCGCCCTTTCAAGGAACAACGCGGCAAACGGGCACTTTGGGTTCGTCGGCGTTGGACGGCTGGCAGTCCGATGCTCCCCGGGGGCCAACGACGACGAAGGGTAAGCACCGAACAAATCACCTCTGTGTTGCCGGTTGTTCCCTGGCCTTCGGCCCCTTCTCCTGCGGTCCCTCTTCCTGGCCAGTGGCCCTCGAAGCTGGCTCCTTGGGCGGCGTCATGGGGCACCCGAGAAGGCCGCGGCCAGACTCGCCCGACGACTGCCCCGCGGCGCGGCCAATCGGCTCAGGCGTGGCTGTCGCGCTGTCCGCAGACCGACCAGTCTTCTGCGATTGCAGGCTGGCCTCCGGCGACCAGCAGGCTGCCACCGCTGGGGGGCCCCAGCGAGGCTGCCGAGCGGCCTCTGAGCCTAGCGGCGCGCACGCCGGGCGCGTGGCGCTGACGTCGCTGGCGAAGCCGTCTGGCCCAGCTGGATCCGCGTCCGCCCGCGACGTGGGTTCAGGCACGGCGGGCCCGATCTTCCCCCCGTGAGGCTGCTGACGGTGCGGCGGCGGCGGCGGAGTCGCGTGGGCATCTGACCGGTGGGCTCCGCCGCAGGGGCCGAGGGGCTGCTGCGGCGCGGGGCGGCGCGGTCCTGCCTGCTCCGGAGGAGGGGGCGGCTGAGCACGGCTGCTGCCAGCACCTCGGGCATGGGTGCGCGCGGGTTCGGACCTGGCACAGCTGCTGCCAGCACCTCGGGCATGGGCGCCCGCGGGTTCGGACGCATCCTGGGCCTCCAAGGCAGCATTAGCGAGGGAGCCCTTGTCGCCTCAACCCCAAAAAAACATGGGGGGGCCCCAGGCTGGAGGCGGCCAGGGGGCCTGAACCTGTGGGGACCCCAGGAGAACGGCAAGGAGGGGGGATGCGGCCAACTCCGCTCGGACTCAGTCCCTAGGGACCCCTCTCGGGGTGCACCCGGTGTAGGTTTTCACCCCGGGCCTGTTCTTGACAAGCCTGGAGCCCGAATGGAGCCCGAAAGCGGCCCCCATGGAGCCGAAACAGGCAAACGGACCTCCCCGAGCCCAGCGCCTCGCACCTGCCCGCCCTTCGTGCTGGCCAGAACCAGTGCGGCGTCAAACCGCCAACGGGCCCCAGGCCCTGTGGGCATGGGGCTCCAGAAGCCCGAGTCGCTCGCTTCCAGCCGCTTGCCCCCCGGTCCGAGCACCGCTCGCGGGCGCCGCTGGCGGCGTGTGCCATGCACGCCCTCCCGCGCTCCAGCCGCTCGTGCCCCATGGGCCCGGGCGATCGCCGGCAGCGCCCTGGCCCAGCTCGGGGGACTCGCCGGGGATCGGCGCCCGGAGCGGCCGCGCGGGCGAGGCGAGCGCGCCCGCCGAGGCCCGCGCGCCGCCGAGCGCGCGGGGGCGCGCGGGCGTGGCCGGCCTCTTCCCTGCCGCCGGCGGGGAGGACTGGCCGCGGCCGAGGCCCGGGCTGCCGGCGCCCCGACCAGCCGCGCGGGCGGCGGCCTTGCCCTGGGCGCACGGCGGCCGCGCGGGGGCGGCTGCGCGCGCCGGGCTGGCCGGCTGCTCTGCAGGGCCCGCCGCCTGCGCCGCCTGCTCGGCAGGGCCCGCCCGCCAGCGCGGCGGGGCGGTCCCAGGTCTCACCCTCCCCGGGGGCGACGACGGGGGCGAATGGCCCAGGGGAAAGCACTGCGGTCGGACTAGATCGGACAGGGCACGCGAGAGGACACAAGAGACCCTTCCGAGGGCCGCATTGCCACAGGAGTGCAGGAAGCATGGGTCGCGATCGACACAGGACACAAGGGTACCCTTGAGATGGCAGGGTCGACCTACCAATCTGGGCCGACACTACATGTATCCAGAGGCGCCGATGGTCCATGCCCTCGGCAAGGCTCCCGGGCGAGGGCATGTAACATGCCCGCCCCCCCAGACCCCAGACGTCATGATTTTTTTATGACGCGACCCCCAGAGGTCCGGACCCTTTCCCCATGACCGGTTTTTCACCCCGAGTCGTTTTTTGACGCTCCCGAGGCCCGGTGAGGGCCCCTGGAGGCCGAACATGAAGGAAAACCTTCCGTCGTGATTTTTTCATGACTCGAGGGGGTCTGGGCCCTGGGCTACTCGCCCCTCTCGTCGCCTCCGAGCCCTCGCGCTGGCGCCGGCGGACGCCGCGGCCGGCCGTGCCAGCGATCCGCGAGCCACGGCTCGGGCGCCCGCCGACCTCGGCTCCCGCTCGGCGGGCTCGGCCAGCGCGCCAGCGCCGCCCGGCCACCACCACGCGGCGGCGCCGCCGCATCGCTGGCCGAAGGAGTCGAACCTTCCCAGACATTCGATCAGGGGGGCGAAAGACCCGGGTACAGGGGACTCGGAACTCCCCGACGAGGTCGTCAACAAAAATGACGAGGCCGAGCCTGCATTTTGACGGGGCCTCCCGCTGCAGACATCCCACGAAACTCCTCCTCGTAAAAATCCGAGGCGCGGTCGTCAAAAAACGATGGCGAACCCGAGTCCTGGCAAACCCAGGTCTTACGCTCCCCCGATTCGACGTCTTGACTTTTTCAGTGCGCGGCCCCCGGAAGTGCCGACCCTTCTCAAAGGCCGCTTGTTCATGCCAGGCCGTGCCTTCACAGTCTAGGGGGTCCGCGAGGGCACACGAAGGCCAGCCCAGAACACTCCGTCGTTTTTGTTTGTTTGTTCTGATTGCTTTTTCTTCTTATCGCGTCGCGAGCACGCCTGGGTTGACAGCCTGGACAGCTGCCGGCCCGAAGAGGCCAGCACGGCCCGTCCGTGGGGCCATCGGGGAGCTCTCGCGTGCCGGGCCCCCCGGGGGCTGTCAACGAATGTGCCGATGCTGAGAGGTATTGGCGTCCCATTGCGCCGGCCTTGCAGACGTGCTGCAGCGAATTTCTGCGTGGATTTCTGTCCAGAGCGGCGAGCGAACGAAATTCACCTCAAAACCCGGAGCGAAATTCTCCAGGACACTCCGGGCCCACCAGTTCGGTTTCCGAGCGAAATCCGCTGTGCGATATTGGCGCGGTGAGACTCGTGAGACGTCGGCAGTCTGGGGAGCACGGCGTCAAGGACGTGATCACGGGGCAGAAATTTCTCCCGCGGGAGGGGCTGGGGCCACGATCACTCTCGGCTGGAAGCTCCTCCACCCACGCTTACACGAGATCAGCCGTAGCATCGCAACATCGTGACAAGTCACATCCAGGGCCCTCGACCTCTCCTTCCTGGGGCAGCCCTCGAGCAAGATAGATCCATGAGGACCCCGCGGTCCGAAGCTGGGAGGAAACGCCAAGTGCAGACATCTGCGACGCCTGGATCTCATGGCTTCTCCACGCGGAAGCCTTGCGCGTCCTGGGCCGCCACTGGCGGCGCGGGCGCAGACGGCCTCGTGCACGGGCAGGCGGTCCTGGCGGAAGCTCCGCCCGCAGAAGCCGCAGCGGCGCAGCCGAATCTCCTCTGACGGGAACTCCTCCAGCGGCTCCGTCCTCGGGGCCATCCAAAGCAATACAGCGATAGAGGCCCCTCCTCCCTCGGGGAAGTGGGAGCGAGGAGGAGGGGGGGCGACCAGCTGGGTGCCCTCGCGCCATATCTGACAGCCTACGCCTCCCTGCCATCCCGTCCGCCGACAAGCGTCATGGCGGACCTGATACCCCACAGGTGCCCGTATCGTGTTATGCACAATCAGCAAGGGGGATTTCTGTACATTGGCGGAGGATGAGAAGGAGAAGGAGGAGGAGGAGGAGGAGGAGGAGGAGGAGGAGGAGGAGGAGGAGGAGGAGGGAGGCCCAGATGGCGGAAGAGCAGCAGCAAAAACAGGACGATGATGAGGAGGAGGTGGAGGAGGAGGAGGGGAGGAGGAGGTGAAGGAGGATGAGGAGCAGGAGGAGAAGCAGGAGGTGGAGGAGGGAGGAGGAGGTGGAGAAGGAGGAAGGAGGGAGCAGGAATGAGGAAGGAGGGAGGAGGAGGAGAAAAAGGAGGAGGAGGAGGAGGAAGAGGAGGAGAGGAGAGAAAGAGGAGAGGAGGAGGAGAAAGAGGAGGAGAGGAGAGGAGGAGGAGGAGGAGGAGGAGGAGGAGGAGGGAGGAGGAGGAGGAGGAGGAGGAGGAGGAGGAGGATCAAGGGAAGGCGGGGGAGGGGAAAGGAGGGGTCGACAACGACGAGGAATGGGACGACAGCGCCATTCTGAACGACGGACGCAAAGCGCGGATCCTGAAATGATGCCAGCGCTGCAGCGGGAACCTATTCTGAAGAACACAAAGACGGTCAAACCGAACAACAACACATTTACTGCAACACCTCTTCAAAACCCGGTGTGAAGTCGCACTATGCTGGACGAGGGCTCCCGCTCGAACATAATGATTCTGTCCGAGCGGGGGCCCTCGGGTTCTGTCAGAATCTCGGGATAGAGGAGAGTAGTACTCATGTTGAGTAACCGTAGATTTCCAATGGGGGACCTCAGGAAAACCTAAGGCAAACTGTAATACAATCAGGGAATACCGAGCCCCGCCCCATCTGTGAAATTGCTTTACTGCTCTACACAAGGTTCGAGGTGAATGGTGCTTTTCGTTTACGTGTTGTCTTCTTTCTCCTCCGTTACGCCTTCGCTCTTCCTTTGCCGCGGCAGCGAACCAAGACGAAAAGGGTAAATATACGAAATCGCCAAAACTTAGTATTTCGCTCGAGCCCTGCTCTACACTTATGGCCATGCCTTTCGAGGGACAACTTTTGAGACACATGTGCGCGGCGCCGAGGCGAGAGTCCCACCTTGAAGCCGCCCGCCCTCCACCCTTGTACCGGCGGCGAGCGAGGGGGCTTCAGCTTGAGCAAGGTCTGACAAGCGATCGCCAAGCAAGACTTGCTAGCATACTGTTAGGACGAGCGTGCGCGGGCGCCGCGGGGAGAGTCCCACCTTGAAGCCGCCCGCCCTCCACCCTTGCACCGGCGGCGATCGAGGGGGGACGTGAGAAGGAGCAGGCCTTCCCAGAAAACGGTGGGGGGGATTTTCCGAAACCCTCGCGCCTTTGAGAAGTCCCTGTGTCTCTCGGCAAGGCTTAGAAGACTTCTCAGAAGGCCGGGGGGCTCCCGAGCCGTCTAAGAAGGCCTTATCTTTCTCACTTTCCCCACGGGCTCGCCGCCGATGGTGATTCCCCCGACGGCGACATGAACCAATTACCCCCGGTGCGACGAAAACTTTTGCCAAGGCAATCTGCGTTCGTCACGGTCTGTCTCTTGGGGGTGGTGAGCCTGCCAGGGGGTCTGCAGAACATCGTATGCATGGTGTGTCCAGACATGATTCACGACGATGGCGATGACGATGACGATGACGGAGAGCGATGATGATCATCGTCATTGTCATCGTCACTGTCGTCGTCGGCGGTCGAAACAGATGCGCGCAGAGCGAGGGCGGGACGCGCACTCCGAGAAGCGTCCCGCCCTGCATCCGTGCAAGGCGGATGCTTCAACATGCTGTGGAACGAGAGCGCGCGGCTCTCGGGCGCGAGAGCCCCGCTCTGCAGGTCACCCGCTCTCTCCGCACGCTTGCAGAGCGACGTGCGCAGAGCTGCGGCGAGAGCTTCGCGCTGATCGCCCCCACCTCCATCCCCGTAACTGTTGCGCGCTCCGGCACGAGTGTGCGCGGCGCTGAGGCGAGGGCTCCTTTCTGAAAACGGCCCGCCCTGGGCTTTCATGTCATACGTTGTGAGGCAGTCTCAAGCAAAACGAATAGCCCGTCCCACCGACGCGTCTGGTGGTCAGACGATGAGGAGTTGTCTATGAGGAGTGACTCCGACGGAAGGACCCCGCATGATAATCCCAAAACGAATCTGACTGTAAACCTCATCGTCGTCCTTGTGAATGCAGGAGCTCTCTTCCCGTCTCCTCATCGCACTTTTCCCTGTTTGCCCTTGCGGAGGCACCCCCTGCTCTTGCCCCTTCTCGCCCTCCTGCCTCTTTCCCCGCGTCCACCTCCTCCCGAGCCCCTCTAGCAAGGGCACTCGAGTCGATTTCAGCATGGCGCCGTCGCCGCATCGGTCGGCAGGAGCTCGGTTTCCGATGGCCACATCGCAAGCCGTTGGGGCAAGCCCGCGGGCCAGGTCGCTGAGACCAACACCGTCGGGCTGCTGGGGTGCGAGATCAAGCCGTTGGAACAAACCCGCGGGCTTCTAGCTGCGCGCCGCGGCGCTCAAGCGGGACGCAGCACGAAACCAACATCTGCGGGGAGCTGCTCGGCCTCATCCCTGGAGCTCTCCACTTTCTCGTCGAACATCCCGAGCGTCTTCCGCAAGGACGCCGGCGGCCCGCGCTCCAGAAACTCGCGCGAAGGCGGCCGCAGGATCAAGGGATTGGCCCTGCCCCCGATTCGGCCGAGGATGGGTTATCACCCCCAGCCCGGACACAAGGGTTTCCCCCTGCGCCCGATGAGTTACCCGCTTCGGCCGAGGATGGGTTACCACCCCAAGCCCAGACGCAAGGGTTTCCCCCCAGCGCCCGATTCGGCCGACGATGGGTTACCACCGCCGGCCCAGAGACAAGGGTTTCCCCCTGCCCCTGGTTCGGCCGCCGATGGGCTACCACCAGCGGCCCAGACACAAGGGTTTTCACTTGCGCTCGCTTCGGCAGCGGATGGGCTACCACTCGCTGCCAGGACACAAGGGTTTCCCACTGTGCCCTTCCGCCCATTCGTCGTCGTCATCGTCATAATCCCGTGCAGTGCCAGTAGCACTGAACCCTTCGGGAATCGCGCCGGATTCGAACGTGAACTGTGGGGCCCTTCGAAAGGGCGCTCCCGCCTGAGACGAGGCTCCTGCGTGAGACGGCCCCCAAATTCAAACCTCAAGAGCCCAAAATGACGACAACTACAGGATTCCGATGAACCGCCTCGGATTCGAATATGAGCTACGGGCCCCATACCGAACGGGTTCCCGCCTGATGCTTCCTCGCAATTCACTCACAGACGGGGCTCCCGCCTGAGACGTCCTCCATGCTCAAGCCTGACGAAGCCAAGAGTGACAACAGTTAATGTCTAAACACGGTTAAACAAATGATGCCCCCCCTCCCCCCACCCCGGATCCCGACTGCCATTAATTCGCATCCGATTCATTTTTTTTTGTCCGTCCTGTCCCCCCTGGAAAAAATTCCATGGATGCCGATCGATGCCACTTGTATACACCTCGGCACCAGGGAAAATGACGACGGGGATGTTCCCGTCTCCCGATCAGAGAATGAATTTTTACATGGGGTTTTCGCCATTGGGTTTTGGAGTTCAACCTCGCTCCCGTGGTATACAATCTATCAGCGGTATGCCGCCGCCGCGCGCGCGCGCGCGCGCGTTGGCGATTGTTATTTGGGCGTTCAATGTCGTATGTCCACATGGGGATGTTCCCGTCTTCCGATCCGAGAATGATTTTTTACTTTTGGTTTTCGCCATTGTATTTTGGAGTTCAACCTCGCTCCCGTTGAATAAAACTTATCGGCGGCATGCCGCCGCCGCGCGCGCGCTGGCGACTGGCATTCGTGCATTCAGTGTCGTATATCCACATGAGGATGTTCCCGTTTTCCGATCCGAAAATGGATGTTTACAATGGGTTTTCGCCATTGGATTTGGGAGTTCAACATGGCCCCCGTTGTATAAAACCGATCAGTGGCATGCCGCCGCCGCGCGAGCGCGCGCGCGCGCGCGCGCGCGTTGGCGATTGACATTTGTGCATTCAGTGTCGTATATCCACATGGGGATGTTCCCGTCTTCCGATCAGAGAATGAATTTTTACATTGGGTTTTCGCTATTGGATTTTGAAGGTAAACATGGCCCCCCGTTGTATAACACCTATCAGCGGCATGCCGCCGCCGCGCGCGCGTTGGCGATTGGCATTTGTGCATTCAGTGTCGCATATCCACATGAGGATGTTTCCGCCTTCCGATTAAATAATGATTTTTTACATTGGGTGTTCGCCATTGGGTTTTGGAGTTCAACATGGCTCCCGATGTATAAAATCGATCAGCGGCATGCCGCCGCGCGCGCGCTGGCGCCTGGCATGTTTGCATTCAATCTCGTATATCCACATTGGGATGTTCCCGTCTTCCGAGCAGAGAATGAATCTTTACATTGGGTGTTCGCCATTGGGTTTTGGAGTTAAACATCGCCCCCGTTGTATACATTCTACCAGCGGCGTGCCGCATTTGCGCATCCAGTGCCGCATCGCAACCCAGACAGGGCGCGCGGTGCGCAGGGAGTGGTCCCTGAGCGCAGTCTCTATCCACGCTGGGGTCGCACGGCGTGGCAGGCGTGGCCTGACGCCAAGAGGGGGTGCGCAGGCATCTGCCCCTGCACGCAGGGCGCCAGGGCGGTCGCGGGGACGTCCCCAGCGATCCAGTTTGCCCCGCCCCCCTTCTGTTTTCTATAGGCGCACTACAGCGCTGGGGAAAACAATTTGTTAATTGTCTCCCCAACCTGATTTTTAAACAGTTTTTAGACATTACATGATTCCGATGACCCGCCTCGGATTCGAATGACTTGCGGGCCCCAGGGGAGGGGGATGGACGGGGGTTCCCGCCAGAGACGAGGGAGCCCCCGCCTGAGCCTTCCACGCAATTCACTCACTGAAGGGGCTCCCGCCTGAGACTTCCTCTAGGTTCAAACCTCAGGGGCCCAAAACTGACGACAGTTACAAGTTTGCGAACGACCCCCTGGGATTAAGAACGTGACCTGTGGGCCCCATGGGGAGGGGGTTTCCGCCTGAGACTTCCTCACAACTCACTCACAAACGGGGCTCCCGCCTGAGACTTCCTCTAGTATCAAGCCTAAGGGGCCCAAAAGTGACGACAGTTACAGGTTTGCGAACGACCCCCTGGGATTGAAAACGCGAAATGCGGGCCCCATGTTGAGGGGGCTCCTGCCTTAGACTTCCTCGCAATTCACTCACTGAAGGGGCTCCCGCCTGAGACTCTCTCTAGATTCAAGCCTCAGGGGCCCAAAAGTGACGACGGTTACAGGTTTGCGAATGCCCCGCCTCGGATTCGAACATGAGCTGCGGGCCCCATACGGAGGGGGCTCCCGCCTGACGCTTCCTCGCAATTCACTCACTGACGATGCGCCCGCTTGAGACTTCCTTCAGATTCGCGCCTCAGGAGCCCAAATATGAATGAGCGAGTGATTCAATGAGGAGCGACTGAGTGAGGATGATCGTGATCGTTGTCGTCATCATCATGCTCTTGATGAGCGTGTGAGTGTGCGAGTGTGAGTGGTGATGATGCGGATGATGGTGATGATATTAAATGAGTGAGTGAGTGAGTGAGTGAGTGGGAATGACGATGTTACTAATACTAATACTACAAATGATAATCATAATAATGCTAATAATAATGATGGTGAGTGTGTGAGTGCGTGTGTTGCTGCTCCTGATGATGATAGTGATGCTGCCGCTGATGATGAAGTGGGTGTGTTCTTGTTCTTGCGCGGTGGGGGTGCAGAGAAAACAAGACCCGACTTTGGATTTGGGGGAAAAAAGAAGAGAAATGTTTTGGCATCAGGAAGGGAGGATGATGATGAGGAGTAGGAGGAGGAAGAAAGGGAGGGTGAGGAGGCAAACCCCAGAGAGCGGCAGTGAGCTGCGATAGCGAGAAGCAAGGCCAGAATTTTGTGAAACGAATGGGGCAGCAAGGCAGATGTGTGAAACACAAATGAATGGGAAAAAGGAGGATTATGCAATCGAGCGCAAGAGCGAAGAGGAAACGCCCGGGAGGTACTCACCACAATCCCTTGATTACAATCGAATCCAATGTTCCCCCGATGCTTGGGTGGCACTCGAAGGACGATTACGGCAAATTCGTGTCGTGACGACTTGCGCGTTGGTTCCGGAACCCATGCGAACCGCCAAACCTGGGGCGATCGCGCCTTTGCGACAGCGCAGATCGCTCGCTGTCGGCCGACTCTGGGCCGCTGGCGGCCCTCAACCCTGCACGCCCGCGCCAGGGCCACAGCCGCGCCGACACGATGAGAACCTGCCCTCTCCCTGTGCTTCTCGCGTCCCAGGGGTCCACTGCCCCACAGTGGCGCCGCGCTCCGCAGAGGGAGGCTCCTCGGGCGAGCCCGCCTGATGCGCGGCCTGGGCGCTCCGGTGCTCGACTGGCGTGGAGGCAGCAGCACTGTACTCCTCTGCAGTCTCCTCGGCGTCCGCAAGCCAGCTGCGCTCTGCGCCACCGCCGAGGGCGCCCCGGTGCTTGTTCGGCGCGGAGGCAGCAGCATCGTGCCCCTCTGCAGTCCCCTTGGCGTCCGCCGGCCAGCTGCGCTCTGCGCCACTGCCAGGGAGTGCGCGCGAGCCGCTGAAGCTGGAGCCACCTGGGAGACTGTGCGGCTCCGTCCTCGGTGCGGCCCCCAGACGCAGAAGCGTTGTGACATTCGCCCCCGTCGTCCCTTGGGGAAGGGGGCCGGGGGAGGAAGAGGGTGGGTAAAAAGGTTGAATGGGACCCTGAGGGGGGAAAACGAATCTCACGATCCGTGGTTTTTAAGCGCCGCCCCGACGTCCACTGCCCCGCATGGGCGCCGCGCTCCGCAGAGAGTGGCTCCTCGGGCGAGCTCGCCTGATGCGCGGCCTGGGCGCTCCGGTGCTCGACTGGCGTGGAGGCGGCAGCACTGTACTCCTCTGCAGTCCCCTCGGCGTCCGCGGGCCAGCCGCGCTCTGCGCCGCCGCAGAGGCCGGCGCCCCGCTGCTCGACTGGCGTGGAGGCGGCAGCGCCGTGCCCGTCTGCGGTCCCCTCGCCCTGCTGCTGGCAGCTGCGCTCTACGCCACCGCCGAGGGGTGCGCGCGAACCGCTGGAGCTGGAGCCGCCTGGGAGACACCCCTCGCACCCCGCCGCTCTGGCCCTCCTTTCTCGCCCGTTCCCCTTCCCAGGATCGTCCAGGCGCGGGGCGTCCAAGGGGGGAGGCACGGGGGGGTGGCGAATCGTGGCCCAACGTGCGTGCGCGGGCGCGGCCCAGGGGGGTCCAGGGGACGTGTTGAAGTAAGGAGACGGAGCCATGAAATCCAACGGGACAGCGTGGCCTCGGCCATGATACCCCCCCCGTCATCACCGCCCCCCCTTCTTGGTCGCCCTCGACCCTCCCCTGGACCCGAGAAGGTGGAATGACCATCAGGGGCAGCGGTGGGTGCCAATCGGGTCCCTTCCCACCGCGGTTGCTGGCGGCGACCTCGGAGGGCTCCAGGCTGCAAAGGAACTGCGCGATGACCTCCGTCTGCTCTGCGTAAGACAACTCGGAGGACATGCCCGTGAGCTGGCCGCCGAGCTGCCGCGCGCTGGTGTAACGGTCGGGGCTCGCCGACGTGGAGCTCCCGATCGGCCACGGCGGCAGCTCAGGGGCCCCCCCGCCCAGACCCCTGCCGCACCAGCCGCTCAGGTCGGCGCTCTCTGCCACGCGCCAGGTCGCCTCCCCTGGGCCATCGGCTGGCCGGAACACGCTGGGGCTCGGCGTTGCCCCGCACGCGGCCCCCCTGG
>CAUYUJ010015966.1:160811-180811 GCA_963575745.1 Prorocentrum cordatum
TTCCAGGGGACCACGGCGGGGCCAAATGCAGTCAGCCCGCACAGTAGGGATGGGCATCCTTCCCGAGGGTCCCCCTGCACCCTTGCCTCCTCGGCCCATCCCTGGCCGCTTCCGTGGGCTGCGCCCCGCTCGAAGAGCTTCGACATGGGCGCCCAAGGCCCCTGCATCCTCATCGCGCATCCTTATGATACGGGCCGACTGTACGGGGGGGCCCTGGGGGGACGCCTCTGGGCCCGCAACCCAGATCCCCGAAGTAGTGTTTTTCCCCGCAGCGTCGACCCCCAAAGGTCTGGACCCCCTTCCCCGGTACCGGTTTCTCATCCTGATTCGTTTTTTGACGGTCCCGACCGAGTCCCTGAGAGGGCCCACGGAGGCTGAAAATAGCGAAAACCTCCCGTCCTGATGTTTTCAAACGCGAGGGGGTCTGGGACCAGAGGTCACTCGGGCGAAGGGTCGCTCTTGGGTGTAGGTCGGGCATGTCCCCCTGCAGGCGGACTTCGGACGAACAATGACGGAGAATCCACCAATGCCCCCCAAATAGTACAAAATGCTAAAAAGCGTCGTCCCCAGACTTTTTAAAACTATTTCCGAATCTCCCCCCCTGCAGAGGGCGGGACAGGCCCGACTCAATCTCAGAAGTGTAGCCGACTTCCGCGCGCGCCTGCCCCGGGGCCATCGGCGCGAGGGCCGGCCACGGCGCCCTCCCTGCCAGGCTCGGCGGCCTGCTGTGGGCCTCGCCCGGGGCGGCTCGAGCCAGCGGCGGGGCGGCGCGGAGCCCTGGCTCGGCGGCGAGCGGGCGCCGAGCAGTTTCTTCGGGTGGAGGGCTCCGCGTGACATCCACATAAGCTTTTTCGCACCTCGAGAATCCATCCGTCTTGTGATTCACCTTTTGCAGATCCGGGCCTCGAGAACGCATCGAAACGGCATCTCAGCGTTCACCCTCTGCCCTCCACCCAGAGAAAATGCTTGGGAGGGGGCGAAGTGAGAAGGAGGAGGCCTTCTCAGATGGCGGCGGGGCTTCCCGGAAGCCCTCTGACCTTCCAAAGCATCTCTGTGTCTTCGGGGAAGGCCTAGAACACTTCCCAGGAGGCTGGAGGACCTCCGAACCTTCTGAGAAGGCCCGCCCCCTCTCACTTTCCCCCCAGGCTGGCCGCCGACTGGCGGTCTGGCTCCGGTCGGGGTCCTCCGGCAAGCCTGCAGGCGGCCCACAATGGGGACGCGCATCGAGAGGTGAGTTGCTGCTCGCCGGGGTACAGCCGGTTTGGACCGGAGAGGACACGCGAGAGGAGACAATAATCATCCGAGGGCCACATTCTGACATTGCCATAGGAATGGAAGGCATGGGCGCGAAACGCAGGACACGAGGGTACCCTTGAATTGGCAGGGTCGGCCTCCCAATCGAACTCGACTGTACGTTGGGTTTTTTCGCTCCCCGCGCTGCGTCCTGACTTCCCGTGGCCGTTCCAGAAGATTCTGCGTCCAGGGTGCTCCGAGTTTCCCCCCAGGTGCGTCTCCCGCGCGGGTTAGCAGTGTCTGGCGAGGGCCTCTTGCGGCCGCGTCCGCACCGCATGCTTTCTCCCCCCCGCTTAGCGGTCATCAGCGCCCCCCCCCGCTCAAGCCATGGACGCCGTGCGCGTTCGCCACCGCTGGAACCGACCGACCCCTGTCCCCACTTGGCCATTGCTTCTCAGTCCCACCAGCTCACCCTCCTAGTGGGGATATGCCCCGCGAGGCCCATACGTATCCCCACCCAGGTGGGCAACTCGGCCAGCGCGGCCAAGCCCACGCATGCGGGGGGCCTCGGGCGCAGGCAGGCGGGCGACGAAGCGAGCGGGGACTGGTGCGGGAGGGCACGGCGACAACTACGCCCTGCGGGGTGGCCTGCGCAAACTGAGCTTCCACTTTTCCTGCCGGGGGGCGTCGGGTTTGGGCATGGCGCCCTGCGCTCTGGTGCCACCGCGCTCGGTGCACGCAGCCCTGTGCTTCAGGAGGAGGAGGAGGAGGAGGAGGAGGAGGAGGAGGAGGAGGAGGAGGAGGAGGAGGAGGAGGAGGAGGAGGAGGAGGAGGAGCGAGAGCGAGGAGCGAGGAGGAGCGAGGAGGAGCGAGGAGGAGTCAGGAGGAGTGAGGAGGAACGAGGAGGAGGAGGAGGAGGAGGAGGAGGAGGAGGAGGAGGAGGAGGAGGAGGAAGAGAAGGAGGAAAGGAGGAGGAGGAGGAGGAGGAGGAGGAGGAGGAGGAGGAGGAGGAGGAGGAGGAGGAGGAGGAGGAGGAGGAGGAGGAGGAGGAGGAGGAGCGAGGAGGAGCGAGGAGGAGCGAGGAGGAACGAGGAGGAACGAGGAAAGGGGAGCAGGAGGAGGAGGATGAGCGAGGAGCGAGGAGCGAGCGAGGAGGAGGGAGGAGGAGGAGGAGGGGAGGAGGAGGAGGAGGATTCGGAACGATTGCGAAGCAATAAATCCACAAAGCGCAAAACCGGTGAGGCGAGTACCATGCCTGCGCCCCGCCGCGGCTGTTCACCCAAAAACGGGTCCCACCAAGCCACGGCTCCTGTCTTCAAAGCGCAAAGTTCACTCAGAAGCGAGTCCCTCGTCTGCGCCCCGCCGAGGCCGTTCTCTCAAAAGCGAGTCCCTCCAAGCTTCGGCGACAGTAAAAAAAAAGGCGCACGTGCGCCACTGGGCCTGGCGGGAGCCCATCCCCGCCTAGCAGCCCGAACCACCCGCCAGCGGGGGGGGGGTGTGACGGGGAATGGACGGTGGCCCGAAGCGAGGGAGGAGCCGGGGAGAGGGGGCGAGGAGGAGCGAGGAGGAGCGAGGAGGAACGAGGAAAGGGGAGCAGGAGGAGGAGGAGGATGAGCGAGGAGCGAGGAGCGAGGAGCGAGGAGGAGGAGGAGGAGGAGGAGGAGGAGGAGGAGGAGGAGGAGGAGGAGGAGGAGGAGGAGGAGGAGGAGGAGCGAGGAGGAGGAGGAGGAGGAGGAGGAGGAGGAGGAGGAGGAGGAGGAGGAGGAGGAGGAGCGAGGAGGAGCGAGGAGGAGCGAGGAGGAGCGAGGAGGAACAAGGAGGAAGATGATGATGATGATGATGATGATGATGATGATGATGATGATGATGATGATGATGATGATGATGATGATGATGATGATGACGATGCTGATGCTGATGCTGATGCTGAAGAAGAAGAAGATGATGATGATGATGCTGATGATGATGATGATGACGATGGTTGATGATGATGATGATGATGATGATGATGATGATGATGATGATGATGATGATGCTGATGATGATGATGATGAGGAGAAAAAGGAGGAGGAGGAGCGAGGAGGAGTAGCGAGGAGGAGGAGGAGGAGCGAGGAGGAGAGAGGAGGAGGAAGAGTTGGAGCAGTCCAGTCGGGCCCTGCCTGGCGGCGCCGGTGGTCTCTCCGCCCAACGCGGGCGCGGGGGCGCCGACCCGCGCGTTCGGCGCGCAGCCGGACAAAGAGGTTTTCATCACCTCTGAATCGCGCAGAGGTTTGGGGGGCAGGAAAATCTCTAGGAGGACTCGAGTGGTCTCCTCGCTTCCTGGCCTCTGTAGCCTGCGTGGCGGCGTGCTGACCAACTGCCTGGCAGTGCCCCCGTGGCGCGGCGGATCGTTGGTTTGCGCTGTGCTTACAGCCGATGGCCGCGCGCGGCTGGCGAATTTGGGCGTGGGGATGCTACGCCGCTTTCTCATCTCCCTCCTCCCGGCGCGAGTGCGAGAGGATAATCGCGCCTGCAGGCGGTGGCGGTGCTGCCCCTTTGCGGGTCGTCGGGTGCTGGCGCGCATGCCCGTGCTCTCGGGCGCTCAGAGTGCTGCTGGTGCTCCTCGGCGCCACTGCCCCTCCTCGTCGCCACCCTGGCTCCTGTCCGTGCTCTCTGGCGCTCAGAGTGCTGCTGGTGCTCCTCGTCGCCACGGCCCCTCCTCGTCGCCACCCTGGCTCCCATGGCCGCTGCCGCTCCTGGGTTCTCGCTCCCACGTGGCGGTCTGCGCGGTGCAGGTCCTGCTCTAGATGTCTCCAAAATGGCTTCCAAGATGGCCTCCAGGTTCGCTCAGATGGTCCAAGATTGCCTCCAAGACGGCCCAGGAAAGTCCAAGATGCCTCCGAGCTCGCACAAGAAACCTCTCAGACTGCCCCGGACGGCCCCGGAGGCCTCCAAGAGGCCACCAAGACGGCCCCAGAGGCCTCCAAGAGGTCCTCCACGAGAGCCCGAAGAGGTCAAAATCAATGATTTCATTTGGTTTTTGACAGATTTTGGCTTTTATATCTTTTCGAGCCTCCGACGGGTCACGACGGCCCAAGGAGCCCGAAAGATCGCCCCCAAAGCGCCCAACAGGCCTCCAAGATGGCCCTATGACGGCGCCAAAGGCCCCAAGACGGCCCCAAGAGGGCGCCAAGGCGGCTCCAGAGGCCTCCAAGACACCCAAGACGTCTCCAAGACGGCCAGGAGGGCGTCCAAGATACTCCCAACACGGTCAAGATGAAATTTGGGACGGCCAAGATGGCTGCTCAAACGGCCAAGATTGCCAAAAATGGGCCCGGGAGGTTCCAAGATCGCCCCAAAGGAGTCCAAGAGGTGCTCCAGGAAGGCCCGAGGGAGCCAACATCTTAAATGTTCTTTGGTTTTTGGAAGATGTTTGCTTTTCCTCGGTTTTGGCGTTCCGACAGCCTAAGACTGCCCAAGGAGTCCCCAAACTTGTCCCAGAGGCCTCCCAGATGGCTCCAGAACGGCCCAAGAGGACGCCAAGGTCGCCCCAAGAGGGCCCCAATACGGCCCAAGAGGTTTCAAAAACGGCCAAGATGGTTTCCAAGATATTTCAAGACTGCCAGGATGACCTCCAAGACGACCAAGATAGCATCCAAGACGGCAGAAGTATCTCCAAGAGAGCCGACGGTGGACCAAGAGGCGCCCAAGATGCCTCCAAGGAAACCCGAAATGCCTCCACGACGTCCTCCAGGAAGACCAGAAGAAGCCAAAATGCATGATTTGCCTTAGATGTTTGACATATTTTCGCATTTGCTTCTTTTCGGCCTTCCGATTATCCAAGACGGCCCAAAAGGACCCCAGGATCGCCCCCAAATCGCCCAAGAGGCCTCAATATGTCGCCGTGACGGCCAAGACGCCCCCAAGAAGGCTCCAATAATGCCCCAACATAGCCGAAAAGGCAGCACGCCCAAGATGGCTTCCAAAACGGTCCTGAAGCGCTCCAAGAAGGCCCCACATCGGTTCAGACAAAAACTCCCAAGACGGCTTCCGACGGCGTCAGATGGGCCAGGGACGCCCTCAGACTTTTCATATTTTCCCATATTCTCTTGGGGATCGAAGATTATTTGTCTGTGCGTTTTTTCCCCTCCTCATGAAAGGCCCCCTTGAAACGCACAGATAATCAGAAGGTTCCCCCATAAGAATCACCCCGACACGCGAAACCGTTTGGGAGACGCACCTACACATGGAATCGAACAGGGCAGGGTCGTTTAGTAACCGCCCAAGCCCGCTCAGCAAGCGCCACTAATTGGGTCCGGGTGGCTCTTCCTCCCCTGCCCCGTCGAGGCGTCGCCATGCGTCGGCCTCCACATCGAGCCGCATCGCCGATGCATCGGCCATGCAGGGCGATCCTCCGACCCCATCCGCTCGGACCCCATCTGGGAGGCCCATACCCTGAGATCCGACGTTGCGACGGGGAGTGCGCCCATCGCAGAGAATCACGACTTGAGCCCTGGACCTTCTCTTGCTGCCAGGTTTCCGAGCCAGGTCGATCTTTGAGGGTCCTGGGTCCTGCAGCTGGTGTGGAACAGATCCAGCGCCTGAATCCCAGACATACGATGTCCTGCTGTCTTTCCTTTCCAATACGGGCTAGCCAAAAGTCCCGACCCTGTCACCAGGGCCAGTTTGTCATCCAGAACAATGTTTGACGGCCCTTGGGCTTGGCAAGGGCCCCCCAGTGGCCGAACATAGAGAAAAACCTCCGTCCTGATTTTTGCAAGCTGTTGCATATCGGGGATCTGATCCTGAGATCCGACAGCGCGAAACAATGAAGCATCATGAAAATCACGACTGGGGCCGCCACCTTTCGAGCCCGATGGATTTGGAAGGGCCCCGAGGCCTGAAATTGTATGACGACGCCCGGCTCAAAAGCATCGAGACGCCTGGATCTCAGTGTCGGGCGTGGGCGGGACTGGGTCTAGTGGGTCACTGATTTGTGCGGAGGAGGAGGAGGAGGAGGAGGAGGAGGAGGAGGAGGAGGAGGAGGAGGAGGAGGAGGAGGGGGACGCCCCCCACGCCCTATTCCACTAACCAGAACTGCCGTTGCCCGAAAAATGCCAGCTGCGGCAGACCTGGGTTATTGATTCTGGCCAACTGGGGGGGCTTCGGGGCCCCATCACTACCTGGCTCCCCTCACCTGGTGTCCTGGCTATGCCCAGACATCCGACGACACGATCTTTTTCATCCGCGGCCCCACAATTTGGACGCCCGAAATAGGCACGGAAACAATGGGCACAATGCCCAACAGCAAATGCTGTCCCGAACCAACAGCGGCCGCTGTTGGGCAGGCAGCCCTGTCTCGAATGGACACAGGCCGCGGCGGCGCGGACAGCGAGTCCTGTTCAAAATGAACAGGAACTGCTGTTGGGCATGGTACCCATTATTCCCGTGCCCATCTCGTTCGTGCAGACACAGGTCCCAACCCCTTCCCCCGGTATGGCTTTCGTCCCGGATCCATGTTTGATCGTCCCCAGGCCGTGTAACTGGCCCCGGCGGGAGGCCGATATCCAGGACAACTCGCCGACATCATCGTGCATTGTTCGCAACGTCGACCCTCGGAGATCTGGACCCCGTCCCTGGTAGTACCCGCTCTTCGCCCCGAGTCGTGTTCGGGCGGTCCCGGGGCCCTGGAAGGGCCCCCCAGAGGTCGAACATCAGGGAAAACCCGCCGGTCGTGATTCGTTTCTCACGGCGAGGAGGAGGAGGAGGACGTGGAGGAGGAGGAGGACGAGGAGGAGGAGGAGGAGGAGGGGGAGGAGGAGGAGGAGGAGGAGGAGGAGGAGGAGGAGGAGGGGGAGGAACGAGGAGGAGGAGGAGAACGAGGAGGAGGAGGAGGCCCTCGCCCTCGCCGCCGCCGTCGCCCTCGCTGCCGGCGGCGCCGCAGGGGGGCGCCCGGGGCGCGCCTGCCGCGTCGCCTCCGCGCCCCGGCCCGCGCGTGGAGCCCGCCGGGCGGCCTGCCCCGGGGGGGCAGCGGGGGGGGGGTCAGCTGCTGGCAGCGGGGCCGTCGCACCCTGACCTTCCAGAGAGCTATTTTTTAGCACTGGAGGCCCAAAAACCTAAAACACTAAACGAAGCAGCCTAAAACCAAGACGTAGAAGAGCTCTGGGATAGGTTTTTAGGTCAGGTGCTATTTTTTTAGCCCTCCTGGAAGGTCAGGGCAGGAGGTGGAAGGGGGCAGCGATCCGGGGCGAGCTCCTCCCAGGCAGCGGGCGCTTCGAGAGAGAGCGAGGCGCAGGCTGTGCGTCGTTCTCGGTCTCTCGGGGCCCTCGCCGGGCCTCGGGGCCGGAAGCACAGATCGGTGCCGGGGAGGCGGTCGAGAGGTCGGCGGCCCGTGTCTCGAAACAATCGGGACGTCGGATGTCGGGGCTCCTCCATTCCTCCATTCCTCCATTCCTCCTCCTCCTCCCCCTCCTCTCTCCGCCCTACTCCCTCTTCCCCCTCCTCCTCCTCCTTCTTCTCCTCCTCCTCTTCTCCTTCTTCCTCCTCCTCCTCCTCCTCCTCGTCCTCCTCCTCAATCCCATTTTCTCATCAATAACTCCTCCCCGTCGCGACTCGAGACGCGTTGGTAAGGTGCGCCGGGCGTTTCGCCTGAGACTTCGCCACCGTTTATGACCCTGAATCTTAGAAATTTGCAAATGTTTCACGGATGCAGGGCGGGTTATTTTCTAGATGCGGATCGCGCCGTAAAGCCGCGCACATTCGCTCTAAAAGCTTGTCAGTGCTTCACGGATGGATAGCGGGTCTTTTTCAAAATGTGGCTCTCGCCGTAGCGCCGCGCACATTCGTTTTCACGAATTGCCAAAGCTTCACGGATGGAGGGCGGCCCGGCTTCAAAACGTGACACTCGCCCTCGCGCCGCGCATTTTAGTTTTGAACATGTGCGCGAGTTTCACGGTTCAAGGGCGGCCCCTCGTCAAAATGTGGCTCTCGACAGAGCGCCGTGTGCAATCGTCTTACAATCATTGCAAGTGTTTCGGAGATGAAGGGCGAGCCGTTTCTATAATGTGGCTCTAGTCGTAGCGCCGCGTAAGTTCGCCCTAACAGTTTGCAAGTGATTACTGCTGAAAACCAGCTCTCTTCAAACTGTGGCCGTCGCCTTAGCACCGCGCACATTCGTCTTAAATGTTTGCAGGTGCTTCACGGATGGAGGGCCACTCGTTTCAACATGTGACTCTCGCATTCGCGCCGCGCGCATGCGTCTCAAAAGTGTGTAAGAGCCTCGCGGATGGAGGGCGGTTCGTTTTCGAATGCGGCTCTCGCCTTCGCGCCGCCCGCACTCGCGCGAACGGGGCGCACAAGCTTCACGGACGGAGGGCGGCGCATCTTCAACTGTGGCTGTCGCCTTAGCGCCGTGCGCACTCGCCTCGAAAGATAGCATTGGCTTCGCGGATGGAGGGCGGGCCGTTTTCATAATGTGGCCCTGGCTGTAGCGCCACGCGCACTCGCACACTGTGCAAGAGCTTCGCGGATGGAAGGCGGCTCTTGTTCAACAGGTGCCGTTTTCGTCTTAGCGCCGCGCGCATTCTTTTGAACGAAATAAAGAAATCATTAAGCGGATGATTCTGGCTGACGTCCCGGGGATCATGTTCTGGTACGAGTTTCGACTGTCAGGGCGCAACGCTCACGTTGATGCGCTGTCGAAAGCCAATGGGCATGTATCCTGGCGCAAACAGTAAAGTTGATTGGCGGCGTTGATGTCGAAGGATTTGCGCTTTGGCCCGGTGGAGGATTCTCGGACATTTGTCATCCAACGGGGCACTTCCACCAATGAAGATCAATTCTTGCAGGGACCTGTGAAGAGAGAATTTGGAGGGAGGGTGTGTGGTGTGTTGCAACATCGTTGATGCGTTTTGGGCTCGCACTGGTCTTCATCCTCTTCGTTTTCCCGATGCATTGCGGCAGACCGAATACGACGGACCTGGACCCGCAAAAACGACGGCCGCGCCGCCCTCTCGCGAACCGAAAACGGCCAATTCGCTAATCGACATGCCAGGGTAGGAGGTCCTTCAACCTCCGACCAATTTGTACGGCTGCTCCCCTCTTGCCTCAAACAATCGGGAACCTTCCACCGGGCACGACACAATCGAGCCTGGGCACCCAGCCTGCCCAGGCGCAGAGACCTTGCAACCAGCGCTGGCAACAAACGCTGTTGAAACAATAACAATAACAAAAACAAAAACAAAACAGCCTGCCCAGGCGCAGATCGCCCTTTGTGTGGAAGTTGCAAGTTGCTACTTCCACACAAAGGGCGATCTGCGGGGCCGCAGCGGGCGGCGACTCCGCGTGGCCCGGGCCAGCCCTGGCAGCCGCGTCGGTTCCGCCACGGAGGCCTCGCCCGCCCCCCCCCTCGGTCGGGCGCAGGAGATCGGGTGCAGCGCGCTGGTCTGGGCTGGCAGCCATGCACCGGAGCGGCTGCCTTCACCGACGGGCCACGCGCACCACGAGTCTTCGGTGGCAACTCATGAGGGCCTCCCATACAGTCTTGTCGGCGCTTGCAAACCGGCGCTGGTCGACGCTAATCGGCGCTGCATCGACGCTCAATCGACGCTAGCCAACGCTAAGTCGGCGCTATCGCATCAACCCCCAAACGCTAATCAACGCTAGTCGACACTACAGACGGAATTCCTATGATTTTGCTGCCAGGCGAGTCCGAGACGGGCGAACAGAATGCCTGACCATGCCTCGACATGTGCGCCTACCTTGCCAAATCATTGGACCGTTCTTTCGACCAACACTTTTAGCCTTGAGGCGCGACTACCTCACCTCCTGCGGCACTTGAGCAGGGGCAACACGAAGCTTGGCTTAGATGTAGGTACTATAGTTACCAAACGAATCACGCCTGGAAGCCCCACCCCTCAGGACAACAACGAGCGGCTGATGCGCATGTATCCTTCGCGCCTCCAACTTCTCGGGTTTTGCATTCCTGAATTGGTCCACGAAGGCCCAGACAGAACGCCACAACAAGGCCCACACACTACAATCCACGATGGTCTGCTCACGGCCCCGCTCGTTTACACTTTGAAACAAAGCTCGTGTCCGTGAACGCCTCCACTGGCGGGGCCTTTTCTTTAAAACTGGATGAACGTACAGAGTTCGGCACCGTCGATGTCCCGCACAAGACCTGTGCAAAGACTGAGGGCGACATCCCGAACACCGATAAGTGCATCGGACACAGTGACGGTCGCCCAGCGTGGGGGCGCTCTGGATCAGAGAACTGAAGCATTCACCAATACACCATTACCCAACTTTGGAAAGAAGTGTAATCGTCATGCCATTACACCATTTGCACCCTTTTACACAATCGTGTACGTGTTACGCCATTACACCAATACACCACTTTGTTGAATGGTGAAAGCTTTACACCATTAAATCGTTTCACAATTCTGTGGATAGCGTACGCGCTACACTATTGTACCATTGCACCTATTTGTGGAATGGCTGGCGTAGGGTTTACACCATTACACTATTGCACCATTATGTGGATTGGCTGGTTTTCACCCTATTACGCAAATTGCAATACTCGTGGGATGGTGCACAGTCGGACCCAGCACATGAGAACCTCCCTCAGGAACATGAGACCCGCCGCCGGCCCAGACGGAAGAACACTCGCGGGTGATCTCCCCCAGGATGAACGAACACCCCCAAACACGAAGAACACGAGGGCACCCTCCCCGAACCGACCTCGATCTCATACCTCGGTCCGGCTGCAGGTTTTACACCGTGACACCAGAACACCACCGGATGAATGGATGTTGAATCTTTGCGAACAGGATCGTCCTCGCAAGCGCAATCTTGACGTTCCTTCTCCTCCTCCTCCTCTTCATCCTCCCCCAGGGCTGGGGTCGCAGAAGAGGGAGACAACGATAGGGAGGACCAGCTCAGGGGGGAAACATTCGACCTGGAATCGGCAATGCGATAGCGAAGCCGCACGTGCCTGGGCAGGGCGGGACTATCAGACCCTCATTGGCGTTCAATGGGCCGTTGGGGGCCGATGCGCTCCTCACTGAGCCTGCCCCCCCTCATCGTTGCCCCCAGGAAGGCCGCTCCGGCACGCCGCCGCGCCGCGCCGGCGGGACGAGGAACAACGGCAGGCCCTCAGATCCTGGCGCTGCATCCTTTGCACCGCGGGCGTCTTCGCTCGTCGCCTGGCTTCAGGCCCCAAGACCCTCACATATCGATCCGCCTCGGAGAATGAGGCAAGAAGATGGGGTCTAGGGCTGCAGTCGCGTTTTTTCGCGATGTTGAATTTTTTGCACGTCGGATATGGAGGGGACGAAGAGAACGGAGAGCCCAGAATCGAATCGATGTCGGATCGGCGATCGAAACGAATCGGATCGGCGGAAGTCGGTAGCCTAGTCGGGAGAAGTCGAATCGGCGGATATCGGCACGCCAGTAAAGCCCCCATTAAGAAACCGACATCTACGTCGAAATCCAAGGTCGAATCGAATCGGAATCGGAATCGATCGAAATCGGACTGAACCGAGTCGGAGGAGTCGAAATGAGCCCTGCGAGGGGCAACGGGCGGGGACGAAGATGACGAAGATGGCGACGGGGGCGACGACGAGGACGAGATGGGCGAGGACGACGGCTTGAAAACGTTTGGGATGCGTTCGGGCCTGCAGGTGCTGCCGGGAGCCTCCAGGGACCTCCGCGGGCCGCGGGGACCTGCAGAGCTCCTGGGGACGACGGCGAGGACCACGGCTGATTTCAGATGTCCTCGGGCCTTCTGCGAACAGAGGCCGCAAGCTCGAAACTCCTGCACTGGAAGCGGTGCTGGCCTGGTCTTCGACCGCGAGCGGCAAACGATTTGCTAATTTCGTCCGTCATTGCCGATTCGACGGGGACTTCGGACGGGAATTGCAGCCGTGGTGAACGGCATAAGAGACCCGCCCGGAATACACCGCATGTCGGGCGCGGCCAAACCGCTGCCTTCTTTTACGCCTTCCCTCCAAGCTGTGGGCAAATGACTCGAGGAGGGAGGCGTCGGCTTTCTGGGGAAGTGTCAGTCCTTCCCGCTGCACATGCGCGCGGGGACTGATTCTCGACGCAGGCGTTGGTCGGAGGAGCGCAAACATGGATTAGCGATCCATGGATTTGGCGCGCGGTCGCCAAATCCATGCATCCATGGATCCAAATGCGGCCGGTGCCGCCTCGCTCGGCGGCGGACATCCGCGATTTCCCACGGTGACCAGACCCGTCGCTAATCCACGCCCCCCTGGTCCCATGTTTGCGATTGCCTGAGCATGCGCGCGGGCACTGATTCTCGACGCAGGCGTAGGCCGCAGCGGTGACAGCGGGGGGGCACAAGGGTTTTGGGCCCTTCCAGGGCCCCTGATCAGGGCCAACTCGGCGCGTTCCCCGGGGGATCGCCGACCACGGACGGCATCTCCAACTTTGTCCCTTCCCTCCTCTCCCTCTCCTTCCTCCCTCATCCTCCCTCCTCCAACCTCCCTCCTCCTCCTCCTCCTCCTCCTCCTCCTCCTCCTCCTCCTCCTCCTCCTAATTGGAAGGTGTTGGAAGGTTCGCCCCCGCGGCCGCTCCCATAATAGGTGGGTAGCTTTCAAGGGGATAGCCGTGCTTCACAGTCGTGGGGCAGCCTGTCAAATGGTAGTAGGGGAGGGGTTTGCCGAGTAGGTATTGCTATCTAGTCGCGGGGGTACACGTGACCGTAAAGGTAAAGGGATAAGCGAGGGGCAGTGTTAGGGCTTCGCAGTCGTGGGGCGGCCCTCCTGTTGAGGGAGGATGAGAGTGGGGTTGTTAAAAAGGGCACAGTCGTGGGGCGTGGCTCGCCTGCCTCTCATTGTGAGAGGGGGGTGGGCAAGCTTCAAAGTCTGGGGGGAAGGGACGAATTGCCACTTAGTGGTGGGGGGGCAAGTGACAGCGAAGGGCAAAGGTAAGAGTTTGGCGATAATAAGGCTTCACAGTCGTGGGGCGGCCCTCCTGTTGAGGGAGGATGAGAGTAGGATAGTTCAGCGGGCTTCACAGTCGTGGAGCGGCCCCCCTCCAGAAGGAGGACGGTGGCGCATTCCATATAACGGGCTTCAGTCGTGGGCCGTGTCTCGCCTGGTAGGCATCCGTAGGTATATTACATAGTATCCGAGTAATAGCGGTCGGGGTACGGCATAGTAGTAGTTCCCATTTGACACAGAGGGGAGTAGTAAGGTAGGCGCAGTAGTTGCCAGTTGTTCGTGCGCAAGCCATACTTGATACCAAAGCACAATGCGATGCGGTTGCGATGTGATGCTATGCGACCCGCATTCCAGCCTTCCAGCCCTTATGCCCCATGGCCTATGGCCGATGGGGCGGTCCTCCCAGAGGGCAGGCGCATGGCACACGCAGTCCCAGCTATGGGCTATGGGACACGCAGCCTTGATTAATTAAATGGGACGCGCAGTCTCGATTATGGGACACAGAGTCCTGGCAAATGGGACGCACAGTCCCTGTCATGGGACACGCAGTCCTGGCAAATGGGACGCGCAGTCCCTGCTATGGGACACACATTCCTGGCAAATGGGACGCGCAGTCTCGATTATGGGACACACAGTCCTGGCAAATGAGACGCGCAGTCCCTGTTATGGGACACGCAGTCCCGGCAAATGGAACGCGCAGTCCCCGCTATGGGACACACATTCCTGGCGAATGGGAGGCGCAGTCTCGATTATGGGACACACAGTCCTGGCAAATGGGACGCACAGTCCCTGTTATGGGACACGCAGTCCTGGCAAATGGGACGCGCAGTCCCTGCTATGGGACACACATTCCTGGCAAATGGGACGCGCAGTCTCGATTATGGGACACACAGTCCTGGCAAATGGGACGCACAGTCCCTGTTATGGGACACGCAGTCCTGGCAAATGGGACGCGCAGCCCCTGCTATGGGACACACATTCCTGGCAAATGGGACGCGCAGTCTCGATTATGGGACACACAGTCCTGGCAAATGGGACGCACAGTCCCTGTTATGGGACACGCAGTCCTGGCAAATGGGACGCGCAGTCCCTGCTATGGGACACACATTCCTGGCAATTGGGACGCGCAGTCTCGATTATGGGACACACAGTCCTGGCAAATGGGACGCACAGTCCCTGTTATGGGACACGCAGTCCTGGCAAATGGGACGCGCAGTCCCTGCTGTGGGACACACATTCCTGGCAAATGGGACGCGCAGTCTCGATTATGGGACACACAGTCCTGGCAAATGGGACGCGCAGTCCCTGTTATGGGACACGCAGTCCTGGCAAATGGGACGCGCAGTCCCTGCTATGGGACACACATTCCTGGCAAATGGGACGCGCAGTCTCGATTATGGGACACACAGTCCTGGCAAATGGGACGCACAGTCCCTGTTATGGGACACGCAGTCCTGGCAAATGGGACGCGCAGTCCCTGCTATGGGACACACATTCCTGGCAATTGGGGCGCGCAGTCTCGATTATGGGACACACAGTCCTGGCAAATGGGACGCACAGTCCCTGTTATGGGACACACAGTCCTGGCAAATGGGACGCGCAGTCCCTGCTACGGGACACACATTCCTGGCAAATGGGGCGCGCAGTCTCGATCATGGGACACACAGTCCTGGCAACTGGGACGCACAGTCTCTGTTTTTGGACACGCAGTCCTGGCAAATGGGACGCACAGTCCCTGTTATGGGACACGCAGTCCTGGCAACTGGGACGCGCAGTCTCGATTATGGGACACACAGTCCTGGCAAATGGGACGCACAGCCCCTGTTATGGGACACGCAGTCCCCGCGCATTGGAGGATGCCCCATGTAAATCGGAGGTGAGGGGGAGAGATCGAAGTGGAACGGATAGGTGGCAGTGTCAGGCATGGGGGTGGGGGGCTTACCAGCCACCGTGCAAAGGGCCCGCGTGACCCGCGTGTAGGCCATGGGCGGTCATAGGCCGCGCAGTGGAGGGCATTGGCGCGAGTGTTGCACAGCATAGGCGTGGTAGCAGCCGCATCTTCACAAGTGTTGCATCCAGAACATGGCGTGCCACCATTGCTAGGGCACGAAGCGGTAAAACATTACCCGTGCCTTAAACGACAGCCGTGACAATCCTCCTCCTCCTCATCCTCCACCTCCTCGTTCACCTCCCTCCTCTCGTTTCCGACGGCGATCGGAGTATCGACCAGAGCACGCGCACGCCCCACGGCCTCTCCTTCCAAACGCCGTCGGGACAGAGGTGCCACGCCGTGCGCGGCCGAGTGCGTGCTCGCACGCTCAGGCCGCCCCGGGGTGGGAATAGCAGATCCCCCCACGCCGCAGGCCGAGCCGGCGTAGCCTCGTGAGGCTACGCCGGCTCGGCCTGCGGCGTGGGGGGAGAGGTCTCGGGAGGCGCCCCCAATAGGGCCAGAGCAGGGAGGGGGGGTGGAGGAATGCTGCGCGTCGCCGATGCCTCGGCCGCGAGGTGCTACCTTTCGGCCCCATCTGCTCCCGCCCGCATCCGGGAGGCCCTCCTCCCGCCCCACATCCACCCTCTCAGAACCAAAGTCTGCTCAACACTGGTCCCCGGGCCCCTCCTGGAGCCCATCCTGGCACGTGCACCGTCCCACTGTACCTCTGACCGCTCCAGAGTCCGAAGTGGCCCCCCAGAGGCCGAGGTCGAGGAGAGGCCTCCCGCGCGGCTCTTCCGAACCCTGCGAGCCATCTGCTCAAAGCAAGGCGCAACTGCCAAAGGGCCCGTGGGAGGCAGACCAACATCCGCTCAAAATCGGTACCCGAACTGCCCGCAGGGTCCGATCCTAGCACTTTGTTCGAGCTGCGTCCAGCGGCGGCCACGAGGACCTCCAAAAACGAAGGCGTCGACGTCGACGTCGTCGCCGTCGTCACGGCAAGAGGATCCAGGTCTGCAACCCGGCAACTGTTTGCCCCAGGGTCCTAACACAGTCCCCCGATGCTGAAACTGAAATAGAACGCCGCGGATAGAAGCATCAGAGAAAGCTGAATAACCATCCACGCAATGAGGACCGATACAAACGAGGCCCTTCAGCAAGCGCACCTGAAAAAGAAATCTGCCAGGATAGGGCTGCTCAAAAAGCTTAAGTCGGGCGTGCCTCCCTACCGGCGGATCTTGGACGACAAATAAAACATAGGAGAATATGCCCAAACATAGTCAATCATACTAGAAACATCGTCCAAAACATTTTTTTTACTATTTTTGAATATCCCCCCAGTAGAAGGACAGGCCCGACTTCACAATAAACGTCTGGGAGTCTGGGATCGTTTTATTCAACGCAGACTGCAGTCGTCGTGATCTTTGTGGGCCCCGGAAACGGCAGGGCCGTTTTTTCACCGTTTCCAAAAAAATGTCCCTTGAAACTGGAAACGGCCAAAAAACGGCGACCGGAAACGGCAACAAAAACGGCTCCAGGATTGGCACCGGAGCCGGAACCGGTCCAAAAACGGCGACGGAGCCGGTAAAACAACGGCGTCGGAACCGGCAAACAAACGGCAAAACGGAACCGGTAAAAAAACGGCCCTGTCGTGTCCAGGGCCCACTGAGGTCGTGCTGCCGCAAAAGGAGCGCCACACAGCGGACGAGGAGGCTGTTCTCTGGCCACGGTAGGCCTCGACCGCGGGTGGGCCCCACCGACCTACGCTGAGGTCGGGCCTGTCCCCCCACATGCTCAAACATACAGTAGGGGCGTTGACCTAAGGAACCCTAAATAAGGAACGGGGCCCCTTTTCTCCGATAAGTTCAACCTCGATTTCCGATGGAAAACCTGCGGAAAACCCACGGTAAACTTCGAAACGATCGAGGAACACCGAGCCCCTTCCCAACGAAAAGGGTTCCTTCCCCAGGGCCCCGACCTGTAGGCAGCAACGTCGTCCCGAGACCGTTTTTGGGCTGTCTTTGCAGCATCCCTCCCGTAGAGGGGCAGGCCCGACTCAAACCTACGTCCAAGGATCGGCCCCGAAACCGGAGCCCCTCCCGAGCCACAGGTGGCCTTCATTTTTCACCGTCTTGGCGGAACGGCGGTCGGGGTGACCTCATCTGAGGGGGCCCTGGGGCACACCAATGACTACGCACGAATCCCAGGATTCCTGGTATTTTCTGGCATTTCTGGCGTTTGCGTCTTCCCCCCCCGGCTGTTCCTATTTTCCCATCCTTTCTTGGGAGCCGACACTTACTTGTGTCAGTGTGTCGGGTCGGGCGAAAGGGGGGATAGCAAAGGGGGGGGTTGAGAATCAGCTCACGTAGCTGATATTCTCGGCGCCTCCCGGCGCCGGAGGCGGCTGTGCATCGAGGAATGGGCCCCTCAGTGGGGCCGAAAGCAGCTGCATGCAGCACATTTCGTAACCCCCCCTGTCCCAATCCCCCCCTTTCGTCCGGCCCGAGTGTGGTTTCGTCATCCCCCCCCCGCTGTTCATATTTTCCCATCTTTTCTGGGAAATCGACACCTAATTAGGGTTGCACACAAACCTACCTCGCTTTTGACCACCCTCGCTTCCAAGAGATACCAAGCGATGTCAAACTACGGCCTGTACTGGTCAGGCCGCTTGACGAGGAGGCGCGTGGTATGACTTGGTTTCGCCTGGAAGCGAAAGCGGGGTAGGTAATTCACGCTCTGACTAATTGTGTCAGTGTGTTCTTTCCCTCCCGATCCTCGCCCCTCGACGTCCCTCCCCCGGAGAGCCGAGGAGGGCGCCGTGGCCAACGGGCTGACCTCCGACTTCTGCTCCACCGCGGGCGGCCCCTCGTCGAGCAGCCGCTCCTTCTCGAGCAGCCTCTTGGCGGCGCGCCAACAGGGGGGAAGGGGGGAGGGGGAAAGGCTCCTTAGAGGCGCCCCGCTGCTTAGAAGGCCTCGACCTGACGTCTATAGAGGAGGCCCGCGCCTTCTGAGAAGCAGGGGTGCTCCTGAGAAGCCTTCCCCCCTCCCCCTGCCCCCCTCTGCGCGTTGCCGAGCCTCGTCAGGCTCACCAGCAGGCCGTCCACGAGCGCTTGCATATCCTTCCCGTACCTCCACTTCTTTGCACCTGCAGGCGCGGGAGAGAGGGAGGGAGGGAGGACGCGATCAGTGCGAGGCGGGCATTCATCCATGTCATCTGCCCTGGGGAACCGATGTATTGGGACCTCAGAGGGCGACCCAAATAGATCCTACATCCATATCCACCGCCTGCCGATGTCCCCGAAGATTGATCAACCAGGCGGTGACTATGGATAAATCCCCGGCTCGGAGTAAGAGTTGGCGGCGCGCACAACGGGTTGGAGGGAGGGTGGGGAGGCTTCCTGAAAGAAGGCTGCTTCTTAGAAGGCGCCGGCCTTACATCTGTAGATAAGGCCCGCGCCTTCTAAGAAGCAGGGGTGCGTCTAGGAAACCCTCCACCCTCCCCCCACCCCCTCTGCGCGTGGCCGACATCTTGCCTCAAGCAACCGGGAAACTTCCACCGCACACGACACAAGGGAGCCTGGGCACCCGGCCTGCCCAGGCGCAGAGACCTTGCAGCGTCGACGCCAACGCCGATCTGCAGGGGCGAACCAATCATGCACAGGAGCGGCTGCCTTCACCGACGGGCCACGCGCACCACGAGTCCTCGGTGGCAACTCATGAGAGCCTCCCATACCATAATGTCGGCGCTTGCAAACCGACGCTGGTCGACGCTAATCGGCGCTACATCGACGCTAGGCCCCTCTGCGCGTGGCTGAAAGAGCGCCGTCGACGATCAGAGCCTCTCGGTCCATCTAATCCGTCGGCAAGACATGCTCGAAGCCTGCGGATCGACTATATGAGGCGGGGTCGCTGCGCGGCGATTGTGCCGCGACTGACCTGCTGTTAGGTCGGGCCTGTCCCCCTACAAGGGGATTCTGGGCGAAGAATAACAGATACGGAAAATATTACAAACATGCTGAAACATAGTCAACAACAAATCGTCCCCAGGCTATTTTTTGATTATTTTTGGACCTGTAGAGGGGCAGGCCCGACTTAAATTTACTGGCGCAATGACTCGTGGACCTTGCAGGTGGGCAGGAGGGATTAGGAAGAGCTGAGGGTCCCAAAACGGTGCAGTGACAGACAGTGCGGTGACCTCAAAATCCCCAAGTATCTTACCGCACAATTTGTCACCGCACGGTTTTGGGACCCTGGATGCCCAAGTCGCCCGAAACATCGACCCAAGTCCCGAAACTGTGAGGTCACGCCGAATCCCCACTGACTGACTCACTACACGGTGGGGTCACCACAGCGTGTGGGGGCCCAGAAGGGAAGGGCACTGGCCAACAAGGAAGCGTGAGAGATCCCGGCATCGCAAAACGAGATCGGCAGGTCTGCTGACTGGTGAAGGCGGGCATCGCCAGGGCGGGAAACGCGGCGCCTGCGTGATCTGCTCGCCTCTTCACAGGGAAGGACGAGGAGGCCCGAAGCAATGCAAAATGCCCCCTAACCTAGCCAAGGAGGCGGCGGAGGAGGTAAATGTTGCCCTAGAACGGCGAGGATCGAGGAGGAACTTGGGCGTTTCTGGTCCTCTGCGGCGCCTTGGGAGGCGTTCGGGGGCCAGGATCCGAAACGGAGGCCAACCTTACCTCGACTATCTCCTCTCGCTCTTTTCTCCTCCTTCCCCGTCTCGTCCTCCTGTTTTCCTTCCTGCTCCTCCTGCTCCTCTGCTCCTACTTCTCCCTCGTCCATTCCGGCTCCTCCCTCCTCGTCATGAGATTCCTTCTCCCTGTAACTCCGTCTCCATCGCCTCTCCACCTACTCCCGCACCATACGCAACTTCTGCTCTT
>CAUYUJ010015966.1:185811-263311 GCA_963575745.1 Prorocentrum cordatum
AAATGTCCGGAGAGGCTCCAGGAGGCCCCTCAAGCCAAGCCAAGAGGCATCCCAAGAGGCCCCTAAAAGGGCCCGAGAGGCCCCAAGAGGTTTAGGCTCCAAGCCAAGAGGCATCCCTTTCCTCCTCTCCCTCCTCCTCCTCCTCCTCCTCCTCCTCCTCCTCCTCCTCTTCCCTATCGTCCTTCTCCTCCCGCTCCTCCTCCTCTTTTTTGTTTTCCTCCCCAAAGTGTTCCCCCAAGGGCTTCCACAACGTCTGGGGGAACACATAATAGAATAGCTAGGAAAACTTCGGCCCAACGTTTGGCCACATGGACTTTCCCAAAAGGCAGGGGGCAGCGGTGGTTCGCCGTAGGCTTCTTCGGTACATGAATCGGGGGCTGAGGCAGGGAGACCCCCCCCCAGGAAGTTGTCGAGGCGAAGCTGCGCAAGGGAGAGAGTTAGATGCTCGTTCCTGCGACCATCCTGGAGCCACTCGCTCCACTCATGCGTCGATGCTGCGTCGAACGGCCGTCGACTTGAGTCGAAGTCGAGCCGGACTTGCGTCGAGGTGGAGCCGCACCGGAGCCGAGCAGATTCGTCAGGCGGGCCCCAGAAACGCAGAAAAGCCCCCCCCCCCACTCAGGAGCGTCGGACGAGAGAGGCCCTGCCACTGCAAAGGGGCGCCCTCACGCCACGCCGCTCCCGCCCCGGCGTGCTGGCGTGCAGGATCGGCCAGCATCGAATCGGTCAATCGGATCGAACCGACATGTGCATCGGATCGGGCTGCGTCGGCGCGGAATCGAGGTCGGCTCGGACCGGCTGCGCCAGGACGCACAACAGCGCCGTGCAAGCATCACGCCGCAGCGGATTGTCGGAATACACAGACCCCCGACGTCATGATCTTTCATGCCGTCGACCCCACGAGGCCTCGACCCATTCCCCGGGACCGGCTTCTCGTCCCGAGTCGTTTCTCGACGGCCCCGAGGCCCGGCAAGGGCCGCCCGAGAGGCGTCGCGAGCTCTTCGAAGTCGGGCGTCCGCGTCCGTCCTTCTGGGCCGCAGGTGGACGGAACAACAGCGATCGTGCTCTTCCATGACAAGAGAGGGTCTGGGCTTCGGAATCGACTCGGACCGGGCTGGCCAAGAAACGAGGAGGAGGAGGAGGGGGAGGAGGAGGGGAGGAGGAGGAGGAGGAGGAGGAGGAGGAGGAGGAGGAGGAGGAGGAGGAGGAGGTGGAGGAGGAGGAGGAGGGGGGAGGAGAGGAGGAGGAGGAGGAGGAGGAGGAGGAGGAAGAGGAGGAGGAGGAGGAGAGGAGGAGGAGGAGGAGGAGGAGGAGGAGGAGGAGGAGGAGGAGGAGGAGGAGGAGGAGGAGGAGGACGACGATCGGAGCGAGGCGGACATCATGTGTACACTGCGCTCGGGTCGCGCTCCCCGAGCCAGGGACCCCCCCCCCGCACAGCGCGCGCGAGGCGCCGCTCCGAGGCCGGACTCCACCGTAAAGTTGCGCCAGGCTCGCGCGCGCGGAGCTGCGCGCGTTGGTCAGTTGCACCAGGTTCCCCTCCTCCTCCTCCTCCTCCTCCTCCCTCCTCCTCCTCCCTCCTCCTCCCCCCTCCACAGTTACACAATATGAAAATACTCTCCCACAGTGCCCTGATGGCGTCCCGAAGATATCCGACACCCCCCCGCGTATTGTTTTTCTACACACGGGATTCCCGGGAAACGGGTTTTCGCTTGCGTGTTTTTTGTTTTTTGTTTTTTCACCCAAAATGCTGCTCTCGCTGAGGCGCCGGCCTCATTTCTGCTCCCGAATCGTTCCGAATCGTGCTCCCGCTGCAGCGTGGGCCTCATTTTCGGATCGGTGTTTTGCCTCCGTCGTTCAGGATGGCGTTCTCGCCCCAGCGCGGGCCTCTTTCTTGCGCGCCCATCCGCCCGCCACCACCGCGCCGCACCACGTCCCGCCCCGCCGCACGCACACCCACCGCCACTTCCACCCACCAACGCACGCACGCACGCACGCGCACCACCGCCGCGCACCGCCACCACCACCGCACTAGCCCACCCACCACCACCACGCTACACCGCGTCACACCACATCACACGCGCGCACACACAGACACACACGCACACACGCACGCACGCACGCACGCACGCACGCACGCACGCACGCACGCACGCACACACGCGCACACACACATACACACATACACACATACACACACTCATACACACACTCATACACACACTCATACACACACTCATACACACATACGCACACACATACACACATACACACATACATTCACACATACACACATACACACATATACAAATACACACACACACACACGCACACACGCACACACGCACACACGCACACACGCACACACGCACACACGCACACACTCACACACGCACACACACACAGACACACACAGACACACACACACACCACCACCGCCACCACCACCACCGCCATCACGCAAATACGCACCTGGTCCACCACCAAACCACCAAGACGCCACACCACGTCACACCACAGCACACGCGCACACACGCACACACACACACACATACACACCACCACCACAACAACCACAATCACGCACACACGCACGCACGCACGCGCACCACCACCCACTACGCACACGCGCGCGGAGCCACAGGTCCGCTACGACACGCGTCCGCGGATAGAGAAAATCAGCGCCATGGTAAGGGATGGGAGGGAGGGGTAGGATGTCAGATGTTGACGCGAGCGCACCTAACTTGTCCTCCTCCCCCTCCCCCTCCTCCCCCTCCTCCTCCCCCTCCTCCTCCTCCCCCTCCCCCTCCTCCTCCTCCTCCTCCTCCTCCTCCTCCTCCTCCTCCTCCTCCTCCTCCTCCCCGAGGCGAGAACCCCTGGAAGTACGCTCGATCCGTGCTGCTGAGAGGCCAGGCTCCGTGGCAGGCTGCGCCAGGTTCGCGCCTCCGAGGCGACGATCCCCAGGCAATGACGCTCGAGTCTCGCCCCCCGAGGCCAGGATCCCCTGTAGACGACGTCGCGATTGCCCGCGGTCCTCGCGTGCGGTTCCGATCTTGCGTCAAGTCGGCGCCCAGGCGTCCCACCATAGCTCTGGTATGCCCCATTCTGATAGAGAGAGGGCTGGCGGCAAAGGGCGAAGCCCTGGCGGATACATTGCTTCAGGCTAGTCGTGCACAGGGCAGAGCTCTACGAGTTAACGTAGCATGATTGTCCATCAGGTGTGGGGCCAATCGCGAGTTCTTTCCACCTGCAGGGTAGTATAATCATCAGAGTGAGGGGGTCCGAACTGTCTTACTTCTTACCTGCACGCGCGTGGCTGAATGTAGTGCTCGGTCTCTGGGGGGTCACTTGGGGACAGTACTCGGGGGCAATACATGGGGGCAGGCTGTGCATGAATGCAGGACTTGGGGGCACCACATGGCTCATGGAGATAATATGTCTGGGCGTCCCCCTCACTCTTATCCGCAAGCGCGGAGTGCTACGTAAGTTGTTCTTGCGTGGGATCGAAGATGTGCATTATAATGATGCCGAGGTGTCGGGGACACTATTTTTCCACGCGTTTCTACTCGTCGTCCTACTCGCTGTCATCGTCCTCCTTGTCTCTCATCGTGGTCCTCGTCTTCGTCGTCTGCCCGCTCCTCCTCCTCCTTCAATTCACGGCGGCGCCCTCTTTCTTCATCTTGCAGATTGTCTCGTTGTCAAGCTGTGTCAATATCTCGACCGTCTTTGGCACCTCGGACTCAGGAATTACCTTGCGGATGACCGCGCAGGCAGCACGGCTGGAGTCTGAATGAACATTCGAGACACGGGGGGAACGCACAAGACAGGGGCAGTGACAATGACCAGCAAGGCACAAGGGCGCGAGTGAGCAACAGGACGGAATGACATGGGTGGATCAAGGCGTGGGGCTGGGTAGTGAAGATGGCGACGCCTGCGGCTTAAACTTGTGCGTCGTATCCCCCTCTGGCCAGGAAGTAGCGTGCCACAGATGGCCTGGGCCTACCCTCCAATTCTAAAAACAAGAACCCAGTATCCACGAGCAGCACTGTTAGTTAAGCCAAATGTGCCTCCTGAAAGAATTTGAGCGCCCTCCCTTCGGCGTCGTCGTCGAGCTTTTCGTTTGCGTCGTCGTCGTCGTCGTGGTCCCCCTCCTCCTCCTCCTCCTCCTCCTCCTCCTCCTCCTCCCCCTCCTCCTCTGCATATCTCCGCACCCGCGTCAATCTCCTTCTTGCCCTCGCCCTCCCCCTTCCCCTACACCTCACCCTCCACCTCCTCCCCTTCCTCTCCTCTTCCTCCCGCTCCTCTTCTTCCTCCTCCTCGTCGTCGTCGTCGTGGTCGTCGTCATCGTGGTCGTCGTCGTCGTCGTCGTCGTCGTCGTCGTCGTCGTCCGCCTCCTCCTCCTCCTCATCCTCCTTCTCCTCCGCCTCCTCCTCCTCCTCCCCTTTGCCACGGGGGGCGAGGAAGCGATCGAGCTTGGCGCCATGTGCGGCCGCTGGGCCCCCCAAGCTGGCGCGGCGCCTGGTGCGCACGCTGGGTCCGGAGCAGGAGCTGCACGCGAACTGCTGCAGGCGTGCCCTGCCCTTGGCGCCAAAGGTCGTGCCCTTGAGGGCGCCCAGGGGAGCCGATCCAGTGGACCAAGAATGATCGGCGGCGGGCGAGGGGGGGAAGTGAGAAGGAGAAGGCCTTCTCAGAAGGCGGCGGGACTTCTCAGAAGCCCTCGCGCCTTCTGCGAAGTTGTTGTCTTCGGGGAAAACTTAGAAAACTTCACAGAGGGCTGGGTGACTTCCGCGCCTTCTGAGAAGGCCTTCTCCTTCTCACTTCCCCCCCTCGCCCGCCGCCGAGATGAGACAATGCCTGTCGTGGGTATTGGCCTGGCCGAGGTGCTCGGACAAGTCAGCCGCGACATTGGCACCATGACGGAGATCAAAAAACAACAACGGGTCGGTCGCTGGCTGGGTGAGCAGTGCAGGAGGCTCGGGGGCGCGCAAACATGTATTAGCGATCTGCGGATTTGGCGCGCGGTCGCCAAATCCATGGATCGGGGGAGGTGCCCTCCCCAAAATGCGGCCAATGCCGCCTCGCTCGGCGGTTGAAATCCGCGATTAGCCATGGAAACGGGACCCGTCGCTAATACACGCCCCCTTAATGGGTGTTTGCGATCGCCCGAGAGGCTGTCCAGCGATCAGGGAGCCCACCAACAGATCGACTCGTCCGACACCGCGAGTCTGGCTCGAGGCTTCGGACAGGCAGTGGGGCGTGGGAGCGACAGCGTGGGCCCAGCGGACCTGCGGGCGGCACCCGCAGCCGCTCCGCGGAGCTGGTCCTGAGGTGTGGGCGGCTGCAGGCCTGGCCTTAGCAGCTCCACCTGGTCCCGGAAGCCACGATGCCCACCGCCATCGACAGGAGAGGGAGGGAACAGTGGCGCCACCGCCCTCTCCCTCGCGCGCCTGGAGCCATCTTCGGAAGTTCGGAAGTCCGTGGGGGCGTGCTGGTGTGATGTAAGGCCGGTTTTTGGGATTCAGCGATTCGGGGTGGCTCGGCGCTCTGGGGTGGTATGTTGCGAGTGTTCCTCGATGGGGCCTCTGAGGCTCTACGCAGGGGTGACTCAGGGCAGCCTGATGTGGGACTTCGCCGAGTTGAGTTTTGCGATTCCCTGGGCCCTGTCGTGGCCATGGAGGCCGCCCTGGTTCTGGACTTCTGTCTTGTTTCCGCGGGGCTCCCCTTGGTGCTTTACACCACCCCCCGATGCATCAAAACGAAGGGTACAATTTCCAGGCCGATCGAGCCCGCGGAGTCCATCCTCACAGGCGATGGGAATGTTTGTAACTTCGCCAGGGCGTTTCCTTCTGACACATCAAAGCGTGTGCATGCAGCCTACTTTCCCTGAGGACTCTCCTCGGCTGCGGGATGATGGTATCAACCAGATGGCGGGGGGCCCGCGTCATGTCATCTTGCCAACTCTTGCAGGGGCGCCTTGCGAATTTTGTGTGAATGCGTCATCCATCGGGCTCGGCATCACTGGAACATCGGTGGCGGTGGCCAGTTCCATGGAGCTCGCGCGTGAGATCTCTAGGGCTGTTGCCAATGAGCCGGAAGGCTGCCTTCGCATCAACCCATCGAATACGGTTGCAGACTTGGGTCTTGACTGAGGCTCGGGCCGGTCTCGAAAGCAGCACGGCCAGCAATTCGCGACGACGTTAGACCAGTTGCACAAGGCACGACGGATTTTCAAGGTCGGACGTTTGCGCCCCGCCAGGGCAGCATGTTCTCCTGATGTCTCCTGTCCCCAGGCTCCTTGGAGCTTGGGGACAGGAACCTTGGTCCGCGAAACGACTGTCTAAGAGAGGAGGAGGAGGAGGAGGAGGAGGAGGAGGTGGAGGAGGAGGAGGAGGAGGAGGAGGAGGAGGAGGAGGAGGCCTTGGTTCCGGGTCTGGAGCCCTGGTCCGCGAAACGACGCCCTCGGCTGTCTTGCGCACCCGAGCAGCTGTGGGTGCGGCCCTCGGGGGCCCCAAGAGAGGGGCAGGCGTTTGGGCCGCGCACCTTGCCCTGGAGTTGGGCCATCGCATGCCAGCGGTCGAGCTTGCCCTGCGCCAGTCTGCGATGTCTTTAGAGCTCACCGCCGACCCCTCTCTGGCTGTGCATGTCCGGGCCAGGTGCCCTCGTAGGTGGCCCAGGAGCTCCTGCAGGCCAGGGCGAACCTGCAGGTGTGCCAGGGTCTCGGGGCCACTCTCGGGGATGCTGGGCGGTGCTCTTGGACCATGGCTGGCGGCGTTGGTTCGCCGGGTGGTGAGCTGTGCCAGCCCTGGAAGATCCCTGCAGTTCACCACCGATTCGACTTCTGTTGTCAGAGGGGTCTGTAGACCCCGTTCGAAGCGTCCGCGGACCAATCGGGACCCGTGGCGGCGCCTCCCTCGGGGAGGCACAGCTGACCACCCACAAGAAGGAGTCTCACGCGTCCGAGGTAAGAGCAAATATCCAAGTCTTCCCCGAGCTCTGAAGGGAGGCCAACGGCATAGTCGACCGACATGCCGAGGCTGCCGCGCACAGGTTTCAGCTTTCAGCTGCCTGAGAGAGGAGTCGAATGCTCATGCTGGAGACCCTCCTGGAGACACTCGCTCCACTCTTGCGTCGAAGATGCGTCGAACGTCCGTCGGTTTGAGTCGACCCTGAGCCGAAACTGGTTCGAGCTTGAGTCGAACTGGAGTCGAACTGGGGTCGAACTATAGTCGAACAGATCAGTTAGGTGGGCCCCAGGAAGGTCCCCAACACGAGCATCTAAGAGGAGAGTGGGGCCAGGGCGCTCCGAGGCAGCGATGGAGTTTAACAAGAGGCCCCCCCCGCCGTCAAGCGGCAACGAAGCTGGGGCCCATGATTTGACCTGAGGGTACTGTCCACCCTGGGGGGGACAAAACAACTCCTCCTCCTCCTTCTCCGCCTCCTCCTCCTCCCTCTCCTCCGCCTCCTCCTCCTCCTCCTCATCCTCCTACCTCCCCCCTCCTCCTCCTGTACGTCCTCATCTTACTCCTCCTCGTCCCCCTCATACGAATCATCTGAACTCTCCAGGTGCTATTCCTCCTCCTCGTTTCCTCGTCCTGCTGCTGCTCCTCCTCCTCCTCCTCCTCCTCCTCCTCCTTTGCCTCCTCATCGCAACTCCGCGCACGGCATCTCGGAGCACTGAGTTGCGACGATGTCTTAGGCGGCGCCCATACTCCTCCCAGAACCCTCCTCCCTCCTGTCCCTCGGACACTGGAAGTTTGAGGATGTCTCGGGCGAAACGGCCCGGACCACTTCGCGCGCAGCATCTCAGAGCCCCGAAGGTGTAGGACATCTCAAACTAACAAACCAAACTACATCGCGCACATCTTCTCAGAACCCAGAGTTGCGCGGATGCCTCAGGCGACACGGGCTGGACTACCTCGCGCGCGGCACCCCAGAGACCAGAGGCGCGGACAAAAGAGGAGGCCCGAACCAACAGCATCTGCAGGGAGGCGGCACGACGGGAAGCTGCAAACCATAACCAGAGTTCGACATACCCAAGCAGCGCTTTTCAAGCCAAGGTGGCTCGTAAGAGTGCTCGCGCCTCCTCCTGCTCCTGATCGGCCTGCGCCTTCGGCGTCATCGTCGAGCTTGTCGTCGTCGTCGTCGCCCTCCTCCCCCTCCTCCGCAAAGCTCCGCATCCGCGTCACTCTCATTCTCGCCCCCGTCCTCCCCCCTTCCTCTGCACCTCCCCCTCCTCCCGCTCCCCTCCCCCTCCTCCCTCCCGCGCCATCCCTCCTCCTCAGAAGTCGTTCCTCCCTGTCGCACCCCGAGACATGTCGGCAGGGCGGGCCAGGCGTCCCGCCTCAGACGTTCTCACCACTCGTGCTCCCGCGGCAGGAGAACTGCACGAGAGCTCCACGGATGGGAGGGCGGGCCGCTCTCGCGGTGTGGCTCTCACCTCGGCGCCACGCACACCCCGTGTTGAGCATCTGCGCAGTGTTCGCTTTTTTCACGAGGGGGCAGCACCGTTTCAACCTGTGGCTCACGCCTCAGCGCCGCGCGCGTTCAAGTGAAACTCTCGCCGTGGCGCCGCGCACACTCGTCCTAAGAGTTTGCGGCAAGTCCGAATTCTTGCGACGGATGTCCCAGAAGCAGTGTTTTGGCACGGTGCGGGGACGTCAGGGCGCAACAATTCTGCTGACGCAGTGTTGAAGTCTCAGAAATGGTTTTCTGGCACGATTCAGGACCGTCGGGACGCAAGAGTAAGGCTGATTCGCGGCGTTGAAGTCACATGGGTGACGTTCTGGCGCGGTTCAGGATTTTCAGATGGCCGCCTGCCAACGGAGCACTTCCCCTAATGAAACCGAATCTTGTAGGGACCTATGAAATGGGAACTTGGAGAGAGGGTTTGCACTGGCCCTTCTCCTCCTCCTCCTCCTCCTCCTCCTCCTCCTTGTCATCCTCCTCCTCGGCCTCACCCTGATCCTCCTCCTCGTGAAACTCCCCATCCTCCTCCTGTATTCCTCATCTCACTCCTCCGTCGTCCTCCTGATACGAATACGATCCCCCCTCCTCTTGTTATTCCTCCTCATTGCTTTCTCCGTCCTCCTCCTCCTCCCCCTCCTTATCCTTTACCTCCTCATCGCACTCCTAGCGTTAGGTCGGGCCTGTCCCCCTACAGGGGGGATTTGGGGCGGAAAATAAAAGATACTCAATTAAAAAACCACACATGCAAGAAAGTGGTCAGAAAATCGTTCCCTGACTACTTTCCTTACTATTTTGGAATGTTCCCCCTGTAGAGGGACAGGCCCGCCTTCATCCTGGCGCGGCATCCCGGAGCCCAGAGGCAAGATGACTCCGGCGGACCACCTCCCGCGCAGCACCTCGGCGCCCGGAACTGCGAGGACAGGTCTCGGGCGGAAGGGGCTGGACCACCTTGCGCACCTCTTTGGAAGGGGCCCTGGGACACACGAAAATAAAACGACGAATGACAGGATCCCCCATATTTTCCTATATTTTCTGGATGTTCGTGTCCCCCCCACTTCCTCTATCTTTGCATATGTTCCTCGGAATCGTCGGTTCATTGTGTCTGTTGTTTTTTGCTCCTCCTCCTGAATTTTCTAAGAGCCCAGAGTTGCGAAGATGTCGCAAGCGAAACTCGCTGGACCACCTCGCGAGCGGCATCTTTGACGCCAGACTTGCGAGGATGTCTAAGGCAAAACGGGCTGGACCACCTCTCGCGCGGCATATCGGAGTCCCGAATTGCGAGGATGTCTCAGGCGAAACGCACTCCACCACCTCGCGCAAGGCCTCTGGGATCCCAGAGTTGCGAGGATGTCTGAAGAGAAACGCGCCAAACCGCCTCGCGAGCGGCATCCCAAAGCCCAGAACTGCCAGGATGTCTCAGGCGAAAAGCGCCGAACCACCTCGCGCGCGGCATCTCAAAATTCAGAGTTGCTGAGATGAGACGCGACGGACCACCTCTCGCGCGGCATCACGGAGCTCAGAGTTGCGATGGTGTTTAGGCGAAGCGTGACGGACCACCTCTCGCGTGGCATTTCGGAGCCCCGAATTGCGATGATGAGCGCACTCCACCACCTTCGCACAAAGCATCTCGAATCCCAGAGATGCGAGGATGTCTGCAAATAATCACGTCAAACCGCCTCGCGAGCGGCATCCCAAAGCCCACAATTGCCAGGATGTCTGAAGCGAAACGGGCCGAACCACCTCGCGCGCGGCATCTCAAAGCCCAGAATTGCTAAGATGACTCAGATGAAACGAGCCAGACCACGTTTTGCTAAGCACCTTAGAGCTCAGAGCTGAGATGACGTCCCAGGCGAAGCGTGACGACCACCTCTCGCGCGGCATCCCGGAGCTCAGAGTTACGAGTATATCTTAAGCGAAACGCGCCAGACCACCTCTCGCGCGGCATCTCGGAGCTCATAGTTGCGAGGATGTCTCAAGCGAATCGCCCAATCCTGGCCCAATCCCCGCTAATTCGGAAACGAGAGTCGTGAGGATATCTCAAGCGAAACGGCCTGGACCACCTAGTTTACATGAGGATGTCTTGTCGCGCGGATCCCTCGGGCGGAACTAGCTTCTACCACTACAGTTTCCCGAACTGTTCAGCTGCTTGGGGGAAGTGTATAGGCATCGGAGGCCGCCCATCTCCTCTCCTAGGGGTTTGCGGCAATGCGCATGCCCCTTGGATCCGCCCGCTCACGAGGCAAAGGGGCATGTGGGACTAGAACGTGAAGGTGCCCTTCAAGGCTTTAGAATTACACAATATGAAAATACTCTCCCACTTCCCCTGATGGCGTCCCGAAGATATCCGACCCCCCCGCGTACTGTTTTTTTACACACAGGATTCCCGGGAAACGGATTTTCGCTTGCGTTTTTTTTTTTTTTTTTTTTTTTTTTTTTTTTTTTTTTTTTTTTTTTTTTTTTTTTTTTTTTTCAAAATGCTGCTCTCGCTGAGGCGCCGGCCTCATTTCTGCTCCCGAATCGTTCCGAATCGTGCTCCCGCTGCAGCGTGGGCCTCATTTTCGGATCGGTGTTTGGCCTCCGTCGTTCAGGATGGCGTTCTCGCCCCAGCGCGGGCCTCTTTCTCGCGCGCCCATCCGCCCGCCACCACCGCGCCGCACCACCACCACCACCACCACCACCACCACCACCACCACCACCACCACCACCACCACCACCACCACCACCACCAACCACCACCAGCACCAGCACCACCACCACCACCACCAGCACCACCACCACCACCACACCACCACCACACCACCCACGCACACACGCACGCACGCACGCGCACCACCACCCACTACGCACGCGCGCGCGGAGCCACAGGTCCGCTACGACACGCGTCCGCGGATAGAGAAAATCAGCGCCATGGTAAGGGATGGGAGGGAGGGGTAGGACGTCAGATATGACGCGAGCGCACCTAGCTTGGGGCCTCCACCCCTCCCCCGCTTCCCCCCTCCCCCCCCCGTCCCCTTCCCCCCAGGGGCTCTCACCATTCCGTTGCCTGGCTGCGTCACTTGCCTATTCGGGCCCCACGACGGCTCCCAGACGGCACCCAGGACAACATCGATTTTCCGACCGTTCAGCTTCGCCCACAGGCTGGAAACACCCCACCAACAAAGAACACATAGGTGGTTGACGACTCCAGTCCCGCCGAGGGGTCGGGCTCGTCTGGGATATCTTCCCCGCGTGCAGAGATCGGCACCGCTCTTCGACGCGCTCAGGATCAGGTATAAACGGTTCTGGTCGGGACACATTTCGGACGCGGCTGGGGCCCAACATGGGGGTACTCGCGCTTGGGCCGTTCATCGGCTCGCCGGTGCCGCCTCGGGCCAGTCTTGGTTCTCTCTGGGCTCTCATTGGCGACTTTAGGGTCGTCATCAGGGTGTATTGGGTTAGTGTTCGGCGGCGTCTGCTGCGGATAGGAAACAAGGGTCCAGAGAGCCAGCGTCCATACCACTGATCCGTTGGTAACGATGACGGGCATCGACCAGCCACATGGCATACCTGAGCGCAGGGACAAGACATGGAACGCATAATCAAGAACAACACACACAACCACAAACACACCACATACACACAAGCACACATGAAGATAAGCACGCAAGCGCTTCAGGCACACGTCCACAAAAGCACACAAGCACACAGGCACACAAGCATACAAACGCCACACCCCCCCCACGCAAACAACACACACACACACACGCACACTTGCAAAGAAACATTCCCATGTTTCGGAATCTGCTCGTCCCGTCTTGGAAGCGTCTTCGCATCTTCAGGCGAAAGCTGGAATAGGCGGGCGGTCAACGCGAAGAGTCTCGAACACATGCGTTTGGGCGTTATGGGCTATCTTGCAGCCTCTAGGACCTCGGGGGCGACGCGCGGCACCTTCTTGTATTTCGCGCAGGGCCGAAGGCCACTCGATCGGAAAACGCTCCAGAAAGATCTGGGAAGCTCGAATGATTTTGATGGCTCTGGAGGGCACCGCGGTGCAGCCGAAAGCCTGGAAAGTTCTAGACAGCCTTAGACGGCCCCTGTATTGATCCAGGTGGCCCCATCAGATTTCCAAGATGATCTCGATGGCTCTAGACGGATGTAGAGAGCATTCCTCTGCTCTCGATGGTTCTGGGTTGTTCTGAGAAGCTCTCGGGCTTTGTTGTATGCTTCAGAAGACTATAGAAACCAACGGAACAACAAACAACAATCTGCAAACCGATCTAGCAGGCTCCCGGGTGCTCTCGGGTGTCCCCTGGAACCCTGAGAATAAAGAAATTGCTCCAGGGGGCGCCAGGGAAGGGGAGAGAGAGAGAGAGAGAGAGAGAGGAACAAAAACATAATGAAAGAGCGGGAGAGAAAGAGAGAGAGACAGAGAGAGGGAAAGAGAGAGAGAGAGAGAGAAAGAGAGCGACAGAGCGATAGAGATGCTGAGGGAAAAAAGGGAGAATAAAGAGAGAGAGAGAGAGAGAGAGAGAGAGGGAGAGAGAGAGAGAGAGAGAGAGAAAGAGAGAGAAGCGGGGAGAACAAGCAAACAGACAGACAAAGACGGGAGACAAGAAACGAATCGCACAACGGATTAGAAGAGGGCGCTCGACGGGAGCGGGGGGGACGCAAGAGGAAACGCAGGGGGAGGGCGCGGGCAGGAGAGCAAACCGTTGGGACAACCCCGCAGGCACCTAGTTCGTCTCGGCCGCGTTTCGGCGGGAGGCAGCACGAAGTTCAGCTCTGCCGCGAGCTGCTCCGCTTCAGCCCTGGAGTCTACCGCTGTCTTGTCGAACTCATCGAACGATTTGTGACTAGGGCGCCTGAGACTTCCTCGCCTTTCACTCACAGACGAAAATCCCGCCTGAGCCTTCCTCCATTTTCAATCCAGAGGGGCCGAAAAAGTGACGACAATTACAAGCTTCCGATGACCCGCTCGGATTGCAAACGTGAAGTGCGGACCCCATAGGCAGGGTTCTCCCGCTTGAAACTTCCTCGCCGTTCACTCAAAGACGAAGTTCCCGCCTGAGACGGTCCCTTTTCTTCCATCCAGAGAAGCCGAACAGTGACGACAATTACAAGTTTCCGATGGCCCGCACGGATTACCAACGTGCAGAGCTGACCCCATAAGGAAATTGCTCTATCGTGAAAGTTTCTCGCGCTTCACTTACAGACGAAGCTCCCGCCTGAGATTTCCTCCATCTTCACTCCACCAGAGCCGACCAATTACGACAATTGCAAGGTTCTGGTGGCCCGCTCGGCCGCTCGGATTACCAACGCGAAAAAGGGAACCCATAGGGAGGGGGCTCTCGCGTGAGACTTCCGTGCAATTCATTCACAGACGAAACTCCCGCCTGAGATTTCCTCCATATTCAATTCACAAGAGACGAAACGTGACGACAATTACATAGTTCCAATTGCCCGCTCGGATTGTCAACGTGAAAATGGGGACCCCATAGGGAGGGGGCTTTCGCGTGAGACCTTTTCGCAATTCACTCACAAACGAAACTCCGGCCTGAGATTTCCTCCGTATTCAACCGAGAGGAGCCGAAACGTGACAACAAGTAGAAGTTCCCGGTGATCCGCTCGGACTACAACATGAAATGCGGACCCCTCAAGAAAGGGGCTCCCGCCTGAGACTTCCTCGTCGCAATTCACTCACAAACGAAACTCCCGCCTGAGATTGCCTCCGTAGTCAACCCAAAGGAGCCGAAAAAGTGGCGACATATACAAGGTTCCGATGGCCCGCTCGGATTTCCAAAGCGAAGTGCGGATTCCACGGGGGGGGGCTCCCGCCTGAGACTTCCCCACACTTAACCTACAGTCGAGGCTCCCTCTTGGTCGATGATCTCGACGGGGTGGTGATAGTGCTGACTGTGTGATGATATTGACGCTGATGCTGCGTGGCGCGATGGTGAGTGGTGATGGGTTTGATGATGGTGGTGAATTGTAATGATGTGGAAAGGAGGGTGTGTGTGCGCTGATTATTATGAATGAGTGAATGATTGTGTGTGTGCGCGTGCTGATGCTGATGATGATGCTGCTGATACTTGATGATGATGAGGTGAATGTGGCAATGGTTGTGATGGTGATGGTGATGAGGTGGAAGAAACAAAGGGGAGGGTGGGAGGTGATCGTGCGCGGAGATTTGCAGAAAAGCGAGAGCCCCACTTACGAAGTGGGGAGATACAAGCGCAGGTGGCTGACTCGAACCCTGAACTGGGCCTCCGATGCGAGCAGGCATGTGCAAATCACATCAACACCCCCTGGAACATTCGCCTTCTGGAACTATCCATCCCGAGCGCTCTGACGAGACTCATCCACACTTGGGAAGCAATCGAATACTGAGGGAACTCGGGGACGATCGCATCATTCGGTCGTCAAATGATAGGGCACGCATCAACAATTTCGTGGTACGTGTGGCTCGGAGAACGAAACTATCCGCTGACACATTTCCATTCACCTAAGAGCGTGTGTCCAGATCAGGGTGCTCAAAACGTATCACCTTGTGGGTTGTGCGGTTGCTGGCGCGCACGATTAGATGATAAGGGAAGTGCTACCAACATTATTCGATGTAGCCCCGATGGTGATGGACAGTATTGGAGGAACAGAAGTTCCTGGCTCGAAGCGGGGCAACCAACACATGATGAAATCCGCTCGTCCGGGAATCGTTCAACTATGGTTCACTGTTTCTATCGTTGGGTTCGCCTTCGGCGCCTGCGATGGACATCCATGGTGATGCAATGCCATCCTCTGGCCTGGCTTGAATAATAAGACAACGCTTGATCCTGCAATGGAATCGTCCTATTTGGACTCTGGGCGAGAACCATGTCAGTTCGGTATGTTATTCACCGGGTGCTGGGTTCTGGTAGCTGCTGGTCATATGTGCAACATATCTCGAGCGTATCTCGAATAGTTGATGTGTGCATGCATGTGCGTGCGTTTGTTGCGCACGCTGCTGTCTGCACATGCACAGCGCATGTTCGTCTTGGCTTTCGGGCAAGATGCAGACGGGACATACTGACATCAATTGGCTCGGTTGAGCTGTGGAGTTCTTTACTGATGAGCCCGCCAATCAAACACCAACTTGGATCCCTGTTGCGCGATTGTGATGATAACCTCGTGGCTGTTTTTTTCCGGAAGGGCTAGCCGGTCCAAACGCGAATCCTGCCAGCAGACTACCATACACTGATGAAGCTGACCAAGTCGAACAGCGCAGTCTACGACAGCAAGCGGTGGGAATTTCGCATGTGCTGGCGTGGCCATCTCCTCATTGATTTCATCATTTTCCTCCATCCCGTCTCCTCTTCCACGGCCATCGCCTAGTGGCACACCGTGTAGCCACGGCCGTAGAACATTCGCAGGCCGAAGTTGGCTGGAACGCGTGCAACAGCAATGGTTGACACTATCAGGCTGTCTTAACTTAAATTTTCTGAGCTTGATGGCGCACGTTACAAGGTGCATTGAAGGCGCCGCGAGAGAAAACTATTCGGAACATGTGCGGGACAGAGAGTTGCCACATTGCACACACCGTGCAAAAGAGGCACGTCCGCCCATCGACAGCGAGAGCACGGCCCGAGTTGAGAAGCCTCGCTGACCATCAGCATACAGATTAAACAACGCATGAGAAGACTTAGGGAAACAACAAGTGAAATAAGCATAACAACTCGGAGCCGCGCGGATTTCTCGGATCTGCGCTGCACCCACCTCCCTGGCGCGCGGAACGCGCCAAGTGCGGCGCCAGAGGCGCCGCCGGGGGGCCCCAGCGCGGATCCGAAAAAATCCGCGCGGACCTCCGAGTTTGTATGTTTATGCCACTTCTTGTTCCCCTAATGAGAAAACTAAGCGTCCACACACACTTCGCATTTGATGCGGGCAACGGGTGGCAACGTGTGGGCGAGGTGTACGACCAGCAACGGAATCATACGAACCCCAAGCTGTGGATAGCCAGCGGCAAACAGTTGACAGCACGGTGTTGCGGGGCTGGCGAACCACGGCGTGGCGCAGCTGGCGCTGTCTGCCAGGCTGACTAGCCCTACTGTGACCAGGTAGGATTAAGTCGGGCGTGTCCCCCTACAGGGGGACCTTCGACGAACAAAACCCAACACATACTCCCAAATGGTCAGCACATGCTCGAAAAATAGTCCCCAAACTATTTTTGGACTATTTTTGAATATTCCCCCTGTAGAGGGACAGGCCCGACTTAAAGGTAGGAGGCGCAACCTATGAAAGAAATTGGAGGAGGTGAGATCGGAAAAAGGACAGGAGAGCAATCCCAAACGCATTTGCTTGACGTAGTGCTTCGCCATGGATCAACATCGGCCTGTGTTGAAACCCGCGGCCCTTGCCAACAGTAATCGGACATTGTCTGAGCCCGCCCAATAGCCGCCGCTGGCTGTTCCCCTCCATATCGACATGTTTATAGCGGACGTCCCTTGGGCCATTGGCCCCCCTCGGTCCTCTGGGGCTTCTCTGGACACCCTCGTGCCCCTGCTTGGGAGGGTGCGCCGATGGATCTCCCCAGCAGGGGGTGGGTGGGACCCAACCCCCCCTCTCTTTCCCCGATCCGTCGTCGGGGACCCCCCACCCCCCCCATTCCCGATCCGTCGTCGGGGGCTCCCCCCCCCTCCTCCCCTTTCAAAAAGGGGTCGGGGGGGTCCGAACCTCCCCCCCCCCTCCCCCCACTTGGCCGCCAAATTCGATACTCCCCCCCCCTTCCCCCTTTTCGCCACGGCGCCCTCTGGCTCCAGAGCCCGAACCCTACCACCCCTCACGCTAATCCTCACCCTAATCTTAACCCGCAGCCCTAACCTCGAACCTTACCCTTAGCCCCAAACAGTACTCATTACTCATTACGCATTACTCACTACCCACTACTCAATAATCGCTACTCACTACCCACTACTCACTACTCACTACTCACAACTCACTAATCACTACCCACTACTCACTACCCACTACCCACTCCTCACTACTCCCTACTCACCACCCACTAACCACTATCCACTACTCAACTACCCACACGTCACTACTCACTACTGACTGCCCACAACGCACCACTCAGTATCACTACTCGCTACTCCCTACTCACTACACAATATTCACTACGCACTACTCGCTACTCCCTCCACCCTGCTCGCTACCCAATACGCACCACTCACTACCCACTACCCACTACGCACTACGCTCCCACTACTCACTACGCACTACTCCCTACCTTCTACTCCCAACTCGCTACTCACTACTCACTACCCAGTACCAATACTCACTTCTCACTAACCACGACTCACTGCCCACTACTCAGTACGCACTAAGCACTACTCACTACCCACTACTCACTACTGAGTACTCACAGTTCACTACTCACTACTCACTGCCCACAACTCAGTACTCACTCGCTATTCGCTACTCCTTACTCCCTACGCAGCACTCGATGCTCACTACTCACTGCTCGCTACTCCCTAACTCGCTAATGCCTCCTCGCTACCCACTAATCACTAGCCACAAGTCGCTACGCTACTCACTACTCACTAGTGATTACCCACTACTCACTATTCACGACTCACTACCCACTACTCACTACGCAATATTCACTACACCCTACTCACTACTCACAATTCCCTACTGCCTACTCAATAGTCACTTGTCACAAGTCGCTAGTCACTACTCACTATTTAGTACTCACTACTCACAACTCACGGCTCACTACCCACTACCCACTACTCACTAGTCGCTACTTCCAATGCACTACCCACTGCCCCATTCTCGATACCCACTTCCCACTTCTCGCTTCTCACTACTCCCTACTCGCTGCTCACTACTCACTACCAGCTACTCCCTGCTCGCTACTCTCTAGTGACAGTTCCCTCCTCACTACTCGCTACTCACAGCGCCCTATTCGCGATTCACTATTCACTACTCGCTACTCCCTACTCGCTACTCACTACTCCCTACCCGATCCCCACTACCCATTAATCACTACTCACTACTCACTACTCACTGCGCACTACTCACCACTCACTCCTCATTCCTCACTACTGGCTGCTATCTACTCACTACTCACTATTCACTACACACTACTCACTACTATTTACTCATTATACCGAGGCCAGACCCACCCCCTTTGCGGGAGAGGTGCTGTCCCCGGCCCCCTTTTCGGCGCAAAGGGGGGGAGGAGGTGGGGGGGGTCGAACCCCCCTCTCTTGGGGGGGGGGTCGGACCCCCCCACCCCCCCTTAAGGGGGGGAGGGGGGGGGGGTCGTCGAAAATCTCACCCCCCCTTTGAGGGGGGGGAGGGGGGGGGGTTCGGACCCCCCCCCCTTTTCAACTACAGGGTGATCCAGTGGCGCGCTTTCTCTGCTTGGTGCCCCAGCAAGCCCCCGAGCTGCCCTGGTCCTCGCGTCGCAGGGTGCGCGTCCCAAGCGCGAGGTCTGGGCGTCGCGGCCGCCGTTGATGGGCGGAGGAATGGGATGAGCAGGCATGCTGGAAGTCTCTTGGGACTTGTTGCGGCGCTTCTTGGGATGCCCTTGGGAGCCAGGGGGGGGCGCCTCTGGAGAGCCTGTCGGAACCTCCTCGGGGCCTCCCGGGTCTCCCTGGGGCCTCTTGGGGCCTCTTGGGGTGCACGTGGGGGCATCTTCGGAGCCTTTGGGGCCAATCCCTGGGGGGGGTTCTCCTGGAACTTCTTGGGCTTCCTTATGTTGGGGGCATCTTGGGGCGTTTTGGGGGCCACCGTCACCATCACCATCAGCATCACCACCCCCATCACCATCACCGTCATTGTGATCACCATCATCATCATGATCATTATCATGATCATAATTTCCATGAACATCCTCAACATCATCATCATGATCAGCATCATCATCATCATCATCAGCATCGTCATCATCATCGTCATCATCACCGTCGTAATGATCATCAACATCGTCATAATCATCGACATCATCATCACCGTGAACCGCATTCAACGTTGGCAGTGTGGATGTTATTCAAGCACACCCCGCAGAAGGGGGTGCAGAATTGTAAGGCGATGGGCACGGGAGGTTGCATAACTTATTCGACGCGGATGTCCCCATCTGTGCGTCTCATTTCCTGGCACGTCCAGCTGTGAGTATCTGGCCGTGGGTGTTTGTGGGTGAGAACGAGTCCGAGTGGACGACGAGTACGACGACGACGGCGGCTACGACGAGGAACGGCGACGACAACAGCTCACAGACAGACAGGCGGTGAGCTGGCCCCCTGCCCTCTCCATCGTGCTCCTTCCCGTCGTGCGTTCTCCCTTCTCTTCCTCTCGCCTCCCTTCTCCCTCGTCCTGCGTTCTCCTCCAGCCTCCTCCGGCCTCCCTCCTCCGTCCTGGCGGCCGTCCTTCTCCCTACATCGTTATGATGATGGGGCTCTGAATGGACAGGAGTCGTAGGTGCAGAACCGAGTACCTCGCTCGGTACATCCCCTTGATCTGGCCGCCTGGGGTGCTGAAATCAGCGCCTCGCCCGAGACATAATCACATTCTGCTTTGAACGCGCCGACGTTCAAACCATCAAATAAGCAAACCTCCTGAGACGTCCCCACCACCCCTGGCGGTCCCCCTTGACGTACTGAAATCAGCGCCTCGAAATAGACATCCTCACCATCTTTTCTGAAAACACCGACATCCAAGCCACCAGATCAGGCACACCGGTTGAGACATCCCCACCGTATGGCCGCGACCAGGGCTGTGCACCCACCCCTGACGGCTCCCGTTTGGGGTGCCGAAACCAGCGCCTTGCCCGAGGCATCCTCGCAATTTGCTCTGAAAGCGAGGAGGTCCAAGCCATCAGACAAGCAAACCGCCCGAGACGTTCTCGCAACCTGGGCGCGAAGGGGCTGCGCAACCACCCCTGATAGGCTTCCACTTGGGGTGCTGAAGCCAGCGCGATGTCTGAGACATCCTCACACTCTTTGAAAACACTATAAACTTAGGTAGGGCCTGTCCCTCTACAGGGGGAAAATTCAAAATAGTAAAAAATAGTCTGGGGACTATTTCTTAAACATGGGTTTTGGCCATTTTGGAATACTGTTTGGGTACTTTTTTTTTATTTTTCGTCGAAAATTCCCTTTTAGGGGGACTCGCCCGACTTAACAATAAACCAAGCAACCAAACAAGCAAACCGCCGGAGACATCCCAACCATCTGGGCGCGAGCGGGGCCGTGCCGCCGCCCCCCCCCGGCTCCCCCACTTTGGGTGCTGAAGCCAGCGCCTCGGTTTTGAGCCACCCTCGCAGGCTAAGTGCGAGGCGAGCCTGATCGTGAGTGGTCTGTGTGAGTGGACCTGAACTCGGCGGTGGGCAACCCTCCCTTTCGCAAACCTCCCCTTAGTGAAAACGGCCTGGGGCCGAAACCGACGGACCTGGACCCGCAAAAATGACGGCCGCGACGCCCTCTCGCGAACCGAAAACGGCCAATTCCTTAATCGACGTGTCAGGGTAGGAGGTCCACCAACCTCCGATGAATGTGTTTGAGTCTGCGTGTGCGTAAACGTGAGCGCGAGAAGTGAATCAGAGTGTTGGTGTAGCTGATCCTGAGTCCATCGGGGTATGGGTGACTCCGAGTCTGAGTTAGCCTGAGTGTCGAGTCTGAATGTAAGCGAGTCTGAGTGTGAGTGTGAGCCTGAGTGGGTCTGAGTTTGAACGAGTCTGAGTGCGAGTGGGAGGATGGGGGGAAAGAAAAGGAGAGGGTGGGAGATGGAGCCGTCACACTCGCAACAAGATCCCCATACTGAGGCAATATGGAAGTATACGGAGCCCCCAGAACTCGACATGTGTCTAGCATGTGGGCGCGAGGACTCAGAAGCTTCTTCGGGTCTGTTGGGAGGCTTCTCAGGAGCCTCTGGCAAGCATTTCTGTGGGATCCAGGGGCTTCTTGGGGCATGTTCGGTTAGGTCGGGCATGTCCCCCTACAAGCGGATTTGAAGAGAACAGGGAAAATGGACAAAACATATTCACAAGCAGTCTTGGGCGTCTTGAGGGGGCCTCCTATGTTCATCCTCGTCCTGGCTTCGTCTGGCACTTTTTCGGAAACGGTGAAAAAACGGCCTTGCCGCTTCTGGGGCCGACTAAGGGCGGGGGGCCCAACACTCTGACATCGAGAGTCAGGGGGTGAGGTCGAAGTGAGTCGGATCCGGACCCCCCCCCGCTGGGGCCTCGGATTCGGCTTCGTGTTCGTTCGTGCTGCCGGGCGGGCGAGGCGAAGCTGCGCGTGCGGGTATAGGAGGCAGGAGGGATGCCGCCGCTGCTCCAGCAGCATCGACGCAAGAGTTCCTCCTCCACCCGGTTAACAAAGTAGGGCCCGCGGTTGTCCCACGGTTGTCCCGTGGTTGTCCTGTGGCTGTCCCGCTGGTTGTCCCGACGGTTGTCCTGATTGTTTCCCCGATAACTGTCTCATTGTTGTCTCGATGGCTGTCCCGGCGGTTGTCCCGATGGTCGTCCTGATGGTTGTCCCGATGGTTGTCCCGATAGTTGTCCCGATGGTTGTCCCGTTGGTTGTCCCAATCTTTTCCCGTTGGCTGTTCCGTGGCTGTCCCGATGTTTGTCCCCATATTTCTCCCGGAAGTTATGCCGATTTTTGTCCCGAATTTGTGTCCGGATGGTTGCCCTGATGATTACCCCAATGTTTGTCCCGATTGTGTCCTGTTGGTTGTCCCGATGGTTGTCTCGATGGTTGTTTCGACGGTTCTCCTAATGATTGTCCGATGGTTTTGCCGATTCTGTCGGCAAAAAGGAATACGCTCAGTTCGTCGGCTCGAGATCAGAGCGCAAATGCAACAACATATGTGCTTGCTGCCTGGATAGATACTTCGTGAGATCGAAAGATCGATTGTGCGATCGATCGAGAGGTAGTGAGGTCGACAGAACGATCCATAATGGATTTGACTTGTCAAATCGACACATCGTGTCATCGACCGATCGATCGTGAGGTCGATCGATAAGCCATGAGTGAGATCGATCTGCTGACCGTGAAGTGGATAGACGGTGAGGTTGATAATCAGCTGGTGAGGTCGATAGTGAGACCGAGATAGAGATATGCCAATATAGCTACAATCAGATTCGTAGTGAATTCGATAGGGAACCTGGTAGGAAGGCATCTGCCCACTGAAACCGATAGTGGTTGCTCGATGGATGGGGACGTCTGTACCGATGGTTGCTGCGTCGTTGGTTCTTCCCCAAACCTCCTTGTCGGCCTGGGTCCGGTAAGCAGTCTGTACATGTCTGCAGATATGGATATACTTGTACCTGCACTTATGATGAGGAGTACGCATGGTCGCGGAGAAGGAGCAGGAGGAGAAAGAGGATGAGCAAACGGAGCTGGAGGATGAAGAGGGAATCGACTTGGCCCGCGAGGGCTCCCTCGTCACAGACTGAAAATATTCGGGCTGCCAGCACCCTGGTCGGCAACTTGCCTACCTGCACCGTCAGAGCGGCCCACGGAAGCCCCGCTGCCAGCATGGCAGGTAGGGCGTCCTCTCGGGATCCACCAAAGCGAGGGTGACCCTGAGGGGGGGCATGAGTTCGATCCGTTGATGCACCGAAGCGCCGCAGACAGATGCCCCCCGCATGCCCCAGCTATCGGCAATTATCGGGAGCTGCCAGCGGCTGGGGGGCATCAAATTTGGGCGGCTCGGTGCAAAAACCGATCGAACTCGCACCCCCCCCGGGGCACACACCCCTTTGCGGGATCCCGATCCTCCTGGGTCGTTGGGGTGCTTCTCGAAGAACTTTTCGAACACCCGCGAGCTGAGGTGATTCCCCAGCTCCAGAATTCTCGTCCCATCCGCCGCTGCGGTAGGCGGCCGCGCCTGATCTGGAGGAACAAAGCAACGGCACAAACATAAACTTTCGACGGTCCGCACAGATCTCTTGGATCCGCGCCAGAACCTCCTCCCTCGACTGCGCGCAGGAGTGACCCCTGGGTGAGAGTGACCTTTGGTGCGCGGCCTCTTGGGTGTCGCGGGGGGCCAACACACAAGCGCGCAAGACGCTACTACCGCACCGCGTTCGGCTATCCGGGCGCGGGAGGAGGACGGCCGGAGAGAGGAGGGAGGCGAGAGGGGGGAAGGACGATGGCGGGGGGGAGGAGGCGGGAAGGAAGAGGAGGGGGAGGAGGAAGAGGAAGAGCACCGGCACGAAGAGGAAGGAGGCTCCCGGCCGGGGCTCCAACATCTGTCCAGGAGCCTGGGGCTCCCTACTGGGGGGCCCCGGTGTGCCCGTTCCAAAGGTCACTCCGGCGAAAGGTCACCTCCACGTCCAGCCGACTCCCCGGCGCGCGGAGCGCGCCCGCGGGGCCGGCGCCCGCGGCGCCGCACGAGGGGGACTTCGAGCGCGGATGCCGAGAGGTCCGCGCGGACCGCCGAAGGCTCCTGCTCGCGCCGCCTCTTGTTCCTCGCTGCTCCCCGCCGGCCTCGCCCTCGACCGCTCCGCCCGCGGGCCTCGCGGGGGCGCCGCGCTCGAGGCCGGGCGAGCGCCGCAGGCCTGCCTGGGGCTGCCCGGAGGTGGGGCGGGCCTCCGGGGGCGGCTCCGGCACGTGCGGGGGGGCCCGCGGATCCTGCGGCGGAGCGGCCAAGGGGGGGGTGTCCAAGAGGGGGGGGGGTGCACATCGTGGCCGGCGGCACGTGCGCGGCCCAGGCTGGGAGCCAGGGGCGCAATGAAGTAAAAAGAGGCGCCATGAAATCTGGGGAATTAGCATGCCCCCCGCCATGATCTCCCCCCCCCCCCCCCCCAGTCATCACCTCCCTCTTTTTCGCCCCCGAATCCTGCGGCGGAGCGGCTGCAGGAGGCGCGCCGGAAGAAGCGGGGAGCAACGGCGAGGAGGCAGCGGCGACGCGCCTCTCCAGCAGGGCTGCCCTGGCCTCAGACGCGTGAGGCAGCGCGAGGCGCCGCTCCGCCATGGCGGCCCCGATGCGCTGGACGAGCGCGTCCTCTGCCAGCATGAGGCTGAAGTGGCCGTCATTGCTGACCATCCGCGGATCGGGGGAGCTGTACTCCTGACTCCTTCTCCTCCTCCTCCTCCTCCTCCTCCTCCTCCTCCTCCTCCTCCCTGACCCTCCTGACCCACAGATCCGATGTCTTGATGTTTTAAATGCGACAGGTTCGCGTCGTGTCGACCCAGGCGTTGGTGCCTGACACCGCGGGGATCGTTCAACCATGGACGATCGGCCGTTTTCGATACGTCCGATCGTTCAACGATCGGCCGAGTCTGGGCCACGGGCGGCGTTCAACCTTGAACGCTCGTGGCGGGTTCGCGGCGAGTGGACACGACGCGATCCTGCCGTTCGGGATTCCCCAGAGGTCTCCATTCCCCAGGACCGGCTATTCATCCCGAGTCGTTTTTTGACTGTCCCAGGGCCTGGCGAGGGCCTCTATGGAGGCCCACAGGGGCTTGCCATCGCTTGGCCGTCCACTCCCCGTGCATGTTTCGATTGCGTGCGTGCTTTTTTGGGGGGGCTCGATGATACAGGGTGCTGTTCGATGGTCCTCGCCGAGGACATGCACATTTCCGAGCGATGCCAAGGAGGGGGGTAATCTCGAGATGGGATCGACGATTTTTCCAATGCGTTGGATCTCTGGGAAGGGTACCCATCGTCTCGACGATCTCTGGGGAGGAGTGTCAGGGGCTCCCCGATGGGGTGCGGGGAGGGTGCCCCCCCCCGTTGTGGCAGGCCCGCCTCGCCGACGTCTCCCTCACGGTAGCGGCCGCAGCGCGGGAAGCTGGCGTGAGACCAAAGCCCCTGCGTGGAAGCTTCTGACACGAACCTGGGGAGAACAATTCTCGTGTGGGGTGGATCAGAGGCGACGATAGGGGCGAATAGCCCAGGGGGGAACAATACATGTATTCAAGAGCGCCGATGATTTCCGTCTTCGGAAAGGCTCCCGGGCGAATGCTTGTAATGCCCGCCCCCTGGGCTAATCGCCCCTATCGCCGCCGCCGAGAGGAAGGGGTTGGGAGGATAGAGGGCATGAGCAACGGCATCTGGATGCAATGAACGGCCGTCTACGGGCATAAAGATATCCTCGTGTCTCTCAACCCCATCCCCACAACCCCATACACGTCGGTCGGAAGAAGTAGGTAAACATATGAAGTAGGAAGGCGGATAAAGTGGATTGGGTCCAGGACCTCCCGGAGAATAACAAACCACAGAAAAAAACGTGTCGATTCTTGAAGTAGGAAGGCGCTTGAAGTAGATTGGGATCTGGGAATTTACAAATACCTACTTTCAACGACCGGCGTGTACTTGTCTTCCGGAGCACCCCGGCGTCGTCGTGCTCGCGGCGGACTCCCACTTCCCCTCCGCGGCACTCTTCTCCGGCGCCGGCGCTGGCGGCCAGGGCGCCGTCGTGCCCTCGTTTGACGCGAACAGCCTGCGAGCCGTCGTGGCCTCAGGTCGGGCCTGTCCCCCTACAGGGGACTTTGGGCGAAAAGTTGAAAATACAAGAAAAAAATATACCGAAAATGCTCAAAACTAGCTTCAAAAATCGTCCCCAAACTATTTTTGGACCATTTTGCATACTCCTCCTGTAGGAGGACAGGCCCGACGTAGTCGTGGCCTCGGGCCAGGGCGCGCGCTCCTGCGGCAGGGCCGTGTCGGACCAGAAGAGCGGGCCCGCGCTGCCGCAGGGCTGGGCCAGCGGCCTGTGCCCCACGGGCGCGTCGGCGCGCTGGAGGGCGGCGACGACTTTCTGAAACCTGAGCGACGAAAAGAAACGGGCCCGGATACCCTGATATCCTGGCGACTCAATCCCACCAGACCTCTGGGCGCAGGTGGTCCAGGGCGTTTCCTTGCCAACCTCCTTCCTTTCCCTGCTCGGGAGGTTTACCTCCCCCCCTCCCTGCGTCTGGACGGGCTCCCCCGCGATGTGGCAGAGGGTCCTTTTTGGTCCAAGATGGCTTAATGAGGGCCTCAGAGAGCGCAAGATGGCCTCCAAGATGGCCCAAAATAGCGGTAGATGGGTCAAGATAGCCTCCGACAGACGTCCAAGAGGCCTCAAGGCGGCCCCAAGACGGTTTCAAGTGCCCTCCGAGGCCTTCGAGCCGGGAGGTCTCGCCTTGTTTCGGGCCCTGTGGCCCTCACAGATCGACTTGGCCCGAAAAGTGGCGCAGAAGGATGGGTCTAGGGCAACGGGCGTGGATTTTAACGATGTTGCAATCTTTTCGCTACGTTGGATCTCAGGGTATCTAAATAGTTGTTTTAAAAAGCGGATTGGTTCGCGATTTCTCGGCCTCTTGAAGCCCTTGCCGGGCCCAGGGGCCCGTCAAGCAACGACGCAGGATGAAAAGCCGCCCCCGGGGAGTGGGTCAGCTTCCGGGGGCCCCGTATGGAACACATCAAAGCATCGGAGCTATGGGGGTCTTACGCGGGATGGCATAGCCACCTTGCGCGGTGGCATGCGCAGTGTGCCAGCGCGGCACGCTGCACTGGAAACGAGGGCGCTTACGCGCGACCTTACGCGGGCAGCTTACGCGCCAATGTCGGCGCAGTCGCCCCCGTTTTCTTCCGTCGCTCACCTGACCCTCTGCCCCTGCCAGATGATGACTGGCATGTTCTTGTCGGGCTGGCCCCCTGTGGCGAGCACACCCATGGATGTCGTGAGAAGGTGGATCAAATTGCTCTCCAGTCCCTGTATGTGGGCAGTGAACACGCTGCACTGCTTCTGCTTCGCCGACCTGCAGAAATAGTATCCGTTGAAGATCATGCGACACCGTTCCGCCCCCTCCGCGTCGCAGCAGTTCAAGAACGCATAGCCGACGTTGCAATTGTCACGCGAATCCCAGGGCACGTACAACAAATTGTAGTCGACCGTGGTGCCCACCACGTCCTGGATCTCCCTCAGGAGCTGCTCCTGGGTGTACCTTCGGGGCAAATTGCGGAGCATCAGCGTGGTGATGGGAGAATTCATCTTTCCGATCGTGGCCCCACTCGCCATGGCCACCTGAGCTCGGATAGTACCATAGGTCTGTTACTCGAGCACTGCTGCTTGAGCCACAGCGGCTAGGGAGCCGTGCGCATGTTTTCCCCTATATCTCTGGGGATCTGCTCGAGACAAGCGGGCGTAGTGTGACGCGCCGCTAATGGATCAACACGAGAGCAGCATACATCCTCTGACTGCCACGCTGATACCATCATCGTCCAGGGCGAGAGTTCTTCGACTTGTTGGAATAATTGTGGGGGCGATGCTCGATGACAGTTCGTTCTCGTACTTCTACATGTGACTATTCTGATTCCTGCTCAGAACACGGGAAACAACGTGCAACCACGCACAAACCTGATCAGACAAGAGCGGGAAGCGTCGATGTTGTCGATTGGGCTCGTAAGGATGATGGCGACGGCAAGGCGGCGGATGACGAGGATGAGGAGGAGGATGAGGAGAAGGAGAAGAAGAAGGACGACGACGAAGGAGGACGGTAAGGGGCCCGACGAAAATGGCCCGACGAAAATGACGTTGAAGAAGGGGGGTCCTCGTGATCTTTTGAGGCTACCCTGGGGGCTGTTGGGGCCATCTTGAGCTATCTTGGGGCATCCTTGGGGCCTCTTGGTGGCCTGTCGGGGTCCTCTTGGGGGCTCCTGGGGTCTTCTTGGGCAGTCTGGGCGTGTCGTAATGTTCTGTGGGGGCTTTCACAAGCCGTCTTGGCGCCATCTTGGGCTGTCTTGAGTCGTCTGGGGCCTCCTGGGGCTCTCTCGGGGGCATCTTGGGGCCCTCTTTAGGTTCTCTGAGGGGCCTTTTGGGCTCTTTTGGGCCACGGTGGGTCACTCCAAGAGCGATTCCAGGACAATGTTGATTCGGAGCCCCCTCCGGAACCGATTTGTTGAGGATGTTCCGAGCGAAACGGCCATTCTTCAGAAACCTGCCACCGTGTTGCCCGCTACGGCCCGCAGCCCATGCTTACAGAAAGCTAGTGCTGACTCATAATTATCCCGGCAAAGCAACCTAACAGCGATGTGTAGGAGCATATCTGGAAGCATTCCCCTTAAGATTCAGATGAGAATCCAGTTGTAGAATTCTGCTGTTCTCGCAGTCGTAGTCGCATTCGCGATGACAGTCGCAGTGGCAACGGCAGTCGCAGTCACAGCCTCAGCCTCAGCCTGCCTCAGCCTCAGCCTCAGCCTGCCTCAGCCTCAGCCTGCCTCAGCCTCAGCCTCAGCCTGCTTCAGCCTCAGCATCAGTCTGCCTTCAGCCTCGGCCTCAGCTTCAGTCTGCCGTCGGCCTCGGCTTCAGCCTCAGCCTCAGCCTCAGCTTGCCTCAGCATCAGCCTGCCTCAGCCTCAGCCTCAGCCAGCCTCTGCCTGAGCCTCAGCCTGCTTCAGCCTCAGCTTCAGTCTGCCGTCGGCCTCGGCCTCAGCCTCAGCCTGCCTCAGCATCAGTCTGCCTTCAGCCTCAGCCTCAGCCTCAGCCTCAGCCTCAGCCTCAGCCTGCCTCAGCCTCAGACCTGCCTCAGCCTCAGCCTCAGCCTCTGCCTCAGCCTCAGCCTCAGCCTCAGCCTTCAGCCTCAGCCTCAGTCTGCCTTCAGCCTCGGCCTCAGCCTCAGCTGCCTTCAGCCTCAGCCTCAGCCTCAGCCTCAGCCTCAGCCTCAGCCTCAGCCAGCCTCAGCCTCAGCCTCAGCCTCAGCCTGCCTCAGCATCAGCCTGCCTCAGCCTCAGCCTCAGCCTCAGCCTCAGCCTCAGCCTCAGCCTCAGCCTCTCAGCCTTCAGCCTCGGCCTCAGCCTCAGCCTGCCTCAGCCTCAGCCTGCATCAGCCTCAGCCTCAGCCTCAGCCTCAGCCTGCCTCAGCATCAGCCTGCCTCAGCCTCAGCCTCAGCCTGCCTCAGCCTCAGCCTCAGCCTGCTTCAGCCTCAGCCTCAGTCTGCCTTCAGCCTCGGCCTCAGCCTCAGCCTGCCTCAGCCTCAGCCTGCATCAGCCTCAGCCTCAGCCTCAGCCTGCCTCAGCATCAGCCTGCCTCAGCCTCAGCCTCAGCCTGCCTCAGCCTCAGCCTCAGCCTGCTTCAGCCTCAGCCTCAGTCTGCCTTCAGCCTCGGCCTCAGCCTCAGCCTGCCTCAGCCTCAGCCTGCATCAGCCTCAGCCTCAGCCTCAGCCTGCCTCAGCATCAGCCTGCCTCAGCCTCAGCCTCAGCCTGCCTCAGCCTGCCTCAGCCTCAGCCTCAGCCTGCTTCAGCCTCAGCCTCAGTCTGCCTTCAGCCTCGGCCTCAGCCTCAGCCTGCCTCAGCCTCAGCCTGCCTCAGCCTCAGCATCAGCCTGCCTCAGCATTCAAAATGTGGCCCGGGAATGGAGTTCTGGGAACTCGAAGAACACGAAGTGGCCTACAGTTGGCTCCGGGCATTCAAAATCATGCCCAGGAATGGAGTTCTGGGAACTCGAAGACCACGAAGTGGCCTACAGTTGGCTCCGGGCATTCAAAATGTGGCCCGGGAACGGAGTTCTGGGAACTCGAAGACCACGAAGTGGCCTACAGTTGGCTCCGGGCATTCAAAATGTGCCGGGAACGGAGTTCTGGGAACTTCAAGACCACGAAGTGGCCTACAGTTGGCTCCGGGCATCCAAAATGTGCCGGGAATGGAGTTCTGGGAAGTCGAAGAGCACGAAGTGGCCTACAGTTGGCTCCAGGCATTCAGAATGTGGCCCGGGAATGGAGTTCTGGGAGGTCGAAGAGCACGAAGTGTGTGACTGTTTGCGAAAAACGCATTCGGACACGAGTTCGGACACAGCTCCCCGGGTCCCGCCCCGACCCCCCTGTGGAGTCATCTGCTGCTCTCTTTTGACACCACTAGAAACCTATCAGCAAAAGCTGTTAGGTAAAAACAATCCACTCCAAAGGCGCTTCACGAAATCCGCCACCCTGCTGTGTGCACGTCGAGGCGTGGCAGAATGCCAAAGTCTCTGGTCGGGTTTCTTGCATTTTCCAAGCCCCCCACCCCCCTCCTCTCGAAGCACCCACCCGCGTGCATCGCCCCCCTCTTCCCGAGCCCCCCCCCCCCGCACAATGCAACACATGCGCGCTCCCGTGGCACAGATGTCTCCAAGGCGGTCCAGTATGGCTCCAAGACGGACCACGTTGGCCTCAAGACGAATTCAAGACGGCCCACGAGGCCGTCGAGGCGTCCCAAGAGAGCCTCCATAACCTTCCCTAGAGGAGCTCGAGAAGCCACGCCAAAACGGCCCAAGCGGCCACCAGGACTGCCCCAAGACGGCCCAAGAGGCTCCCAAGACGGCCCAACAGTGCTCCAAGGCGTCTCACGAGGCGCCCCAGGATGCCCAAGAGGGCCCCAAGAGGGCCGCAAGAAGGGCCCAAGAGGGCGAACACGAACGGACAATTCGAGCCCTCCGCCCTTCGAAAACTCAGGAGTCAGGAAGCCCCAAAAGAACTAAAAGAGGCCCAGATGGAATAGACCATTGATTTGGTCTTCGCTGTGTCAATGCTTTTTGGGTTCGCGCCTTTTGGAGCTTCCGATTCTTCAAGACGGCCTGAGAGGCGCCCAAGACTCCCCCGAGACGGCTGAAAAGGATCCTTAAGAGAGCTCCAAGAAACCCAACCCTAAGACCCCAGGTCGTCCATTGCCTCTTGATGTGGGAGCGTCACTCTTTCCATCGGAAAAATTCAAAGCCCAAGAAACGCAGGGCACCCTGGAGGCAAGCAGGGTGCTTTTTGGCACGGGTCCCCACTGGAACTAGCCCTCTCACGACCACCTCGTCGGCGATGACGCCGTCGCCGCCGCCCCACACCACCGGAATTCCTGGAACATCTCCCTGGAAGTCCCCGGAGGCCTCCCGAGGCGCCCAGAAGCCCGACGTGCGTCACAACATGCCCAGAGGCCTGGCCTTGGGTCGGGCCTGTCCCCCTACAGGGTGATGTTGGGCGAAGACTGAAAAAATGCCCCAAACAGATGCCAAACATGCTCAAAACATGCCAGACAAATCTCCCTCGGACTATTTCTTCGTCAGTTCTTGAATACTCGTCCTGTAGAGGGGCAGGCCCGACTCCAGCCTTGCCCCTCGATCCTGGGAACCTCGACCCCGGGGCTGCCAGCCCGAACGACGCCGTGCTCGTCGCCGCCGCCCTGCCGATTCGAAAGGGGGCCCTGGGACACACGAGGATGCAGGGGCCCCAGGACACAGAAATAAACACACACAGATAAAAATATTCCCCATATTTTCCTATATTTTCCGGGCTTTCGTCTTCCCGCCCAATTCCCATGTTTTCCTATATATATATATATATATATATATATTCTTGGGGATCGACGATCCATTGTGTCTGTGTGTTTTTTCCCTTCCTGCAAGGAGATGGACACGAGTCCCAGGATCCCCCACGCGTTCGCAGATTTTCGGGGCTTTCGTCCCCCCCCCCCTCCTGCACCTTCCCCTCTCCTCCTGGGCATCGCTCGGACGTCCGTTCCCCGTGTTTTGTTCGGTTTCGTGCGTGGCTTCTCCGCCGAAGGATCAAGGCTGCTCCTCGCTGGCCCTCGCCGAAGGAAAAACGCACACGTCCGAGCGATGCCAAGTCTCCTGGTGGTCGGAGGTCTCAGTTGTGTCTTCGTGTTCTTCCCCTGCCGAGATGCTGCGCCCCCGACCCGAACGCCCACCCCCCGAGAGGGGCGGCGGCGAGCCACTGCCCACTCCGCCAGGTCGTCCCTGGCGAACGGGGCGTAGAAGTCGTCGTCCATCAGCACCGGTACCCCGCCGGCTGCCAGCACCTCGCCAGACGGGGACGGGGGAGGGGAGCACCCGTGCGAGCGGAAAATCCGACTTGGGCGAGCTGGCCCAAAGGCGCTTCACGGTGCATCGGAGGCTGAAGCCGAAGCCGAAGCTGAAGTGCACAGAGGCACGGAGAGGGCCCACCCTGCAGGTTTGGATGACAGCACATCGTTGAGCGGTGCTGCAGCCTCCCCTGAGTACAGGCCCCCCCCAGAGCATCAGCCAAACAAGTCGGGTCAGCACCTCGCCAGGAGGAGGGGAGAGGGTGGAAGATCGCAGTGGACGTTTCTTTCTCCCAGCCATCCTGTGGTGTTGGTGGGTGCTCGTCTTGATGAAACGGTGCCCCGCGTCTCCTTACTTCCTCCTCCTCTTCTCCTCCCCGTCCTCCCTCCTTACCTCCCCGCATCTGCCCTCCGCGCGTCCACTTCGGCACACCCCTCACACGCTTCGTGGTCTCACGGGGGGCTCCAGACAAGGCCCAATTTGCCAGGGTTCGCATAGCGTCTCATGTCGCACACCCCTCGCACGCTTCGTGGCCCCATCAGGAGCTCCAGCTAAGGTCCACATGCCCAGGTTCGCATGGCGTCGGTGCTTCATCTCGGCACAACCCTCACACGCTTCGTGGCCCCATAGGGAGCTCCAGCTGGAACCCGCATGCCACGGTGCGCATGGCGTCGGTGCTTCGTGTCGGCACAACCCTCACACGCTTCGTGGCCTCATTGGGGAGCCCCAGCTGAGGCCCAAATGCCAGGGTTCGCATGGCGTCGGTGCCCCATTTCGGCACACACCTCACACGCTTCGTGGCCTCATTGGGGCGCCCCAACTAAGGCCCACGTGCCGGGATTCGCCTGGCGCCGAAGGCGGCACGCACAACGAAGGCACTGGCGTACAACTGCATATGCCTGGGTCCTTCGCCGGGGTATCTGGTTGGCGCTCCAAAGACCCCAGATACCTCCAGATGCCGACGAGCTTTCCGAGAGGGGGCGGGGACGCAGGGGGCGTTAACCTGGAGGAAGTGCGCCTCCAAGGGAACCACCCAGGACCGGCACCCCGTCCCGCGGGATGAGGCCGAGAGGTCTGGGGGCCCGTGCCACGAGCAGGTCATGACGCCGAATGCCTGGGGGCTCTCCTGCCAAGGGGACAGCAAGGGGGGCAGGTGTGCTGAAGTGCCGAAGCGCAGGAGGGAGGATGCGCTGGCAAGGGGGAGAGGGCGGGGGCGAGGAGGCAGGCTGCAGGAGCCAGAAGCAGGGGCCGGGCAGGGGCGGGGGCAGAAGGGAGGGCATCCAAGGATAGCGGAGGGGCGGGAAGGAAAGGATCCTCCGTCCTCGCCCCCCGCCCGCTCCGCCCTCGTCCACTCTCCTCCGCCCTCCTCGCCTTTCCTCCCCTCCGCCGCGCCCATCTCCAGCTTGTCTCGAGGATCTCCTGACCCGGGTCAATCTAGACCTGGGTCAGTCAGGCCTTGCACAATCCTGCAAGATCTTGCAATCTCCTGCAGGACCTGGCGCTCTGGCTGACCTCTGTTTGCAATGACCCCCGTCTCTTGAGCTCCGATTGCTGCCGTGGCACCCATCAGTGCCGGGGCGGGGTCCCGGGGCCCTCGCAGGACACGGCTGCCTGGGCGGGGCCGCGAGCCGTTCCCTCTGACACTCCGCCTCCCCCCCCCACCCGTGAGTCTGCTTCTCCTCCTCCTCCTGCTCCCTCCTCCTCCTCCTCCTCCTCCTCCTCCTCCTCCTTCTGCTCCCTCCTCCTCCTCCTTCTGCTCCCTTCTCATCCTCCTCTTCCTCCTCCTCCTCCTCCTCCTCCTCCTCCTCCTCCTCCACATCCTCCTCCTCCTCCTCCTCCTACTCCTCCTCCTCCTCCTCCTCCTCCTCCTCCTCCTCCTCCTCGTCATCCTCCTTCTGCGTTATACCAACTTGAGCAAGACGCTGTGGCGCTTGTTCCTTCTTCCCCTCCCCTCCTCCTCCTCCTCCTCCTCCTCCTCCCTTTTTGCGTTTAGACCAACCTGAACAAGAAACTCTGGCGTTAGTTCCTCCTCTCCTCCTCCTCCTTCCCCTCCTCCTCCTCCTCCTCTCTTCCTCCTCCTCCTCCCGCTTCCCCTCCTCCTCCTCCTCCTCCTCCTCCTCCTCCTCCCTCCTCCTCCTCCTCCTCCTCCTCCTCCTCCCTCCTCCTCCTCCTCCTCCTCCTCCTCCTCCTCCTCCTCCTCTTCCTCCTCCTCCTCCCTCCTCCTCCTCCTCCTCCTCCTCCTCCTCCTCCTCCTCCTCCTCCTCCTTCCTCCCTCTCCTCCTCCTCCTCCCTCCTCCTCCTCCTCTCCTCCTCCTCCTCCTCCTCCTCCTCCTCCCGCTTCCTCCTCCCTCTCCTTCTCCTCCTCCCTTCTCCTCCTCCTCCTCCTCCTCCTCCTCGGTCGGTGGGTGGGTGGGTCGCTCGGTCCACGAGGGCAGAGTCCAGGTGTCCACACCACACTCGAGGCTGCGGGCTGTGTCGCCTCGATCGGCCGAAGCCCTCGAACCCCTCCCGCCGGTCGGTGGGAGGGGCTTGAAGAAACAACATTTGCTTAAACATAAACTTGTGGCGCTCCGCGCAGATTCTTGGATCAGCACGTGGTCCCCCGCTGGGGGGGGGGCCAGCGCGGATCCAAGAAATCTGTGCGGAGCGCCAACCGTGTATGCTTATGCAGCTTTTCCTTTTCGAGGGGCACCGCCTGACCTCGGACAGAGGCGCATCCTCAAGAACATGAGACCCTCCGCTGGCTAAAACGAAACAGAAATTCGATGGCATCCCCCAGGGGATGCACAAACAAATCCAACAAATACGATGGACCTTTGCCATACCGACCTGGATATTATACATCGGCCCGGCCGCAAACAAAACAAAAACAAGAGACAAGGGGAAGAGGAAGGGACGACAAGCAGCCTCCTCATCCCTCTCCTCCTCCTCCTCCCCCTCGTCCTCTTCTCCCTCCCCGTCCCCCTCTGGGAATGTCAGATCACAACGGGTCGGGTGAGATCCCAATGGAACGGGTCAGATCACAACCGCCAAGCACAGCTGGAACGGGTGAGATCCCAACCGCTCCAGGGGAATCGCTCCGGCATCTGTGCGTTTCTTCGCGATGCCGAGCTATTATGAAAAAATTGGGAAATTCTAAAAGTTTCTGACAGATTCTGGTCTGAGAGCTTCTGAAAGATGCTGAGAGATTCTGATGGATCCTGGAAGATTCTGAAAGATTATGAGAGTGAAAGGTTCTGAAAGATGCTGAAGGATTCTGAAAGATTCTGACAGATCCTGAAATATTCTAAAAGAAGAGATTCTGAGAGCTTCTGAGCGCTTCTGGGAGCTCCTGAGAGATGCTGGAAGATTCTGAAAGATTCTGACAGTTTATGGAAGATTGTGAGAGCACCTGAGTGATCCCGAGAGATTCTGGAAGATTCTGACAGCTTCTCAGAGATCCTGAAAGATTCTGAAAGATTCTGAGAGATTCTGGTAACTTCTGAACCCATGAGAATATGTGTGGGAGTGCTCGGGAACCCAAAGGGTTCCATAGAGACCCCTGAAGAATCTTCATGATCCCTTATCACTGCGACGACGACGACTACTAAAACAACACCTACTACTACTACTACTACTACTACTACTACTACTACTACTACTACTACTACTACTACTACTACTACTATGAGAAACAGTCGTAGTAGTCGTAGTCATAGTCGTAGTCGTAGTCGTAGTCGTACGACGACGACAAATTTTTGACTACGACAACGACGACGGTTACCATTACTACGGTTATTACTAATATTATTATTACTTCTACTACTACTTCACTACTACTACGACTACTACTACTGATACGACGACTACTACTAGTACTTCTAGTACTACTAGAAGTAGTAGTAGTAGTACTACTACTACTACGACGACGACTACTACTACTAGTACTTCTAGTAGTAGTAGGTAGTATAGTAGTAGTAGTAGTAGTAGTAGTAGTAGTACTACTACTACTACGACTACGACTACGACTACGACTACGACTAGACTACTACGACTACTACTACTACTACTACTACTACTACTACTACTACTACTACTACTACTACTACTACTACTACTACTACTACTACTACTACTACTACTACTACTACTACTACTACTACTACTACTACTACTACTACTACTACTACTACTACTACTACTACTACTACTACTACTACTACTACTACTACTACTACTACTACTACTACTACTACTACTACTACGACTATTACTTCTATTACTACTGTCACTATCGCCACTGCGATCCAGTAATAGACGGGCGAGTTCCCAACCAGCTCACGCCTGAGTTCGCCCCTCTACGGTTTCCAATGAGGTTTCACAATAAACAGCAAAGGTAATGGTTTTCAACGGTTTTCTTTATCAACTTCCTCCTCGGGATGGATCTGACCGTGCCTTGGGCTTTGGACGGTTGGGATCTCGCCCGTCCGGTTGTGGTCTCACCCGACCGGTTGTGATCTCGACCCATCGCCTCCCCCCCCAACTCCTCCTCCTCCTCCTCCTCCTCCTCCTGCTCCCCCCCTCGCTCGCCCGCAGGCTTGGCGGGAGCTCCTGCCTCGAGGCTCCGCTGGCCCCCCGGGGGGGGATCCCGAGAGAGGCCCGCGGCCCGCGCTGCGAGGGCTCGCGGTGTCGGAGGCGCCCCGGGCGGCCTCGCCCGAGCGGTCTCCGCCCGCGTGGAGGAGGAAGCCCCCCTCTAGGCAGGCCCAGAGCACGCCCGGAGACCTGGATCCCTCTCGGAGCTCGACGCTGCGGGCGGCTCTGGCGGCAGGTCCAGAGGCCTCGATCCTCGACCCTCCTGCTCCTCCTGCTCCTCCTCCTGCTCCTCCTCCTCCTCCTCCTCCTTTTCGTCGTCGTCCTCCTCCTCCTCTCGTCCTCCTCCTCCTCCTCCTCCTCCTCCTTCTCGTCGTCGTCCTCCTCCTCCTCTTCCTCCTTGGAGCTCGAGGCTGCGGACGGCTCTCTCGGAACAGGCCCTGGCGCCCTCGCACGCTGCAGGCCCCCTCAGCCCCGGCCAGCGTTTCTTTTGACGTCGGTTAGCGTTACGCCCTGACCCCCTCAAAAGGCCGCGAAGCGACAAAAGGGCCCGAGGGGGTCCCAACATCGAAGCGGCAGGCAGACCAAGGACCCAGAGTAAAGCCGAGCGAATGGGACCGACAGAACAAAAGTGTCCGAGACTACCAGAACAAGGGAGGAGCAGGTAGGAGCGAGGATACGGCGAGGAGACACTCATAGCTTCCTTCTCCTCCTCCCCGTTCTCCCCCCTACCAGAAGTCTGTGTGATTCCCCTGGGGCCAGGCTTCTGAAGCCCAGGAGCGCTCGGAAACCTCGATCCTCCTCCTGCTCCTCCTGCTGACAGCGGCAGCAGGACGAGTCGGAGGGCGAGCTATATGCCCGAAGCTACAGGATTCAAGGCTGGGCTGGACAAGGAGGAGAGGAGAGGAGATGGAGAGAACGAGAGGGGAATAAACACACACACACACATATATATATATATATAGTATATATATATATATATATATATAGGGAGAGAGAGAGAGAGAGAGAGAAAGAGAGAGGGAGAGAGAGAAAAAAGAGAGAGAGAGAGAGAGAGAGAATGACACAGAGAAATAGTGAGAGAGGAACAGCAACACAACATAGATGCGCATAGCCACCTTGCGCACTGGGCCTTTCGTCTCCCCTCCTCATCTCGATATTGCCCCCCCCTCCCCCTCTCCCCCGTGACCTCCGTGAGCCGGAAGGTGAAGTGCTCGTCGCCCCGGGGCACGAGCCCGAACACGCTGTTCCGCAACATCGTCTGGTAGCCCATGGCGTCCTGCTGGCCGAACTTCACGTTCTCGTGGATCGCGAACTGGCCGCGGGAGGGCCGGGCGGGGGAGGGGCAAGGCAGAGCACCAGAGTCTCAGCAAAAACACGTCTGAGTTGTTCAATCTTCTCGGCCTCCAGCATCTCGCCTCGGGCTCGAAGGGCAGTCAAACGACGCCACTTAAACCATGCCTCCTCCGCCGCGAGGAGGAGGAGGAGGAGGAGGCGGAGCAGGAGGAGAAGGAGGATGAGGAGAAGTGGAGCTGGATGGACCATGGCAGCGTTCGCCACCAAACTCCAACGTCATCAGAGTCGAAAGACTCGGAGCGTGTATGTGGTTCCAGGGGTGTGCATTGGGGGCTGTATTGATATCAAAACGGTTCTTCTTCCCTATCCCGCTCCTTCCCCTCTCCTCCTCGGGGGGGAGGGGGCGAAATCCATCTCCTCGTCGATCACGACCAAGCAATCGGGACCGAATCGACCCAGACCTTCTGGCGGATTTGCGGGACCAGGGCCTCTGGAAGTCCTCCGCGGGCCCACTGCCCGCAAAAGAGTGGAGCAACCTATGCGAATATTGGACCGAGCGCTCCAGTGAGTGCTCCGCGGGGTCTCCCGCCCCCTCCCCCCTCCTATACGCCTGTCTTCTCCATCCCCTCCCTGCCCCTCTTCTCCCTTTTCCTTTTTCTCCTCCTCCTCGTCCTCCTCGTCCTCCTCGTCCTCCTCCCCCTCCTCCTCCTCCTCCTCCTCGTCGTCCTCCTCCTCCTCCTCCCACCTCCTCGTAACCCGCCACTCCCTCCACCCCCCATCCGTCCCTCCCTCTCCCCGCCTCCTGCCCACTCATCCCGTCCTAACCCGGCCCCTCCCTCCCTCCTCCTCCACCCCCTCCTCCTCCTCCTCCTCCTCCTCCTCCTCCTCCTTCATCCCCTACTCTTCCTCCTTCTCCTTTTTCTTCTCCTTTTCCTCCTCCTCGTCCTCCTCCTCTTCGATATCCTCCTCCTCCTCCTCCTCCTCCTCCTTCTCCTCGTCCTTCTCCTCAGCTCGATATCCTTCTCCTCCTCCTTCTCCTCCTCCTCCTCTGCAGTCTCAGGAGTCCACCCTGCGGTATCCGGAGGTCTTCAGAGCTTGCTGGAGGCCTCTCACGTGGTCGCTGCAGTGCAACGAATGCTAACACGATTTCCACGTGCGAGCCTCCTCTTCTTCCTCCTCCTCTGGTGAGTGCTGACCAGAACTGCGGAGCGGATCCAGCCTGGCGATGAGCCCCCCCAACAGGAACAGCCCAGACTGAGGGAAGGCGGAGGAAGAGGATGATGAGTCCTCCTCCTTCTCCCCCTCCTCCTCCTCCTCCCGCTCGTGTCCGAGCTTGAGCTGGTGGCATCGGGGTTCGGTACTAAACGCTGCCAGACCCCGCTCCTCCTCCTCCCCCTCCTCCTCCTCCTCCTCCTCCTCCTCCTCCTGCTCCTCCTTCTGCTGTTCTTGCAAGCCCCCTCCACGCACGCTGCGATCATTTTGAGATGCTGGCTCTCAGGGCCTCGACCCCTACTCGATGATCATCAGAACATGTGCTAGCGCCAGCGCGTGCTGATCCACCGAAGCCCCCCCATGCGACGCAGGCGGTGTATACCGAGGGCTGGCGCAGGCTGCGTGCTTTCGGCGGAGCTGAACGGGGCAAACACGCATTGGGTAAACGCACATTGGGCTTGGAGGTTGCTGGGGGATCTGAACCGAATGGGCCCCAAGAAACTCGGGCAAGAAGGGGGGCTCCAGGGCAAATCCGCCCAATATCGGTCTCCGCTCCCCTCCGCGGGTCCCGCTGGTGCAGTTTTGCACCCGGGATCTGCTGTGCACGGCCCTGGGGCCGAGTAAAAGCGATACACCTCCCTGAGCTCAGGACCTCGAACCCGCCCGCCCCTCCTGCTGGCCGGAACCACTGCTGGACCACCTCCGACCCCCCGCCGGCCCCAACATTGGGCTGACACATCGAGCTATGAGTAGGTCGGGAATGTCCCTCTACAGGCGCATTTCTGATGACAAATACTGAATACCTTATGCAAACAATGCCAACAATAGTCAAAACATGGCCCCCAGACTCTTTTTCGACTATTTTTGAATACAGGCCCGACTTAAACGTAGAGGCCTCTTTGATGGGGTCCGAGAAGGTGGGGTCGAAGGATCGCGCCGCAGCGCCGACGTCGGCGACGCATCGGCGACGACGGACGTTGAGAAATTCGGGCTTCGCATCGAAACGCATCGCCGATGCATCAGCGATGCGGCACGACCCTCCGACCCCATCTGCTCCGACCCCATCTGGGAGACCCGGGGCTGACCTCAGTCCCCGCTCCAGATTGTGGTCGACCCAAAAGGGATCCAGCTGAAAGGGGGTGGTGCAATGGATTTGGGGCAATTGTATTGCAAACGTACTGCGCTGTAGAATTGTACTGCGTTGTATTGCAACTAATTTCTTGCACGCGAAAACCCAGCAATACCGCTGCGCCCCAGAATGTATTGTGCGCCCCGAGTGCATTGCAACCCCGAAAATCTATTGCACGACCCTTGCCGCTGGACCCCCGTTTGGGCCAACCCGACAGATGCGCCCCGAAGGGCTGGCCCTCCGCCCGAAGGCCGCACTCCGACGGCCCCGGGCGGGACGCGGCGCAGGGCGCCCGAAGGCCGCGAGGCGCAGCGATGCCGGCTGCCGTCCTGCTCTGCCGCGGCGCTCCGCTCGGCGAGGGGCGGGCCGCACGGAGGGGGCTCGTCCAGCCAGAAGTCGTGCCCCTGGCCCTGCCCGAGGATCGGAGGGGCATTCCGGACGTGTTCGGACGGCTATTGGGCGCTTTCGGTCCTTCTCGGGCCTCCGGGGACCTCGGGGGGACCTCCTGGGGCCTCCCGGGGTCGGGATCGGGGGCGGGAGCAAGACTTACCAGGACGGGAATGAGGGCCCGCATTATCTTCCCCATCATTCTCCCTGTGACCGCCCCTCCTCCTCCTCCTCCTCCTCCTCCTCTTCCTCCTCCTCCTTCTCCTCCGGTCACCTCTTCTCCTCCTCCCTCCTCCTCCCTCCGCCTTCCTCCTCCCCCTCCTCCCGCTCCCCCTCCCCCTCCCCCTCCCCCTCCCCCTCCCCCTCCTCCTCCTCCTCCTCCTCCTCCTCCTCCTCCTCCTCCTCCTCCTCCTCCTCCTCTTGGCTCTCAGAGACCCACCTCGTCGTCAGGGCCAGGCGAGGCGCGCTGCCGCAGCACGCGACACCGCTACTGGGTCGCTGGGATTGTGCTCAGAAAGTGGCCCTACATGACCCGTGTGGGCGGACTGTGGCTCCGCCAGCGGGAGGAGGAAAGGATGATGATGAGGAGGAGGAGGCGGATGATGAGGATTATGATGATGATGATGATGATGATGATGATGATGATGATGATGATGATGATGATGAAGATGATGATGATGATGATGATGATGAGGAGGAGGAGGAGGAGGAGGAGGAGGAGGAGGAGGAGGAGAAGGGTCGGGTCGCACGAACGGGCGTCGGGTAGTCAATGGTGGGATGACCGAATGAATTCACGTAGCTGATTTTCGGCAGCACCTCCCGGCGTCGGCATGCGCCTAGAAAACAACTCTAGATGATCGGTGTGGGCAAACTCTGGCTCCGCCAGAAGGAGGAGGAAGATGAGGAACCGCCGGTTTTACCGCAGAAACCCAACGGCCAGGCCGAAACCGGCTGCACGCAAGAGATTTCGGACGCCCGCCTTTGGGTGTGCGTCGGCCAGATCGAAGATCGCGTCGCGGAGACCCGTGCTGCGCATCCCGTTGAAGTACGCCAGCCAGTCGCGGTCCTCCGCTGCGAGGGAGGATCAGGAGGAGGAAGAGAATGAGTAACAGGGGGAGGAGGAGGAGGAGCAAGAGGAGAATGATGAGGAGGAGAAGGAGGAGGAGGAGGAGGAGAAGGAGGAGAAGAAGGAGGAGGAGGAGCAGTCGATCGCCAGATGAATCGAGACAGCAAGTAACAAGTACAATGAGAAGAAGGAGAAGGAGGAGGAGGACGAGGCCGAGAGCCGCGTGCCCGAAGGGTTCGGGCGGCAGCCAACGCGGTGCCCCGCCAACATGACGGCGCCCGCGTACCCGTGCGCTGCACATGTATGTTTGTATAGTGGCTCGTTGCATGCTCGAATAAGCGTCTGTTTCCCATGCTCTGCACTGCAGAATTTCAAGTGTCAAGAAGAAATCCGTCATGTAATCAGCGCATCCCTGACGCGCCTTGCACATTGCTCGCCTGATGCTTCCATTTGCGTCGATGGCGTATCGGGCATGCGCCGAGTGCGGCATTCTGATGCGTCAAATTCCTCACGTCCTTCTCCTTCTCCTTCGTAGCGAAGTGTGATGCATGATATTGCGAACTTTTGTGCAATAATAGATTCCTCTTGTCTTCTTCTACATGGTCAAATAGTGGAGAACTGACCTATGCTACCTGATCTTCTTGGTATTCTCCCTAGAAATACGCGCTTTCCGGCATGATCGCTCTTGCTCGGAAATTGCGTGCAAGGCAATCTGGCATGATCGTCACAGTATGTGGGCCGCATCTGCAGCAGGATTGGGGGTTCTAGCCGCTGTGACATTGCAAGACTGGGAAGAACGAGCCGCGCGATGGAGGCACGCGGCTTGCTTGCTAGGTTCACATATGCGTAAGCATGATGATTGGCGTCGGCGAGCGTTTCAACGCAACGGTGGTCGTTTTCTGAAAGCCCACCAGCAGCGTGCTATCTACATCAGCGCTACCCCAAGAAGTGCCCTTGCTGTCGTAGCAGCTGGAAGGACTGCTATTGCACACTAAATCTTGATCCTTATGGCAAGTGTGGGCACTTGCAACTGACTAATCATCAACCTGGGCACCGCCTCCATGAATCGATATTTTCAACGAGACATCCCGTTGTTGCACGGAGCACGTGTTGGTCGACTCTCAGGAAAATCGAGACAACAAAAGGACACGTCTACGTCGATTTCATTATGTCGTCAGGCGCAAAACACGATTAAGAACTTGCGCACTGTTTCCGAAAGCTTCTGGGCAAATTCCTGGCTGCCACGCTGACAGCCGAAACGTGCTCTACGGGATATTTGTGCCATAGTGCCACGATTCGTATTTGGGGGCGACAGGTGGCGTCGCATGGCACAGATGGCGACAACACCGATCAGCCATGGTAAACTTCTCCGACCGTGGTGACTTGTACATTGGTCTCGCTAGTTTGGGTATGGCACGTCGTTTTTTCTTGCCCGTCGTTACTCTGGAAGAAATTGTGGACGTGCTGATAGGATGGTTCTCGAGACTCAGTGCCTTGCTCTTCGACGTTTTACTTTGAACGTTAGAGGGTCGATGCTCAACGAGTTCCTCTTCTTTTGAACGTTCTGAGATAATATTCCCTCGGAGGCAGTCCTCAAGACCCAGGATGCGATTGAGGGGACATGGTGCTGGCGTTTGCAGGCATACTTTGTAGCCAGGGGACTTGGTTATGCCAGTGGCAGCAGTGACAGCGGGAACATGGCGAACGAAGCTCTGTACTCTGATTTCCTTGCATCGGCGCCCGGCGTGGCAAAAAAAACGCCTCAATCAAAACTTCGTGCGGACGATCCGGTCATGGAGCCCGCTGCACAGATCGCTTATGACGAAATGCGCCTGCAAGTATCTCGGAGAGCACAGCAAAACCATTCATCTACAGAATCTGTCTCGCGCCATGGGGCGCCAATGCTTCTCTTTCTTGCGGTTGAGGTTTCGATCGCCATCCTTGTGCCACAGCGCAAGTAGGGTTACCATCCGCAGAACGATCGGTCACTTCTTGCACGAGTGCCCATTTCTGTGAGCCTGATTTTTTGCACGAAATCGGCAGAACATCTGGTGGAGATTGCCAACAATGGGCAAACTGTATTGCAAGCCAGTCGGGATCATCTACGATGTGCGTGTCATGAACCACGCTTCGCGTCATTCCGCAAGGTTGATGGTCATGTATGTTCGCGTCTTGGCGACATTCGGCCTCTCGTTCTACCTGCAGTTCCAGAGTCCTGGACTGCACGCTCGCGGTTCCCACCAACGTTGTCGGCGAAAATGGCGAAACTGGAGTTGCAGCTCCAGCAGCTGAGTTCTAAGATGGATACTTCAACACCAATGGGTTTGCCTTCTATCGCAGGTGCTTTGCACTATTGCTTGTCGTGTTCTCGGGCTCCATCTTGTACAACGGCAAACTGCATGGATATCCACTGCCTAAATTTGGCAATGACCCAAGTGGACCGGGCCAGGGGCGAACTGGGGTTTTTATTCCCAGTGGAATACAAAACAACTTGCGACAAATTTCACAATCGATACGACTGCCATCCTATGGCCGATACTGAAGTCAACGATTACCTTTGGACATTCCTCGTTTGGCCAAGTCGGCTGAAGCATTTAGATTTCTGCCAGTTGGAAAAAAAACACCATCAATTCGGGCACTAACAGCTGTGGGTGAACTTGAAATCGATACATCCCGTTCCAGGCTCTTGGGATGATGTCCGTTTTCGCCCTGGCGCAGGCTATTGTCGTTGACGTGCCGATCCTTGAACTACATTCGGCGAAGGATCGCCCAAGCTTCACCGTGGATTCGCTCGCAGAGCTCCGCAACAAGGTCGTTTTATTCAACGGTTCACGACGGCTCCAGGTTCTTCCGTTACGTCTCCATTGGATTTGATACCCGATCCGAGCTTGATGATGATCACAGACGACATTGACAATTTCTTCACACAGGTCCCGCGGAGAAATATTCAGGAAAAGGCTGACTGGGCGTGCGAGAAGTTTGTTGCAACGACTGGCCACAATTATATTTGTATTTTGAAGCCGCGACTCGCGCCTGTCAGACGCAACGCGTGGGTAAAGTCCGATTTCCCTGGGACCTCGGGTTGGCGAACGGTTCTGCCTCGTCGACAACGCTATCCCCGAGAGGTTTCTTCCGTTGATCCTGTCGCCCGGTATGATTGCATAGCGGTCAAAGATACTCCAAAAATTGTGGCCTAGAATTTGGGGTACAGCTGGTTCCGGGCCGGCGCTGTATCACGCAAATCGCTGGAAGGCTTGGCGCAAGGATCTCCAGCAACACCTGGGGAATTCATTTGCATGCAAGTGTGAAGGAGCACAAGTTCGTCGACGCACTGAGTGAGTCTGGCCGCCAAGCGCTGGCAGACCATTCTTGCATGGCACGCTGGATCCACGACAGATTTTACAGGATGGCGGAGCGGGGCCCCAGATCAGGTCATACAGTTGCTTCGACATCCTCGCTTCTATTCTGCTGCCTGCCCTTTGACAGCTGGTGGAGCGACATATCCGGGAGTGGCAATCGTCAGGCAGGACGGCCTTTTACGCACGACTGCTTGGAGCTACTACTTGGATGGAATCCATACTGGATTGCCTCGTCGTCTGAGCCTGCTGGCCTCTGGGTACAGATCCGGGAGCAAGAGGGCTGCCATGGGTCAGCTTGCTGGGCATGCTGTTCGCGTCATCGATTGCAAGATCGGGAGCCACGACCAAACCACTGCAGCTATACAGAGCATCATTTCCGAACTCCTCGGTGCTGGCCATGTTCCACGAAGCCTTGGGCGAATGCTGACTGGAATCCGAATTAGCTTGCCATTCCTACGCATGGAAAGCCTGCAGAGTAAGTTGATGCAAGAAGGAAGAGTGCCATTGTCGTGTCATTACCCTATTGTCGCAGCTATCCAGAGAGTTTTAACAGATGAGTTGAAACATTCTCTTTTTGACCTGAAACATTGTCCAGACGCTTGCTGCTGATATTAATCGACACCCGTAGGAGTCCTATGCGCTGCACTGCAGGATTTCAGGTGTCAAAAAGAAATCCGTCATGTAATCAACGCATCCCTGACGCGCATGACACTGTACCGGATCACCTATCTGCACATCCCATGTGCATTGCACATCTTACATAATTTACTTTCCCGGCGTAGGCTCAGGGTTCTCCTTTAGTTTTGTTCCCGAAAAGTGCATGGGCCCAGGGTTCTCTTTTAGTTTTGTTCCCCCCCCGGCCCCGACGGCTGTAGAGCCCGCGAAAATATTATGCGATAAACAACGAAGTCGCGTAGGGCTGGCGACTGAAAAGTTGAGGATGTCCCTAGCGAGACGGCTGTTTTGTATTTATTTGTTGAGGATGTCTCAGGCGAAACGCTGGTTTTGCAGATTTGGGGGGTGTCTCGAGCAGGGGCCTCGTGGGGGGCCAGAACTCAAAGAATGTTTCGGGCGAAATGCTTGTTTTCACGTGCCCAGGTCGGCCTGGCTTTTTAAATCCCGATCGATAGACCACAGGGTGCGGGACACATTTGGGTTAGGGGCACGAATCCGTGTGTTTTTAGGCGTGTTCGCATAGATTGGCGCTCTCCAGGGGCACGAATCTGCGTGTTTTCCTAAATGTTCCTATAGAGTGGCCCTCTCCAGAAGGCGCCACGAGGGCTCCGGTCACTCAGGGGGGTATCTAACATGGTTGCCCAGAGCTGCAACCAAGTGTTTTGACGTGTCCAGGCCACCCAATGGGGTGTCTAACATGCTTGTCCCGAACTGGGACCACGTGTTTTTATGTGTCCAGGCCACCCAGGGGCTTATCTAACATGGTTGTCCCGAGCAAGGACCACGTGTTTTAACGTGTCCAGTCCACTCAAGGGTGTATCGAGCATGGTTGTCCCGGGCTGGCACCACGTGTTTTAACGTGTCCAGGCCACCCAAAGGGGTATCTAACATGGCTGTCCCGAGCAAGGACCAAGGTTTTAACGTGTCCACGCCACCTAGTGGGGTATCTAACATGGTTGTCCCAAGCAAGGGCGACGTGTGCGAACGTGTCCAGACCATCCAGGGGTGTATCTAACTTGGTTGCCCAGAGCTGGCACCACATGTTTCTACGTGTCCAGGCCACCCAAGAGCGTATCTAACATGGCAGTCCTGAGCAAGGACCATGTGTTTTAACAGGCCACCCAAGGGTGCATCTAACATGTCCACGCCAACTAGTGGGGTATCTACCATGATTGTCCCGAACTGGAACCATGTGTTTTTACATGTTCAGGCCGCTCAAGGGAGTATCTAACATGACGTCGGGCCCAATGCGGAATCATCAGGAAACGCACGGGGGGCCGAAAAGCGCTACCCGAACACATATCCCAACAAAGAACAATGATGTTTTCTTGCTCTGGGCAGGAGGTGGCGCTTTGGAGGCCTCTCCAAGGAAGACATTGCGAGGATGTCTCGAGCGAGAGCGCGAATTTAGCGTATCCAGGCCACGCAAGGGGGTATCTAACATGGTTGTCCCGAGCTGGAACCGCGTGCTTTCACATGCCCAGGCCACCAAGGGGGTATCTGACATGGTTGTCCGCCGGCTGGGGACGCGTGAAAACGCATGGGTTCCTAACTTCCCATGGCGGGAGAAACGTGACAACACATGGGTTCCTAACGCCCTGGGGCGGGACACACGTGAAACCGCAGAGGTTCCTAACGCTCCAGGGCGGGACAAAAACGTGAAAACGCACGGGGTCCTCACGCCCCATGGCGGGAGACGCGTGAGCACACGTGGGTTCCGAACGCCCAGGACGGGAAAAGCGTGAACACACATGGTTCCTAAAGCCCCAGGGCGGGACGCGCGTGAAAACACATGTTTTATTAACGCCCCAGAGCGGGAGAAGTGCAATCACGCATGGGTTCCTAACGCTCCAAGAAGCCTCCAGAGGCCCCAGGAGGCCCCAGGAGGCATCAGGAGGCACCAGGAGGCATGGCACATCGAAATTCAACACCGCCCAAGCACAACACAGACCTCGGCACAATACACCAAACTCGATCCACTCAACATTGTAACCTGGCACGTTCCCTGGCACGTCCCGCGGCGCACATCCCGTGGCACGTTCCGCAGCGCGTCCCCTTGGCACGTAGCGGTGTGTCCCCATGGCACGTCCCCTGGCACGTCGCCTGGCGCGTCCCTTGGGACGTTCCGCGGAGCGTCCTCCTGGCATGTCCCCCTGTCTCTGGGGCAGCTACTATGTGCCCAGGTAGCTCGAGCTTCGGATCCACATCAATTCGGTCAGGACTCGGATGCAAAGGAAGACTCGACCAACCTCGCTATAGAGCACACTCGCGATACGGCACGTCGCAATTCAGCACGGCGCAGCACAGCGCAACCCTCGGCACGCTACATCAAGAACGATACACTCAGCATTGTAACCTGGCACGTTCCCTGGCACGATCCGTGGCGCGTCCCGTGGCGAGTCCCCCTGGCACGTTGCGCAGCGAGTCCCCTGGCACGTCCCGCGGCACGTCCATTGGCACGTTCCGTAGCGCGTCCCCTTGGCACGTCCCGCGGTGCGTCCCCATGGCACGTGCCCTGGCACGTCGCCTGGCGCGTCCCTTGGGGCGTTCCGCGGCGCGTCCTCCTGGCATGACCCCCTGTCAATGAGCTCTGGGGCAGCTACTATGTGCCCAGGCAGCTCGAGCTTAAGATCCATATCAGTTCGGTCAGGACTCGGATGCAAAGGAGGACTCGACCAACCTCGCTATAGAGCACAATCGCGATACGGCACATCGCAGTTCCGCACGGCGCAGCACAGCACAGCCCTCGGCACGCTACATCAAGAACGATACACTCAACATTGTAACCTGGCACGTTCCCTGGCACGTTCCGTGGCGCGTCCCGTGGCAAGTCCCCCTGGCACGTCGCGCGGCGAGTCCGCTGGCACGTCCCGCGGCGCGTCCATTGGCACGTTCCGTAGCGCGTCCCCTTGGCAGGTCCCGCGGTGCGTCCCCATGGCACGTGCCCTGGCACGTCCCTTGGGACGTTCCGCGGCGCGTCCTCCTGGCATGTCCCCCTGTCAATGAGCTCTGGGGCAGCTACTATGTGCCCAGGCAGCTCGAGTTTCAGATCCAAATCAGTTCGGTCAGGTCTCGGATACAAAGGAGGACTCGACCAACCTCGCTATAGAGCACAATCGCGATACGGCACATCGCAGTCCAGCACGGCGCAGCACAGCACAGCCCTCGGCACGCTACATCAAGACCGATACACTCAGCATTGCCTTTGCCCGTCGTCCCATCAGGTGTCTTTGAAAAGTCGTCATGCCTTACATTCCTATATGAATTTCAGGGTTTGTGGGTCGATCATGTTTTTAACCAGGACGGCGGGGATGCCCTCATATTGCCTGCTTTGCGCAAGGCCACCATCCCTGTCAAAAAACAATGTAACATGCACTTTGCCGCTAAATCTGGGTCATGCGCGGCCACCCCGCGATCGCTATCCATTGGTGTTTGACAAGGACCGCGAGGGTGCTGGCATATTGCCTGCTGTGTGCAGGCCCACCCGGCACCATGATGGTCACCCCGCCGCGATTGCGCACTGGTTTTCGAAAAGGATGGCGGGGGTCGTTATGTTTCCCGATGTGTGCTGTGACGTGCGCGGGCGCAACTGGCACACTCTGCGCGTGGTCCGGACGTGGTGGACCTGGCGCGGCTGGACCATGCGGCACACACGGCGCACGTGGAACACGTGGCGAGGAGTGCCTGGCACGCTTGGGCCCCAGGGTTGCCTGGCGCACCTGGAGCGCTTGGCACGCGTGGCGCACCTTGCCCCATCGCGTGCATGGGGTCTGTTGGTTCCCAGGCGCTGCCCATCTTTGGACAAGCGCTGAATATGCTGAGGCCGGGGTGCTACTTTATGTATTGGGAGGGCGGGTGGGAGTGAACGAGACAGCTTGCGGGCGGGGAGGGTGTCTTGATCACTTCAATGTTCCCTATTAATAAACACCCCCTCCTTCACTCGGCCGGCAGCCAACCTGGAACAATGCCAACCCCATGATCACCCCCCCATCATCCCTGTCAAAACACAATACACAACACACTCTACTTCCACATTTGGAGCATGCGCGGCCGATCCACGACCACTCAGTATTGGCATTAGACAAGATCGACCGGGACGCCAGCAGATCCCACCTGCCTTTTGGGCGCAGGTGGTCGACCTACTGCTTTGACAAATCAATGGCTACTGCCTTCTCGCCTTTTCGTTTCCAATGGGCTTTCGAAGCCTCTAGATGGCACCAACATTGGCCAAGAACGCTCCAAGCCCGGCCCAAGAGGCTCCCAAACTGGCCCCGAGAACGCCCCGAGTTGGCGCCACAAAGATCCCAGGAGGCGGTCTTGGAGGCACTAGAGGGGGAGGCCTCCAGGTAACCCCAGAATGGCCCAAGAGCGCCCCAGGGTGGCCAAACGAGGGCCTCTGGAGGCAGCTTGAAGGCCCCGGAAGATTCTCGTGCGGCCGCGCGCTGGGACCCCGCACGTCGACGAAGTGCGCGAACACCGCCGCAGAACAACGAAAAGCAGCGGGCACGACGAGGACCACCGCAAACCGGGCCCAAGGTGCGCGCGTCACGCAAACACCCCCTGTGAGCAACCCCGCTGGGAGGAAGGAGCCCGTTCTTGTTGGGAACACCCTGCCGGCTGGTACACACGGCCAACCAACGGCAGGGAGTGCGCGTTACGCGCATGCAGGAACGCCCCAGTGGGCAGAGACCCTGGGCGTACCCTGTTGTGAAGAGGCCCGTCCCTGTTGGGAACCTCCTGCCGGCTGGTACGCTTGGCCAGCCACCAGCAGGCAGGGGAGTGCGCGTTGCGCAAAACCCCGTGGCAGACGAGGGCGCGGCGGCGATTGACAACGAGAAGCGGCGGGTTGGCGACGAGGAGCGCCGGCAGAGGCCCCGCAAGGCACAGGGTGTGCGCGTAGCGCAGGGACCCGAATGGGCAAACAGCCTGGGCGTACCCTGTTGGGCAGAGGCCCGTCCCCTGTTGGGAACCTTCTGCCGGCTGGTACGCTTGGCCAGCCACCGGCAGGAATGGTATGCGCGTTGCGCAGGGACCCGGGTGTGCGCGCCGCGCAGGCACCTCGAGCGAGCACGCGGAGCGCGGGCAACCAGCACGGAGTGGCGACGAGGAGCAGCAGGGTGGCGACGAGGGGCGGCGGCGTGGCGACGAGGAGCGGCGGCCGAGGAGCCCAAAGCCGGCCGCGCCGGCAAAAGCGACGCCCCAGGCGACCAGCGCCCGCGGCCCGCAGGAGGGCGCGCCGGCCCGCCAGAGCGTCGCCCCGACGAGGCCGCGCGCGCTCAGGCCACACTGCACAGCCGCTGGCCTGCAGCGTAGCCACGCGGCTCCCACGGGAGCACTGGCCGACATTTGCTACCCCGCCTCGGGCCCGGGCGGCAAGGGGAGCGGAGACGCCGAAAGGCAACCGAATCACCGAATCCCCGAATGAGGACAGAAGCGGCCTGTGAGAATCTTCCTCCCCAGAACCAAAGCTTAGGGATGATAAAGAGGGGGTGACCCCAGACAGGGTGGGCTGAACGTTACCCCCCCTCTCTGTTGATCGATTGCATCCAAGATGGCCCTCAGAGGCTCTCCGAAGACTCCCACGAGGGCCCCAAAAGTGCTTGGAACCTGCCCCACGAGGGCCCCACGGCCCCCCAAGATGGCCACAAGCAGCGCTGGGGCGTGCTCAATTCTTGGCGGAGCAACAGCTGCGGCGCACGCAGAGGGAGCTCCTACAGTGCGGGCGCGGCCGCAAGAAACCCTCGCAAGAAATCCAACCCTGAGAACCCGTGCGCGAGGTGCACCTGAGGGGAAACCTGGAGCACCCTGACCGCAGCAACGCCTTCAACTGCTGCGGGAGGCCACCGCGCAGCGCGAGGAGCGAAGAAACCCAGGATACCCTGACGAAAAGCAGATGGCTTCTTGATGCGCGCCCCCACTGTGTTAGTTCCCAGTGGCTGGGCGCACCTGGCGCGGCTGGAGCACGTGCTCGCGCGCGGGGGGCCGCCCCCGAGGGTCCCCGGACGAAGAATCTTCCAGCAAGGCCCCTGGCAGGTCCGGGTCAGGTCCGGCCAGGTCCAAGCAGGCTCCCAAGGGCGGTCCAGGAGCGCCCCAAGTGGCCTCCAAGAGAGCTCAACACGGTCCGAGACGGTCCAAGAGCGATCCAAGGCGCCAAAGATGACCTCCAGACAGAACAAGGGCCTTCAAGACGGCCCAAGAAGCCTCCAAGAAACCTCCCAAGCGGGCCCACAGAGGCAGAAACGCGCGATTTCCCTTGAGTTTGAACAGGTTTTTAGTGTTCTCGCCTTCTCGGCTTACTGGCGCTCCAGACGGCCCAAGAAGCTTGCAGGTCGCCCCAACACGGTCCAAGAGTCCTCCAAGAGCGCCCAAAATGGCCCCAAAGGGCCCCAAGACAGCCCCAGAGGCCTCCAAGATGGCTGAAGAAGCTCCCAAAACGGCTCCAAGAGCGGGCCCAGATGGGGGACCCGAACGGACATTTCTCTAGGCACAGAGAGGTCCCCAAGAAGCCCCCAAGATGCTCCCAAGAAGCCCCCAAGAGGCCCCCGTGAGCCCCGAGAGACCCCTAAGAGGCCCTCAAGAGGCCCCCGTGACGCCCTAGGAGGTCTCATAAACATCACCAAGAGGCTCCCGAGATTACCACCTAAAGGTTCTTTCGTGGGGAGGAAAATCGGCGTTTCGGCCGTAGTTTCCCACGGTTGGTCGTTTGGTCCGTTTGGGGAGTTTCATGGTTTCCTCATGGCCTGGTTGGCTCCAGTAGGAGCGGCGGCGTTGGCGCGTGTCGTCGGGTTTTTTTTTGTGGTTTGCCGCCCGGCGCGGGGGCGGGGTAGCAAGTTCCCGGCGTCCTCGTCGCCACGTTCGCCGTGGCTACGCAGGCGCGCTCCTGGCTGACTTGGTCTGTCCAGTGCGCGTGCCTCGTCTGTCCCTGCGGGGTATGCCGCGGCTCTCTGCCGGGCTGGGGCTCTGGGCCCCGGCGGCTTTGACGCCCCGTCTCGCGCCCGCGAAGACCCTGCAAAACTTGATGTTTTATTCGAGCTGGGTTTCAAGGAAACCCAGTGGCAGTGGCCAGAGTGCGGGGTGTGGGACGAGCTGCGGTGAGAGAGTTGTCGCGAGTGCAAAAAAGATACCTGTGTGGGCGCTCCAGAGGTCCAGAGGTTCTGGCGTTTTCGGCATGACGGTGGCCCCAACAATTGCCCCGGCAGGTCTGCGTTGTGGTCGCCCCTACTGGTTGCCCCAGCAGTTGCCCCAGCGGTTGCCCCAGCAAGTTGGGCAACCCAGTGTCTTTGTGTGTTTCTGTCTCTTCGTTGTGTTCCTGGTAGGCACGCTTCTGACGCTGCAGGCACCAATAGGACTCCAATGGAGACCCCTTCATGGCCCAACAGGTATTTTTACCGACGGACAGCGCCCGTGGGGACCCGCGCCGGAGCGAGGGGTGGTGACGGCCTTGGGGCGAGCCTGTCAGTAGCCGCGGGGGCCCAAGCGTTTTGCTATGGCCTTGCAGTTCATCAATGCTTCCCGCCGCCGTTGCCGGGGCGACGAGGAACAACCTTGCGTGCAGGGCGTGGAGATCCCGTCGGACCTCAGCGAGTGGTTCCACAGCGTTCTGGCTGGGACACCACCGTCGTGCCACCCGCCGTCGGCCAACCTAGTGTTGCAAGCTTTGGCAGACAACGGCGCGGTTCACGGGAGCGACTTCCACGGCGCGGCGCTGGACGAGTTGCGGGGGATATGGCCCCCGCTAGCTGGGCTATCCGACGAGTTTCTGCGGGCAATGATGTGGCGCGCGTCCAGGTGTCGTAGTTCAGCAGTTGCATTTGCGCCTGCGCATACCCGTGCCGCCAGCGGCGCCAAACGGTGCAGGCTGGCGGAGGAGTGCAGCGTGCCGGCGCCGACGCTGGCACGGCGGTCCGCGGGGCCTACCGCTGGCGAAATTTCGGCAGCCGTTGAAGTATTGGCGCAGGCGCGTGCCCAGAGAATGGCGCCGCCAGCAGAGGCTCTTGCTCGGGCCATTTCTGTTGTATGCAGAGTGGATGGTCCTCTGTTGCCGCCCGTCGCTGCGGAGTTGGAACTTCCATCAAGTCGTGCAATTTGGCTGGCGCAAGTCCCTGCGGAGACACGCGCGCCCATTCTACGGAACCAGTTGTTGCTTCAGGAATTAAAGAACTGGAGACAGAGTGGGGCGGGGTATGCGTCCGCCATCCGCTTGTGGGGCAAACTCGCGGCGGCGACGGAGGTGCCAGAGTGGCCGCCTGACCAGGTAGTGCTGGCAGCGCTGGCGTTCGCCGTGCCGCGCGCTTCCACGCTTTCCCGGTATTGCTCCCAGCTGCGGTCTACGTTGCGGCTTCTACAGACGCCTCTGGGGGCTCTTGCTGACACGAGTGCCCTCGTCAGGGGCGCCATGAAAATCATTGCGGCCGCCAAGCCCTCGTATGTGCAGACAAATGGCCGGCGCCCTCGCGCCGGCAAGGGGCTTGAGGGAAGCGCTGCCTGGCTGGGATCTTCTGGATCTCAATCCGAGACTCCCAGCCAGGACAGGGCACCGGCGAAAGCCGCGAGGGTGGTATGCGGGTGGGCCAGAAACGGCGCGCAGGCGCAGTGAGAAACAGCCCTTAGGGCTTGGGTTTGTCCGCGAAAAGACAGGGACCCTGGGTTTGCCCGCGAAAAGGCAGGGGCCCATGCCAGAGGCCCCCAAGTCGGCGGGCTTAGCGCCAGAGGCCTCCAAGTCGGTAGGCGTGGCAAGCCAGAGGTCCCCAAATCGGCGGACATGGCTGAGGATGCCCTGTCGGCGGGCCAGGGTGGCGACGAGCGCGGGCACGCCAGACAGAGCGCTCCCGCCAGAGAGGATCACGCTCTTGCAGCAGCACTTGTCCGCGAGAAAGCAGGAAGCCCGCGGGGAAGAGGCAAAAGCCCGAAGGGGAACAGCCCTTAGGGCTTGGGTTTGTCCGCGAGAAGACAGGGACCCTGGGTTTGCCCGCGAAAAGGCAGGGGCCCATGCCAGAGGCCCCCAAGTCGGCGGGCTTGGCGCCAGAGGCCTCCAAGTCGGTAGGCGTGGCAAGTCAGAGGTCCCCAAGTCGGCGGACATGGCTGCGCAAGAGCGGCAGGGCGACACTCCCAGCGGTCAAGGCGACGAGAAGCGGCGATAATCGACTAGCTTTCGACGCTGCTTCCTCCAGGAAGCTCAAGCGACGAGGACAACGGACACGCCTAGGCGACGAGAAACGCGGGCTGTGGCGACGAGGAGCGCGGGTAAGCCTCGAGAAACCCCACGCCAGCAGAGCCACGCCCAGGAGCTTACTTCCGCCGTTCCACGGAATCGCCGGCTTGCCAAGGACTACTAGCCCGCGAGGCAGGCGAAGAGGCATAGAGGCGAAGAAGCAAGGAGAAAACAATGCGAGGGCTTGCTCCTGATGATTTTCCTGTGACGGAAACAAGTTTACGCGCCATGAAAATCATTGCGGCCGCCAAGCCCTCGTATGTGCAGACAAATGGCCGGCGCCCTCGCGCCGGCAAGGGGCTTGAGGGAAGCGCTGCCTGGCTGGGATCTTCTGGATCTCAATCCGAGACTCCCAATGCACCAGAAGACGCCAGACAGCGCAGCAGCTTGCGATGCAATCGTGAATATTCGTCACCCAATGCACACGATCAGCGTCAACGCTGCCAGCTGCTTACTGATGCGTGAGCTTCTGCATCCCGCCGCCAATGTGCGCGGTGACGCACAATTTCCCCCGCGGCCAACGTGCACTGATAACGTTCCTGCGCGCTGGCGCAGCCATGCCTGTTTTGTCCTCAGCGCTTGTGTGCTCGTTTGCGCTCTGCATGCGCGACCGCTCGCCCTTCTCAGCGCGTGTGTGCGTCTGCGCACCACTGCGCGACTTCGTCTGTTGCGGCGCGCTGCAACGCGCCATTGCATGGCAAGACGCGCATCTTTGCGCGTCTGCGCTCCTCTACACTTATTGCGCGCCTTTGGACATCTGCGTGCCTCCGCGGCGCGCTTCTGAACTTGTGCGCGCTCCTGTGCGCACGTGCACTTCGGCACGCCGCTGCGCGTTCCCGCGCGCCTCTGTACTCCGCGCGCCTCTGCGCGTTTGCGCGCGTTTCGGCGTCTCCGTACGCCCGTGCGCGCTACTGCTCACTTCTTCGAGCATCGCGAGTCTTCGCACCTGTGCGCACGTCCGCGCGACACTCTGCGTCCCTTACCTATGAGCGCGAATATCTGCGCACCTCGGCACGCTGTTCCACGCTCGCGCGCGTCTCTGCGCGTCCGTGCGCACTGCGTGCTGCTGCGCGCTCCGTGGACGATTCTGCGCGCCTCTTGCGCATGTGCGCTCCGCTGCCCCCTCTGCGCGTCTGCGCGACGCTGCGTGTCCCTGCGCGTCAGCGCGCTCCGCGCGCCGCTGCAATTGTGGTTCTTCTGTGCGCTTTGCGCGTGCGCACTTGCGCGACCCGGCAGGTCTGTGCACCGGTGCGCGTCTGCGCGCTCCCGCGGGCCTGTGCGCGCTTCTGCGCCCGATCCCGCCTGTGCGCTTGTTCTGCGCACTTCCTGTGTTTTTGCGCGCTCCTGTGCGCCTGTGCACCTCTGCATGCTTCCGCGCACCTCTGCACGCTGCGCGCTTCTGCGCGTCTCTGCGCGTCTTTGAGAATGCTAATCTGGGCGCCCCGCGCCACAGAACGCGCGAAACTGCGGAACGCGCGCAAACTGCAATTTTGGGCGCCCTTGCGCCGAGAAGCGCGAAACCGCGCGCAGAATTCCAATCTGAGCGCGCCGCGCCCCGCATCGCACGCAATTGCGGAAACGCGTCCAATCGCAATTCTGGGCGCACCAGCGCCGCCGAGCGCGGAATTGCGCTCCAAATGCTTATCTATGTGGGCGCCTCGCGCTGGAGACTGCACGAAACCGCGAAATCGCATCCGAATTGCAATTCTGGGCGCACCTGCGCCACCGAGCGCGGAAGAGCTCGGGAACGCGCTCAAAATGCTAATCTGGGCGCTCCGCGCCGCAGAATGCAAGAGTCGCGCTTCGTCTGCGATTGACTGCGCGGAGTCGCGCTGTATTTGCGCTTTTCGGCGCGCGTGCGCCAGAGAATGCGAAGTCGCGCTCCATTTGCGCTTCTGGGCGCGCCTGCGCCAGAGAATGCAGAATCGCGCTCCAGTTGTCATTCTAGGCGCGCCTGCGCAGACATGCGCGGATTCGGACTCCACTTGCGATTCTGGGCGCACCTGCGCCACAAAGCGTTGATTCGGGCCCCATTTGCGCTCTTGGGCGCGCCTGCGCCAGAACGCGCGAATTCGCCTTCCATTTGCGATTCTGGGCGCACCTGCGCCCGAACGCGCTGAGCTCCACTCCATGTGTGAATCTGGGTGCGCCCGCGCAAGAATGCGCGGAGTCGCGCTTAGTTGCGATTCTGGGCGCGCCTGCGCCAGAATGCGCGGAGTCGCGCTCGGTTTGCGATTCTGGTCGCGCCTGCGCCAGGATGCGCGGAATCTCGCTCCATCTGCGATTCTGGGCGCGCCTGCGCCAGAATGCGCGGAGCCGCGCTCTATTGGCGATTCCGGGCGCGCCTGCGCCCGAATGCGCGGAATCGCGCTCTATAGTTGTCATTCTGGGCGCCCTGCACACTCCACTCCATGTGCGATTCTAGGCGCGCCTGCGCAAGAATGTGCGGAGCCGCGCTCCAGTTGCGTTTCTGACCGCGCCTGCGCCAGAATGCGCAAACTCGCGCTCCGTTTGCGATTTTTGGGCGCGCCTGTGTCAGAATGCGCGGAGTCGCGCTCCATTGATTCCGGGCGCGCCTGCGCCAGAATGCGCGGAATCGCGCTGCAATTGTCATTCTGGGCGCGCCTGTGCGCCAGAATGCGCTGGATCCACGCCATGTGCGATTATGGGCGCGCTTGCGCAAGAATGCGCGGATTTGCAATCAGTTTGCCATCTGGGCGCGTCTGCGCCATGATGCGCGGAGCCGCGCTCCAGATGCGAGTCGGGGCGCGCCTGCGCCAGCGCGGACTCGCGCTCCGTTTGCGATTCTGGGCGGGTCTGCTGCGCCAGCATGCGTGGAGCCGCGCTCCATTTGCGCTTCTAGGCGCGCCTGCGCCAGAATGCGCGGAGATGTGCTGTTGCGACTCTGGGCTGGCCTGCGCCACAGTGCGCGGATATGTCTTTCAATTGTGTTGCTGAGCGGCTGCACGCCGTGTCTCACGGGCCTGGGCACAGAACATGGCGTTGACCCCAGAAACGGCGCGCAGGCGCAGTGAGAAACAGCCCTTAGGGTTTGGGTTTGTCCGCGAGAAGACAGGGACCCTGGGTTTGCCCGCGAAAAGGCAGGGACCCATGCCAGAGGTCCCCAAATCGGCGGACATGGCTGAGGATGCCCTGTCGGCGGGCCAGGGTGGCGACGAGCGCGGGCGCGCCAGACAGAGCGCTCCCGCCAGAGAGGATCACGCTCTTGCAGCAGCACTTGTCCGCGAGAAAGCAGGAAGCCTAGGTTTGCCCGCGGCGAAGAGGCAAAAGCCCGAAGGGGAACAGCCCTTAGGGCTTGGGTTTGTCCGCGAGAAGACAGGGACCCTGGGTTTGCCCGCGAAAAGGCAGGGACCCATGCCAGAGGCCCCCAAGTCGGCGGGCTTGGCGCCAGAGGCCTCCAAGTCGGTAGGCGTGGCAAGTCAGAGGTCCCCAAGTCGGCGGACATGGCTGCGCAAGAGCGGCAGGGCGACACTCCCAGCGGTCAAGGCGACGAGAAGCGGCGATAATCGACTAGCTTTCGACGCTGCTTCCTCCAGGAAGCTCAAGCGACGAGGACAACGGACACGCCTAGGCGACGAGAAACGCGGGCTGTGGCGACGAGGAGCGCGGGTAAGCCTCGAGAAACCCCACGCCAGCAGAGCCACGCCCAGGAGCTTACTTCCGCCGTTCCACGGAATCGCCGGCTTGCCAAGGACTACTAGCCCGCGAGGCAGGCGAAGAGGCATAGAGGCGAAGAAGCAAGGAGAAAACAATGCGAGGGCTTGCTCCTGATGATTTTCCTGTGACGGAAACAAGTTTACGCGCCATGAAAAGCCACGGCGCGGTGCCTCGTTTCAAGGCCAGCGCGTCGACGAAGCAGGTGCAGGAGCTTGCTGAGTACGCTCGGGACGTGCTGCATGACGCGGAGCTGGCCGACAGCTGGGTGGTGGCCAGACATTTCACGTTGCGCTACGGGTGTGAAGTGTTGAAGCTCGGGACGTCTGTATTGCATTCTAAGATAGTGCGCCGTGCGCGCGGAGGCACGCCAGAGGTCACGATAATATTCCACAAGCGGAAAATGCAGGACAGAGCAGTTCATGTGGTGAGGCAGTGCGTGTGCCGAGCGTGTGGTCCAGCATTGTGTGGGGTGTGCGTCCTGCGCAGACGCAGTGAGGGCAGGCCGTGTTTCCCAACGTTGCGTTACGAGAATGCCTTAGCAGCCCTCAAAACCTCAGCGTTGGCGCTCGGCTTCCCGCGCGGAGCAGAATGGGGAACGCACTGCTTCCGCCGAGGGTGGGCCAACGATGCTCTACGGCAGGGCGGTGTGCCCGCGTTGTTTCACTCAGGTGGCTGGCGCGGATTAGCCGCGTTTGGCTACGCATCAGCGCAGACGAAAGGGGGAGTCGTGGCCGCAAAGTGGGCCGCTGATTTTTCGGATTCGTCAGACAGCGGCGTCGTGGACTGTTGAAAGGAAAAAAAATGATTCTGCCGCGTCGAGGCCAGCGCTTTTCCAACGGGCGCGTGTGTGAAGGCTCGGGCCGCCGACATTGGGGTCCGGAGTGACGGGCGAGTCGAGCCTCAACAATGGGCAGCCTCGCTTGGGGGCTTGCTCGCCCGTCACGCCGGCAGCGCCTTTTCCGCTGTCCCAACGCAGGCGCGCCCACCCCAACGGAGGCAGTGAGAAAATTTTCTTACCCCCTAAAGGTTCTTTCGTGGGGAGGAAAATCGGCGTTTCGGCCGTAGTTTCCCACGGTTGATCGTTTGGTCCGTTTGGGAAGTTTCATGGTTTCCTCATGGCCTGGTTGGCTCCAGTAGGAGCGGCGGCGTTGGCGCGTGTCGTCGGGGTTTTGTGGTTTGCCGCCCGGCGCGGGGGCGGGGTAGCAAGTTCCCGGCGTCCTCGTCGCCACGTTCGCCGTGGCTACGCAGGCGCGCTCCTGGCTGACTTGGTCTGTCCAGTGCGCGTGCCTCGTCTGTCCCTGCGGGGTATGCCGCGGCTCTCTGCCGGGCTGGGGCTCTGGGCCCCGGCGGCTTTGATGCTGCCGCTTTTGCCCTCCCGCCCTCCCTGGTCTGGTGGGTGTGGTTCGCTGGTGGCCGCACAGGCAGCGGTGTCTGGTTGGGGTGTGGGTTCGGCGTGTCGGGCAGCCTCACTTGGGGGCTTGCTCGCCCGTCACGCCGGCAGCGTCTTTTCCGCTGTCCCAATGCAGGCGCGCCCACCCCAACGGAGGCAGTGAGAAGATTTTCGGCCTCCTATCGTCTCACCAACCCTTCCTTCTTCCTTCCCTCTCCTCCTCCCTCCTCCTTGTGTGTTCGCTCGCCACGGACGCACAAACACCCAGCACCAGTGACGGAAGATGGGCGGGCGGAGTGAGCGAAGCAATCGAACAGAAGGAAACTGGCCAGGGCTGGAAAGAGTGGGAGGGCCGGCCCGAGTTGCTTCCCCCAGCTTCCATGCAGCCAGGACGCCTCGCCAACCGCTTCACGCGGAGGGCCACCTCCGCCAAGAGCCGAGAGCGCCCCCGCCTCGACTCGCACCTGGCCGTGCTGCGGGCCCGCGGGCCGGCGCGTGGCGGAGCGAGGCGGGCGGCGTTCTGCGACGGTGACTTCGGGGGGGACGTGCGGATCGACGGCAGAGGGAAGCAACGCGTGGACACTCCCCCGCTCCCCCAGAACTCAAAGTCGGCACGCGCGGGGCAGACTGTGGTCGAAGTGCAGCGCGCTCAACCCACCGAAAGCATTGTGATCCTTGGGGGGGGCATGGACGGATGAATCCGACACGAGTGCTCGCAAAATTCTTCCGAGGCCTGGATGACCCTCAGAACGTGTGCAAGCGCCAACGTTGAGCAGGGACCGACCGTCCCGGCATTCCTATAGTCCTACCACGAACTGTTCTTAGAACCCACAAATGTTCTAAGAACAAGCACAATGTTCTTAGAACATAAAACCGATGTGCTAAAACAAGACAGTATCGGCCAGACATGCTCTAAGAACATGTCGTGGAAACCACAGAAGGCTTTTAGAACATTGTTTGGTAGGGCTATAGGCGAGCCATGGCGCTTCGCCACTGTCTGACAACGTGTGCTTGTCCGTCGAGACCCTTCGATGCGCCGCAGGCGGTGCAGTGGTCTATCGGTGGAGCTGAAGCCCATACACTGGGTGCTGCTAGAGGTCCCCCTGGCCAAAGGTACCCCCCAGGATTCTCGGCGTGGCCCAGACGGCCTCCGGGGCACCCCTCACGACGCCCAGGGGGCCCCAGGGGCTCCAAAATGGAGCGAAAAGCTGGGGGCACCTTGGGCCAGGGGCACTTCTAGCAACACCCGAATACACGCCGGTCGGAAGAAGTGGGTAGAAACATGAAGTAGGACGGCGGATGAAGTGGATTGGGCCAAGACCCTCTCAGAGAAGAAGAAGAAGAAGAAGAAGAAGAAGAAGAGCAAGACACAGCAAAAACATGCCGATTCTTGAAGTAGGAAGGCGTTTGAAATAGATTGGGATCTGGGGATCCAAAAATACCTACTTTCGACGACCGGCGTGTGCCCCCGACGTCATGCCTTTCTCACAACGTCGACCCCCCGAGGCCTCGACCCGCTCCCTGGGCGAACCGAGGCCCGGCATTGGCCCGCGGAGGCCGAAAGTGGCGCAGCACCTCCTGCCGTGATCTTCCACGACGCGAGGGGGTCTGGAGAAACCACATTGGCACCGATACCGCTGCAACCCGAACCTCCTGATGGGCCTGTTTTCCAGTACCACCACCATCAGTGGATGGGGACATGGGGTCCTCCTCCCCCTCCTCCTCCACCTCCCCCTCCACCTCCTCCTCCTCCTCCTCCTCCTCCTTTTCGTCCTCCTCCACCTCCCCCTCCACCTCCTCCTCCTCCTCCTCCTCCTCCTCCTCCTCCCCCTTCTTCTCCTCGTCCTCCTCCTCCTCCTCCCCTCCTCACAGCTTATGGTGGCGGTGGTGGAGGACAGGCCCATCACCTCTCCCGGGGTGCGTTCGGACCAGGATTCCGAGGCGACCCCGGCCGTGGCGACGAGGGGCCTCCCAGGAGGCCCGACACGCGGAAGGGTACCGGGTATGGGGCACCCTTTCCTCCTTTGGGGGGACACGCGCCCTGGGCTGGCATCAGGTCGGGCATGTGCTCCTACAGGCGGATTGGGGCAGACAAGTGAAACATTGTCGAAACATGCTGTTGAAGAAGCAGCCCGAAAGAATAGAAGCAGCTCCCCAGTGCTATTTCTGGACTCTTCTTGCAGGTTCCTCCCGTAGAGGGACATGCCCGACTTAAGGCTAGCCTTAGAGGGACATGCCCAACAGGCGGATTCGTGGCGAAAAATCAAACATACTCCAAACACTTTCAAAAAGTGGTGACACATATTTAAAGCATAATCCCTTATACCATTTTTGGGCTAATGTTTGAACATTCCTCCTGTAGAGGGGCAGGCCCGACTTAAGGCTGGCCCGCGTCCTGAGGACCATCGAGCCGACCGGGGCCAGCACTGCACCGGGCCAGGGCAGACAGGGCAACGCCGCGAGCGGGGGCGGGCCGCCTCTGGGGCTCTCGCGGGGCACCAGGGCCTCTCACATCCTCCTCCCTCTTCCCTCCTCCCTCCTCCTCCTCCTCCTTCTCCTCCTCCTCCTCCTCCTCCACTTCCTCCTCCTCCTCCTCCTCCTCCTCCTCCTCCTCCACCTCCTCCTCCTCCTCCCTCCCCTCCTCCCTCCTCCCTCCTCCCCTCCTCCCCTCCTCCCCCTCCTCCTCCTCCTCTCCTCCTCCTCCTCCTCCTCCTCCTCCTCCTCCTCCTCCTCCCTCCTCCCTCCTCCTCCTCCTCCCTCTCCTCCTCCCTCTCCTCCTCCTCCTCCCTCCTCCTCCTCCTCCTCCTCCTCCTCCTCCTCCTCCTCCTCCTCCTCCTGTTCTTCTTCTCCTTCTTCTTCTTCCTCCTCCTCCTCCTCCCTCCTCCTCCTCCTCCCTCCTCCTCCTCCTCCTCCCTCCCCCTCCTCCCTCTCCTCCCAGACTCCTTCTTCCTCCCCCCTGCCCCTACCCCATCCCTCTCCCCCCGTCTCCGCAGCAGCCTCGTCGAGGCGGTCTCCCAAAGTGAAATCTGCCCGGACGCGGCCGAAGCTGGCGCCCGACATTCTCCGACCGACCCCTGGAGCTCTCGCGGGGCACCAAGGCCTCTCACGTGGCCTCGCCGAGGCGGTCCCCGAGCATGCGCCCGCCGGGTGTGGCCGAGACTGGCGCCCGCAACTTCCCGACCGCGCCGGGGGGGGACCGAACGGTGGGGCGCACGAAGCCAATGCGGCTTTCCATGTCGGTCACGGGTTTTCGGCCGCACGAAGCCTTGGGTCCCAAATTCGGGCACGAAGCCAATCCGGCTTTCAATGTCGGTCACGGGTTGTCGGTCGCACGAAGCCTTCGGTCCCAGATTCGGGCACGTTTTCTCGGGGGCGCGCAAAAAACATGGATTAGCGATCCATGGATTTGGCGCGCGGTCGCTCAACACGGGATCGGGGGAGGCGCTCTCCCCACAATGCGGCCGGCGCCGCCTCGCTCGGCGGCGGGAAGCCGCGATTTCCCCGGGAACGGGACCCGTCGCGAATCCACGCCCCCTTATCCATGTTTGCGATCGCCTGAGTTTTCGGCGACCATTTTTGTTTTCGTTCACGCACCTTTGTGGCTGAGAGGGGCCGGGCGCCATGAGGCCTCGGGAACCAGCTGGGACCTACTGGGGACCTCAGATCTGGGCGTCCTGGGAACGAGCACGGCGGGCGATTCGCACTCCGCTGGCTCGAGAAGCGCGGCGGAGAGACTGGGTCGACCTCTCTGATTGTGGCCTGTTCGCGACGGTGTGACTTTTTCACGACGTCGGATCTCAGGGGAGGGGCGCGTTTGTTTCGTGCACTTGGGAATCACACAGTGCCCTCGACACTCCGCACGCCAACGGGTACCCGTAGCCACCAGAGAACTTGTAATTATCACGGGCAACCGCTGGCGGGAAATTTTCTTATCTGATTATCTGTTGTACGATTGACTTTTCCAATCTCTCCTTTACGCTTTGTTTCCCGCGCGAGCTCCCCGAGCAACGAGATTCCAACGCACCGCGGACAAGCGAACCTGGGGCCTCGCTGGGTGCAATGTTTATGGGTCCACGCTGCTTGATCCCCTGTCTCGTCGTCGCCATCTCGCGGTCGCCTTTTACGCCACCGCGGCGCCCCAGCGTGTCTGGTCCTGCCTCCCATCGCTCCTCCCCCTCCTGCCCCTCCTGCACCTCCCCCCTCCGCATCGGACACGAGCTGTCAAGAGCCACGCGCTACGAGGGCGTGGTACTCTCGGCCTAGCTCACGGTAGTCCGCCGTGAGCTCCTCCCCGGCCCTGATCCTCCGCCGAGTCACGTAAGTGTTGAAGGAGCCCTCGTCCTCCGCATCCTTGAACACAACATTGGGCTCGTCCGAGTGGTTCAAGAACCACGATATGTTCAACGAATTGAGCCCCGTGGCCAGCACCCCATACGTGGGCTCCCCGGACTCGTCCTGCTGAGGTGTCCAGCCGTCCTCCTCCGTGAGCGGCGCGAAGAACTCTTTCACCCTCTCGCGTACGGGCTCCGCGAAGTCTCGTATCTCGGCGCCCGAGAACGTGATGAACCGCTCCTCGGCTGCCAGGTGCGCGTTGCATACCTCGAACGGGTCCACCCCCTCCGCGATCTCCCTGAACCTGCACAGCAAGTGACAAGACATCTTGCCAGGAGAAAGCTAGGGGCGCATCCGATATCGGTCTTGGAACTCCCTAAGGCGCTCAAGTGTTCATCTGGGTCCCAGCCAGCGGGCATCGGGCCATATTTTATATATTTATATATACATGTGTCGAGCTCTGTACATGTGTATATGTATATATGTAAGTGTGTATATATGGTATGTACATATTATACACATGTATATATACACATGTATCTATATGTAAGTGTGTAAACATGTATCTACATATATATATATATGTATACACATGTGTATATATATATATACTAATGGTATTTGTAGCTGGGGAATATGGTATGTCCTAACTACCGTAAACTACGATACAATACACACATGTTCGGGGGGCCGCACGGATTTCTTGGGTCGGCGCTGGGACCCCCCATTCCGTTCCATCAGCGGTGCTCCAGCGCTCAATCTTGAACGCCCGCTGGGGTCGCCGCCGCATCAGCGCGGTGCGAACACGCTGTGGACACCCGCTGTCGCGAACTTGTCGTGACGTGTTCCCCTCCCCGCCGGACCCGTTGGCCCTATCCTCGAGGTTCTCGGAGGCTTTTGTGGGGGCCAGCCTCTGCGAGGGTTTCGGCCACCCCGGGGGTGGTCGGCCTTCCGTGCCTGTATTCTTTCGCAGAGCACCCGCCACGGGTGACTCCACCTCACCGCGAATTAACGGTCGCTGGAAAAACTGGGAACACCGCACACACTGACCTGCAATAAGTCAACTTATGCTATGAACCGTGGCCTGAACACAAAGCGACAATGCAGAGGTCGACCTACCTGTCGCCACTACCAACACAGAGAAGGGACAGTGGACATGTGGAACAGCCGAACATCCATCGGCCCTGTCGGCGTGTGTGAGGGGGAGCCCTGGGCTGGTCGTCGAAGGGCGGTCCTGGGAGACACCTTTCATTCGAAGCTCCTCTTAGCTCGGGCATGTCCCCCTACAGGCGGATTTTGAATAACAAAATAACAAAAACAAAAAACAAAAATCGGCAACATGGTCAAAAAATCGTCCCAGACTATGTCTTTACTGTTTTTGAATGCTCCTCCTGTGGAGGGACACGCCCGACTTAACGCTCCTCCTCCCTTACCCAGCGCCCACATTTTAATCTACCAGCACGCCAACCCGAGGTGAATTGAGCCAGGTCGCAATCGAGGTCGCAAATGATTCGAATGGAAGCCCCTTCCCTTTGATCCCTTCCCCGCCCGGGAGGGGGGGGGGTCCCTGGAGAGGGGTCCCCGCGGGGCGTCCAAGGGGGGTACCGGGTCAGAATGCTGTCCCTCCCCCTTCCGTGCTCGGGCCGCTTCACGCGAATTTCGCCCTCTTTGGGCAATTCAGGTCCAAGACGGTCCAAGAGAGGCCTGTAACAATCCAAGAGGGCTCCAAGACAGCACCAGATGCTCAAGACGGCCCAAGAGATCCCCAAGACGCCCTCAGGGGGGCTCTAAGCCGACCTCCAAGAGAGCCCCCAAATACAAAACAACCAATCGTCTCGTGTGCTTCTTGTGCACTTTCGCGCTCTCGCTTTCACGAGCTTCCAGCCGCCAGCGACGGCCCAGCCGGCCCCCGAGTCCGCCTCAAAACACGACCCACGGGACTCCCAACACGGGCCCCCAAAACAGTCCAAGAATGCCCAAGGATGCCCAAGAATGCCCCAAAACGGGGGCCCCAGGGGCCCCCCGGAGGCCCCCGAGAGAGGCCCGAGAGAGGGGCACCCGCACGAGGCCGGAGGCGCCCCCGGCGGCCGGAGCAGCAGCCGCACGGCCGGCCCGTCGACAACTCCTCGCTCTGCCGCCGACCTCTGCTGCTGCGCGGCTCCTCCAGGCCCTGTTCTCGGTGGCTCAAAGGTGGGGTCCTGAGGAACGGGGTTCAGTGGGGTTCGGGATACAGTCGGGGCGTTGACCTAAGGAACCCTACATAAGGAACGAGGCCCCTATTTTCCATAAGCTGAACTTCGATTTCGTATCGAAAACATACCACCCCGACAATGACCACCCCGGCACGCGAAGACGTTCAGTAAACGCTCCCAGAGAAGGAATCGAACAGGGCAGGGCTGTTTCGTAAACGCCCAGGGCCGTTTAGTAAACGCCAATTGTCCGGTCCGGATGTCTTTTCCTCCCTTGACTGTTTTCGGTGGTTCAAAGATGGGGTCCTGAGGAATGGGGTTGAGGATAAGAAGGGGCCCAACGGTGGATTTACATGACTTGAGGTGGACCCCATGCGTCAGGACACCATCATGGCACCACCGAATTCCCTTGCGTAGCACCCCGCGGTTGTGGGAAAGAGTGTGGGGGCTGCGGGGTCGTTCGCAAACTGCGAGGCTCTGAGGAAGCCCGCCGCGGGCGCCGATGTCCTAACGCATTGCGCCACGAGCCCGCCGCGGGCGCCGAAGTGTCGTCAACGCACGTGGGCAGGTCGAGGGTGGGTCGCGGATGGGCAACTCCTTGTCGCACCCCCCGAGCGTATCGGTAAGGCGGGCTGGGCGTTTCGCCCGAGACTTCCTCGCCGCATCTGGCCCTGCGACTTGAGAGCTGCAGCACTTTCACGGATGGAGGGCGGGTAGTTTTCAAAGTGTGGCTCTCGGCCCAGCGCCGCGCACACTCGTCCTCCGAGCCCACAACCATCTCACGGATGGAGGGCGGGCCGTTCTCAAAGTGTGGCTCTCGCCCTGACGCTGCGCACACTCCTCCTGCAAGTTTGCAGGAGTTTCACGGGTTCGGAGGGGGGCCGTTCTCAAAATGCGGCTCTCGCCCCCGCGCCGCGCACACTCGTCTTGAACTACTGCAGCCGTTGCACGCTAGGAGGGCGGGTGGCTCGTTCAGAATGTGGCTCCGGCCCGGGCGCCGCGCACCTCCGCGAGGCAACGAATGCAGCAGCTCCACGGGAGGAGGGCGGGTGTTTTTTCTTGAAAATGTGGCCATCGCCCTCAAGAGGGCACAAACGGGCCCCGAGACGCCCCAATACCGCCCCAAGACACCTAAGATGGCCCCATGATGGCCCAAGACGCTCCCAAGACGCCCCAAGAGGCCTCGAGAGGCTCCCCAAGAGGCATCATTGACTTCAAAAGCGTTTTTCAATGACTTGGGGGTCCTCGACTTTTTGGGCGCCAAACGCTCCAAGACGGCCCAAGAGGCCACCAGGACTGCCCCAAGACGGCCCAATGGAGGGCCCCAACACTGCCAAAGAGGGCTCCAAGACGGCACCAGAAGCGCCCAAGACGGCCCAAGAGGACCCAAAGACAGCACCAAGAGGGGCCCAAGAGGGGGAACACAAACCAAAAATCCGAGTCATCCGCCCCAAGAGGCCCCCAGGAGGCCCCCAGGAGGCCCCTAAGAGGCCCCCAAGAGGCCCAAAGAGACCGCCAAGGCACCCCGAAGACGCCCCAAGATGCTCCATAACGGCCCGCCTCAAACCGGCCCTCAAGAGAACCTCGAGAGGCCTCCCGCGACACCCCAACGAACATCCTAGAGCTCACGGCCTACAACCCAGACGCAGTGGCGAAATGGGCCCAAGGCCATTCGATACGCCGCCCCCTGTGGTTTTTCCAGTGCCTTGCGTGCTGACTTTTTTACGTTTTTTGGTTTTTGTATTCCCAAAACAACCCCCCCCCCCGGGGGCGTCGGTCCACTGCGCTGGCCACCCGAAAGGCCGCACAATCCACTAAACGAATTGCCCAATCGCCTCTAAGGCAACCAAGATGTCTCAAGATGGCCTCAAAGGCGGCAAGATGGTCTCCAAAACGGTCGAGACGGCCTCCAAGACGGCTAATACATCCAATACGGCCTAAGATGGCCCCAAGATGGCCCAAGATGGACAAATAGGCCCAAGATGGACAAGATGGCCCAAGAGGCCTTCAGGAGGTTCTCCAGGAAGGCCCGAAGAGGCCCACATCATTGATTTTCAGTTGGTTTTTGAAGGATGTTGGTATTTGTTTCGTTTCGGCCTTCCGACGGCCCAAGACGGCCCAAGAGGCCCCCAAGATCGCCCCAAAGTCGCCAAAGAAGCCTCCATGACGGCCTCATAATTAACGCCCAAGAGGCCTCCAGGACGCCCAAGATGGCCTCCAAGACGGCCATGAAGCAGCCCAAGAAGGCTCCAAGTCGGTTCAGAGAGGCCCCCAAGACGGCTCCCGACGGCGTGAGACAGGACAGGAGCGCCCTAAAACTGCCAAAGAGGCCCCCAAGAAGAACCGAAAGGCACCAAGAGGCCCAAGGACGCCCCAAGAGTCCCTCAGGGAGCTCCCAGGAGGCCTTAAGAGTGCCCCAAGAGGCTCCATAGAGGCCACCTCCTCGTACTCCACCTCTTCCTCCTCCACTTCCTCCCTCTCCTCGTCCTCCCTATCATCCTCCCCTAATTGTTTCCCCAAGAGTTTCCTGAGCGGCTGGGGGAACACATAGTCCGGTAGTTAGGCCAAGCTGGGGCCCAACGTTTAACCACAGAGGCGCTTCCCCAAAGGCAGGGGTCGGCGGTGACTCGCCGCATGCGTCTTCGACATGTATCTGTGCATGCATGTCTGCATGAAGGTATGTATACATGTATGGATGCATGTATATATGTTTGTATGTGGGTGTGGTTGTATGTATGCACGTATGCATGTGTGCACGTATGTGTACATGCATGCATGCATGTACGTACGTACACACGTATGCACGTATGCATGCATGCATGTATAGTTGTATGTATGGATGTCTGAATGTACGTATGTAAGCAGGTTTGTCTGTGTGCCTGCCAGCCTGACTGTCTATTTGCCTGTCTGCCTGCCTGCCTGCATGCATGCATGTATGTTTGTATGATTGTAGGTCTGCATACATGTATGTTGTGTTGTGTTTATGTATACAGGTATGTATGCATGCATTAATGCATGCATGCATGCATGCATGTATGTATGTATGCATGCATGTATGTATGTATGCATGTATGTATGTATGTATGTATGTATGTATGTATGTATGTATGCATGTATGTATGTATGTATGTATGTTTGTATATATGCATGTATCCATGTATATATGTATGCATGCATGCATGCATGCATGTATGTATAGGCATGTGCATGTATGTATGTGTGTAAATATGTATGCTTGTATGGATGCATGTACGTGTGTATGTATGTACTTATGTATGTATGTATGTATGCATGCATGCATGCATGCATGCATGCATGTATGTATGTATGTATGCATGTATGTACGTATGTATATCCTATGCGTGCATGTCTTTCCTCATCCCGTCACGGGTCCAGGCCGTCGATGTTAGACCGCTTCCGTGGGTTTTGGGGCTCAAGAATTCGTACCAAGGCAGTGCGTATGGATTACTGGCTCCCTGCCGCCCCGTACACTTGGCAGGGAGCGTTCGCCTATCTCCTGGGCGGCAACCTGCAGAGGTGCCCACCTGTCCACGTCCCTTCTTGCCCTGCCATACCGAGCTGTGTGTGCCCGCCGTGCCCTGGCTGCCCGACGTGCCCCGGGGGCTCCCCCGCTCCCGCCACGCCATCGGCGAACGGAGGGGGCAGCAGCGAGCCGAGACAGCCCTCCTCCGTCTGTGGTGCTGGTGAACGAGGGTCTCTTGCTGGTCCTGGCGCTGGCCTACGGCGCTTTGTCGTGGAACCGTGTCGGGCTGACGTGCTGCCGCCGCAAGGCTGGCCGTGCTGAGCGTGGGGCCAGTGGGAGGAGCACCTCATGGGATGCTCCAGGGAGCGTTGGCCCACTACGAAGGAGAGCTAATGTGGCCCCAGCGTCCGTTCCAGGGCGACGGGTGTGGACTCGACTGGAGAGAGTCACTGAGTGGATGGTGCTTGTCCTTGCGGTGGTCAATGACGTCTATGAGGAGGATTACTCACGCCAGGGGAGAGGCATCGCTGCGGTGAGGTTCACATCAGACCGTGTAGCTCTCCCGCCAGGCGTCGGTGCCGTCAACTCGTACAGGTTCAGATGGAACCGCACGGTGGCTCAGATGCAGCAGACAGACCAGACCGCGCTGGACTACGGCACCGACGCTCTGGTCGCCGACCACCTGCGCCTGCGGCAGCCGGCGCCGGGCGGACCGTTCGTCGTCCCGCTGACCTTCGGTCCCGCAGGAGACGTTGGGCCTGGCGCGGGCGCTGGGCCAGCCGCCGCAGGCGCCGCGGCCCCAACGGCAGCTGCGCTGGGCGCCCCAGCGGTGTGGCCCGCTGGCGCCCTGGCCGTGCCTCCCCTCGCTGGCGGAGCGGCCCCAGGCGGCGCAGCCGCGGCGGGGCCGGGGGTTGCGGCCCCGGCGGCTGGAGCGGCGGTGTGGGTGCTGATCGAGTCGACCACGGCGGGCCAGCGCGGTACAGTTGTGGTCCCGCCCGCTGGCTCGTATCTCCGCGGGGCCGCCCGCTGGATGCCGCTGGCTGATGAGACGTGGGTGGCCATCCGCTCGGTCTCCGAACCCGCGCAGATCTGCGCAGGCAGGGAGGCCACTCTTCCGACGCCAGGCTGACGAGGAGCACCGTCGCGAACCCAGCGGTTCCGAGCAGCAGGCTCTCGAGGCAGTGGCACGATGCGGTGGCCAGCTTCACAAAGGAATCGTTCGTGGACTGGCACTTTCCTGGCCCCCGCGTGTGGTTCTGGCGCGGTCAGGTCGTAGACCGACGCCAGGGCGGTCCGCTCGACCGCATCGGGTTCTGGAGGTTCGCCCTTGGGCTGTCGGCCGAGGACTACGGAGGCGGCCGCTGCGAGGCGAACATGCGGGCCATCTACCCTTTTCTCCTGCTGGGACGGCCTCGACCTGCCGAACCCGACGGGAGTGGAGCAGATGTTCAGGACGTGCTTGAAGTACGACTACGTGTACGACGTGGATCGGGATCCTTACCTCGGCGCATCCCCTGTCGGAGGCGGAGGCGACGAGGGGAACGACAAGAAGAAGAACCGAGGCCGTGGACATGGCGGTGGACGCTAGATCCTGCTGAGCTTCGGGTTCATCGACGATGGCGCCGTCTTCACGGGTCTCCTTCGAGACCATGGGGAGAGCATGATCTGCCCCTTGCTCCATGAGCACGAGACGAAGAAGGAGGAGAGGGACGCTTCGGTGCTGAAGAAAGTTCGCAAGGCCCGCGAGGAGCAGCGGGCCTTGCAGTCCAGGCGAGTCCACGACCACGCGTGCCGCTTCCCCCCGGCGGTGCGCGTGTTTTCGGAGGGGGGCCCAGCGGCGGAGGCCCGCCGCCCGCTGGTGAATTGTACTCGTTGGGCGATCGTGCTGGACGACAGCGCGATCTATTTCCACTGCCAGGCCCCGGTCAACAGCATCGGGCAGCTTCGGAGGCGCAGGGCATCGCTTGTTCACGTTCGGTGGCGCGTCGGGTTCTCCGCAAGGGCCACGCCGACTCGATGGAGGGCGAGATCGTTCGGACCCTCAACGAGCTGCACCTCGGCCAGCCCTGGCACCCCGCCAGCCATCCTCAGTCCATCGCTGCGGGCCAGCGGCTGGCCCAGGACAACGTTCGAGACGCAGTCCGACGGTTCGGCTCTCCCCCGGAGGGATTGACTGGCTCAGGAGCCCTTGAGGAGCTCCGAGCTCTCAGCGACTATGCTGGCGAGAGCGCCACCGTCGCTCCGCTCGACTTTGATAATATCAATAGTCTCTCGCTTCCAGACGAGGGTTTCAAGCCCGTGCCGCTTGACGCGCTGGGAGGGGATGCTGGCCGTAAGATAGCCGAGCGGCTTCATGGTATGATGTTGTCCCAGTCTGAGGGTCGTGCTCGGATCGAGTCTGAGGGCCCCGGGAAGCTCTACACCGACCCGGCGCTGAGGAACCCCAAGCTGTATGTCCAGCTGCTGCGGATCCTCGAGCGTCGGAATCTTCTCGGCTTCTACAAGGACAAGTGTTGCAACGTAGGTGCCTTCTCCGTTTGCAAGAAGTCGGGTAAGCTGCGGCTCATCCTGGATGGCAGGCACGCCTCTCTGCAGTTCCAGGTCCCCGACAAGGTCGATCTAGCGTCGGGTGCGACTTTCGCCGGCCTCCACGTGGACGGGGGCAAGCCCATCGCTGTGGCGGAGGTCGACCTGGCGGACGCGTTCTACACGATGCTGCTGCATCCGAAGTTCAGGAGGTACTTCGCGCTACCTGGCTGCCGCGCGGGGTTGCTGGGCCTCGAGAGCACCGCGGACGGGCGGCGCTTGGCGGGGACCGACCTGGTGTACCCGTGCTTCAGGTGCCCCCCGATGGGCTGCTCCTTCAGCCTGTGGATCTGCCAGGCGATGCTGGACGGGATGGCTCTGAAGGTGCCCCAGCTCTCCCTCGCGAACCGCTTCGTGGACCGCCGACCTGTGCCGCAGGTGTCCGAGGGTGTGTTTCATACCGAGTGCGTGGACAATGCGATCAGCCTCTCTACAGACTTGGAGACGGCGGCCGCCGCTGCGTCGGCCGTGGACCCGAACCTTCGTGCAGCGGGACTCCCTACTCACGGAGTCGAGTGCAGTTTTGGCGCCGTGGCACTGGGCTGGCAGTTCGAAGAGAAGTCTCCGATTATCGGGCTGAACCCAGCGCTCCGCTGGAAGCTGAGGTTGGCCTTCGTGGAGCTGTGCCGGAATGGATATGCCTCGGGCAAGACGATCTCGCGCGCGGTGTCTCATTTCACCTCGCGGGGTCTGATTCGCCGAGAGTTTTTGTCCGCTCTCAACTCGCTATGCGCTTTTTCTGCCCACTATGGAGGCCGCGCGGCGTGGCTGTGAACCTCTTGCCTCCGCGAGCTTCGTTGGTGCGCCAGTCTTGGCGTGTTCTGTTTCAGGGACGCTGGCGCCTCGTTCGACAGCGCGCTCACGATGGTGGACTCATCGTGGTGGGGAGTTGGAGTCACTCAGAAAAAGTCGTCTGCCCCAGTCGCTCGTGAGCTCTCCAAGTAGAATGAGAGGTGGATATTCAGTACTCATCAGGAGTCCGAGATGTCGCATCGGCCCCACGCCTTCAAGTCGGCGACCTCCGCCGACCCCTTCACCCCTGAGTCGGTCCTCACCATCGACTGCTCCGGGAACCCGAAGGCCCCGATCAAGGAGTCCCTGGAGGTGCCCGTAGAGGAGCCCGTCAAGGAGTCCATGATGAAGGGGGTGCACGTGGAGGAGGAGATGGTCAATGACATCGAGGAGGAGGAGGAGTTCCCCGAAATCCCATACGACGTCTGGGCGAAAGGCTGGGTCCCGGTGGTGTCTCATCGCTGGGGTCGTTCAGAGCATCAGGTTGTCTTGGAGGCCCGCGGTATGGTCGTGGCCGTTCGTCATATCCTTCGACGCGTCTCATCACTCAACCGATGCCATCTTTGCTTGGGCGACTGTTTGGGAGCCATCCTGGCCGCCACCAAGGGGCGTTCGTCGCGGCGGGAGATGGGCCGCGTGTGCCGGCAGCTGGCGGCCCTTTCGTTGGCTAGCGGCGCTGCCTTCTTCTGGCGCTGGGTCACTTCGGAGAGGAACTCGGCCGACCGCGCCTCCAGGAACCTGCCGGGCGTGGGCTACGCGTCCGCGGCGGCCGACCCCTGCTGCCTCGGCGCTGCCGCTGGCCGCCCCAGCCGTGTGAGCGGGCACGGAGGACCTGCTGGCGAGAGCTGGGCCGACATCGGGCCCCCGCCCGGCCTCGAAGAGGAGGCTTGCTGGCCCTCTGTCTGGGCGAGCCTCCGCGATGGCAGCCGCAAGCCTGGCGGTGCCTTGGGAGCTGGCAGCCGAGTCGCTGGTCCGCCCGGGGCGGGCGAGCCGCCGCCAGGCGAGGCAGCCCCGGGGCTGGAGCTGGCGGGATCGGCTCCAGCGGTCGTTCCTCGAGCTGAAGGCCGTGAAGGACAGGGCCACCTTGAGCTACCAGGCCCGATGCCGAGCTTTCCTGACTTGGTCGACGAAGGCGCGCCTGTCGGTGGCGAGCATCACGGACCTGTGGGCCGACTGGAAGGTGGCGAACGACTCCCTGGCCGCCGCCCGAACGGCCGTGCTGACTTCCGTCCTCGGCCTGGGGCCGTCGGAGACGCTGTCGCTGCGCGTCCAGTCAGTCGTGCAGTCGGTCCGGGCTGGTCCACAGCATCTGGGCATGTACTCGATCCTGCTGCTTCCCGCGAAGCTCAGGGTGATGTCGAAGACCCAGGGCCGCGACACCAGTCTCCAGGTGGACAACCAGGAGTTCAGCGGGGTCGACCCGCTGCTGGTTTGCCTCGTGGAGAGACGTGCGGTCGACGCGCCCCTGCTCTACCTGGACATGATGTTCTGGGTGCGGGCGCTCCTGCAGGCGGGCGCCGCCCTCGGACTGGGTGCCCTCAGCCCTCCAATGCTGTGCCAACTGCGCCACGGGGGGGCCAGCCCCGGGTGGCCGACGAACGCCTGGGAGTTCGGCAACATCCGGAAGCGCAGGCAGGGGGAGGCCGTCAGGAGCCTCATGCAGTACGCGAGAGACGGTCGAGTTCAAGTGGAGCTGCGGCGTCTGCAGCCCGTCCTACAGCCTCGGGCCCTCGTTTGCGTCGTGACTATGGGAGGCACCCTGTGCAGAATCTGAGCTCCTGGGCCCACCTGACCGACTCGAAGGTGTACCTGGAGATCTTCAGTGGCTCTGGGAACTGGTCCCGGGCGCTGCGGCGGAGCATGACTTCTCGCCTGGCGCCGCGGGTCTTCGAGCTGGACGTGGAATATGAGCCCACCGTCGGTGACCTCAGCCGACGGCGAGCCCAGTGCGTGGTGCGCGGGTGGCTCCGTGGTGGCCTGCTGCAGGGCGTCTGGCTTGGGATGCCCTGCAGCTCCTGGTCACGGGCAAGGAATCGGCCCAACGGGCCACCACCCCTGCGGGACGCCGCCCACGTGCTTGGCCTGCCCAACCTGTCGTCGGCTGACTCCCTCAAAGTCGAGACGGGCAACAGGCTATCGCAGTTCTCTTTCAGCCTCTTTTTGGAATGTGCCAGGCGCGGAGTCCCCGCTGCGATCGAGAACCCTTCCACCTCGTGGGTCTGGCAGACCCGCTGGGCCCAGCATGCTGCGCGCCAGCCAGGGGTTAACACCGTGGAATTTGAATTTTGCACCTTCGGCACAGCTTGGAGGAAGAGGACCCGTGTGATATATGCTCATCTCAATTTTGACTCGATCAGCTCTTGCAAGTGTGCAGGGCGTGGCCTTTGTTCTTTCACACGCCGTCCACACCGAGCTCTGGAAGGCAAGACGCCATCCGGAGCATTCCGGACAAAGATTGCCGAGCCATGCCCGCCCAGCTTGTCCAGTGCCCTTGCCAGAGCCTATCGTGAAGCTAGATTGTCATCCACGCACCAAGTCGTGGTGCGATTGGCGGCCTAGGGCCAGTTATATCTTCGGAGAGATGTTTCGAGGTCGCTTTTGTTTGTCCTGGCCTCCCGCGTCTCTCTCGACGCGGATGGATGGTGCGCTCTGGCTGGACAACGTTTGCGAACAGACACTGTCGAGATGCTGGCCTGTAAATAGAGCGAGGTCGAGGATATCCTATGCGTGCATGTCTTTCCTCATCCCGTCGCGGGTCCAGGCCGTCGATGTTAGATCGCTTCCGTGGGTTTTTGGGCTCAACCCTGCCCACCCACCCTTGAGCCTTGTAAGCCCTGTCCGTCTGTCGCAGGAGGTCGCTTTTGTTTGTCCTGGCCTCCCGCGTCTCTCTCGACGAGGATGGATGGTGCACTCTGGCTGGACAACGTTTGCGAACAGACACTGTCGAGATGCTGGCCTCGAAATAGAGCGGGATCGAGGATGTATGTATGTATGTATGTATGTATGTATGTATGTATGTATGTACGTACGTACGTCCGTACGTACGTACGTATGTATGTATGTACATATGTATATATGTGTGTATGTGTGTATGTGTGTATGTATGTGTGTGTAGGCATGTAACATGTATGTATGTATTCATGCATGCATGCGTGCATGCGTGTATGTATGTATGTATGTATGTATGTATGTATGTATGTATGTATGTATGTATGTATGTATGTATGTATGTATGTATGTATGGATGTGTGTATGGATGTGTGTATGTATGTATGTATGTATGCATGCATGCATGCATGCATGCATGCATGCATGCATGCATGCATATATGTATGTATGTATGTATGTATGTATGTATGTATGTATGTACGTATGTATGTATATAGGGATATGCGAAGAGATAACTTTGAGGGAGTGATTATTGCAACATCGTTGATGCGTCCTCGGTTTGCTCTGGTCCTCCTCCTCTTCGTCCACGTCCTCCTCCTCCTCCTCCTCCTCGTCCTCGTTCTCATCGTCGTCTTTGTCCTCGTCCTCGTCCTCCTGCTCGTCCCCTTCCTCATCCTCGTCCTCGTCCTTCTTCGTACTTCGTCCTCCACGTCCTCCTCCCCGTCCTCGTGCTTGTCCTACAGTCGGCGTTGATTGGACAGGACACGCGAGAGGACACAAGACCCTTCCGAGGGCCACATCGCCGTAGGAGGGTAAGAAGGCACGTGTCACGAGGCACAGGACACAAGGGTACCCTTGAGCTGGCAGGGTAATGCGGGCCGAGTGTACTCGTTTCTGCGTTGCGCCAACGTGTTTCGACTTGGAGCGCCGCGCCTCTTTTCCTCCTCATCCTGGTCCTCCTCCTCCTCCTGCTCCTGGTCCTCCTCCTCCTCCTCCTCCTCCTCCTCCTCCTCCTCCCCCTCCTCCTCCACATCCACCTCCTCCTCCTCCTCCTCCTCCTCCT
>CAUYUJ010015966.1:268311-303158 GCA_963575745.1 Prorocentrum cordatum
CTGAATACACAACGAACTTCACATGATGCTCAACGAGTGGGTGACCATACGAGTTTCGCCCCTCTAGAGCGTTGTCCCCTGGCTGTCAGATCAGAACTCGGATCTCCGGCGGCCGTTCGGGACTATCCAGGCACCTCTTGAAGGCTCTCGGCGAAGCGCAGCTGTCGACGCGCATCCCGAGGCAGGACAACACATACAGGAACCCACAGAAAAGTTCGGAACACTCGCGCGTACCCCTTTCGGCCACGGCATGTGTTGCGCTTCAACACGAGCGGCGTGTCAGGGCAGCTAAAGTTAGGTCGGGTATGACCGCTTACAGGCGGATTTTCGACGAACTATAAAAACATGACCAAACACATTAAAAAACGAGTAAAGATAGGACACATAGTCCCCAGACTATCTTTTACTATTTTTGAATGTTCCTCCTGTCGAGGAACGTGCCCGACTTGAAGATAAGGCTGTCGGTCTTGGTGGCCGTGCTTCGAGGAACAGCGAAAACAGCATAAGCACAAACCCTTGGAGGTCCGCCCGCGTGGATGCCCTGGATCGGCGCTGGAGCCGGGGGCGGCGACGGAGGCGCCGCCGGGGGGGCTCCAGCGCAGACCCAAGGAATCCGCGCGCGGGGCGTCGAAGCTTTTTATCAGCATGTGCTTTCTCTTATGAAGGGAAACTGGGACACACAAATAAATACACACAAATAAAAAGATTCCCCATATTTTCCTATATTTTCTGGGTTTTTGTCTTCCCCACCACTTCCCATATTTTCCCATATTTTCTGGGAAATCGACGATTAATTGTGTCTGTGTGTTTTTTTTCCTCCTGATCTTATCCGCTCAGTGCCGTACCGCTACTCCCTAGGGACCTCTCCCCGGGTGCGCTCCGGAAGCTCGAAGCGAAGCGGCCGGTGGCGAGGAGGGCCTCCCGTGAGGCCCCCAGGAAGAAAAACAGGCGGAGGGCAGCGGCATGGGTACCTTCTGCTCCTCTGATAATTTGAACGGGGACCGAACGGCCTGGCCTTCCTTGTAGGCCCACCACAAATTTTCAGGACCCCAACGTGTTCTAAGAACGCGAGCAAAGTTCTCAGAACATAAACCCGATTCGTTAGAACGAGGCAGTCTCAGCCAGACATGTTTTAAGAACATCGCACCACATGAAAACCCCAATCAGTGGATGGTTTTCGCCGACGAGAACGACCGGGAACCCGGGAACCCGGGAACCCGGGAACCCAGAACCCACCAAAATCGGCCTGGAACCAATCACCTGAACCCGGAACCGGAACCCGGGAACCCAGCTTCCTGAAGGCCCTGCGTAGTTAGTAACAGTTAGCGGAACTTCTAATTGTTATTAACGGAGTTATAACTAGTTAGGTTTGGCCAGTTTGAAGCTGTTTTTTTTTTTTTTTAAATGTTTATGTTATGTTTTTGCATCTCATGTAGTTGGAAATTGGGGCATCATGATTGGGCGCTTCGTCGATTTGGATCTGCTCAGGGGCCTTCAGATGTTTTTATCGTCCTGGGGCAAACGCGACGGTCCGCAGCGCATCATGTTAGCAACATCGCGATTTGTATTCTACTGGCCAAATGCACGTGATGTCGTTCTCTATTTTCCTGTAAATCACAGGAGCTTTCAGCGAGGTCAGAGGCATCAGAACAGGGTCTGTATCATCTAAAAAGATGTGTCTGGAAAAACCTTCAGCGGCGTTCACATGCTTAGTTGCAAGCTGCTGGACAAGCACCTGCGACTCGCCATCGTCGCATTTCACGTGAAACCACACTTGCATTGCTGCATGCATCCCGCCCGACCCCAGAAGTACGATATCACCGCGCTTGATGCGGCCGAAATCTGTCATGGCTTCGATGCTGGAGACGGCTGTCTGCGTCCCAGGGCACATGCGTTTCAACGCATTCAGCAGCTTCTGTGTTGCTTTCGTTGGGTCGACTAAGCCAGGTGAAACACGCATGGTCTTTAAATCGTGCGCGTGCTGCGCAGTGAGTTGGACCATGAGAGCCTTCTCTGGCCCCTTCTTGCACATGTGGTCTTTGGCGAAACGTTTTACGTTTTTGTGCTTGCGTTCCTGGACAAAGCAACTGAGCGACCCATGTTTTTCAAACATTTCTGGCAAATGTGTTGCCATATGGTGCTTATACACCCAATAGCTTTCACCATATGCGTCCTGATGGCACCGAAGATGTTTCACTATCGCTGACTCTATCTGCGCGGTCGTGACTGGAAGCCGCCGCGCCGCCGTGATGATTATGTCAACGGCATCTTGCAATGCCAGCATACTTGCGATCTGGGGGGCCACTTGATCCGATGAAGGATGCATGGCAATTACTTGCCGAATATACCTGCACAAAACAGGCAACGCAGAGATCTCTTCTGAGGCACTTGCTTGGAGCTCACCAGTCTCCCATACAGTTGCGGCTGAGTGGTGTTTACTCGGCCACGTCCACTTCATGAAATACTCATGCAACTCCATTGCATCACACAAACACTTGAACTGCGCATGCCCTAAAAGTGCTTTTACTTCTCTGTCGAATATACCAGACACAAAATAAATATGCATCCAGTCAAAGCAAATGAATGACGCAGGGAGATATCGCAAACCTGGGTCCAGCGCTATGTGTTCGGGGTGGAAGTTCCATCCTTTGTGCTGTGTGATGGTCGTGTACTGCCCCTCTGAAAACTCCCCCCGCTGATATTTATCCCAATCGGGCCGAAGTCGTTCCAGGATCGCGATGATTGTCGCGTCATCGTTTCTGCGTATCTTTGACGCATCCAAGCACGCGTCTGTCACAAAGAAACCAGATACATCATATGTCAAATAATCAAACTTTCTATTCAAGACGTTGCGACATAACGCACAGGGTTTGGAACCAGCGTGCCCTTTGTTCATGTGTAGTTCCCGCAATGCCTCTTCGTCCCCTATGACGCACGACAGCTTCGCGACGATCGTCGCGTGCGACGTTGCGTCGCCGTTCTCTGACACGTCTAATGTAACACCGCTCGTCTCAAAATTGAAACCACCAGCAGAATTAAAAAAAACTTCTTTGAGGGTCATCTTGATGCACTGCCCGATGCCACCTGGGATGCTTTTTATTTTTGCGCACCGCGCAGTGCTAAGCGTGAACCACGCATCTTCGTTACCCAAGGACTCGTCGAACTCAGCGAACGACCAGTAAACAGCATCAACCCCCCGATAATCTTTCCCCTTCGCCAGGGGGTCTCGCGGTGAAATACCATCGAAATATAAAATGATGTGCCACGGCGACGCCAAGCTGCATGGGTGCTCCTGAAGTGAGCGGCGAAACATCTCCCTGACTGGAGCGCTAGCCTTGCAGCAGGAATACAAAAATGGCCCAGGACAGCACACCCAGTTCTCGAAAGTTCTACCACTGACTAAAGGCGTGTCTATGCAACGCAAGACGTTCCCATATGCGTTCGACTCTTTGGCAATGATGTTTTCGTTTGCCCTGTATTGTGAGCTCCGTGAAATATTGTCGGGCAACCCATGGTCTCGCACATATTTTAGGACACCCGACAGAGCACGCTGTGACAGGTATGAGCCCCTGTGGAGCTCCACCAGCGCCTCATCCGCCTTGCGTTTCCTGGCGGCGGACGCGGCCATGGTTTCAGCCCAAATGGCTACAGACTCGATAACGATGCCAATGCGCATCATAGGATGCATGCGTAGCGTTATGGTAGGGGCACGCTGCATGATGCATCTGAATGCAGCGAGGCGATAGATCACAACAGAAGTGCACGTTGCATAACGATGCATATGGCATGGTACGACGTCGCATCAGGAGGACATGTAGGTGCATAGTGATGCATACGAAGTGGCACGGTAGCTCGCGAGAGAAGGGCGTGTTGCATATTGATGCATGCGACTTGCGATGAAAAGATCGCAACAGACTTGTGATTTAGACATCATGGTGCAACGTCATACAAGCACGAGGGAGTTCGTCGATGTGGCGCCGCCCACCGCCGCGCTGCAGCTGCGATGCGAGCTCCCAGCCCTGCTGGTCCTCAACAACCCCCTGGTCCTCCCCCTCCCCGCGTCGAGCACCTAACACTTGGCGTCGATCCACGCCAGCGCCGCGCTCCAAGCCTCAATGCGATTCATCGTCGCATTGCGGTCGAAGCGGACGCGGCGATCTGCCCTCCCCACAACGGCCCTGAACACCTTCTGTGAAGGCTTGTAGATCACGTAGCCGCACCTGTACGGCGCGTTGCACTCGCACGTCGGCGGCTTGGGCAGCACGGCGGGCTTTGGCACGGCAGCCGCGGGTCGCCGCATGGCAGGGGGCCGCGCCTTCTTCATTGGCACAGCCCCCTCGGCGTCTTCGACGCCTGCCCCGCCCTCGGCGTCACCGACGCCTTCGCCAGCCGCGGAGGGGCGCTTCCTCGCCTTGGCGGTCTTGGCCTTCTTGGCGAGGAGCGCCCTGAGCTTCTCCTCCTCGTCGGTCAGGTCTGGCTCGGGCTCATCATCGCGCGGCTCATCGCGCGGCTCCTCGCGCGGCGGAAGCTTCGGCTCCTGCTGCGGCTCCTCGCGCGGCGGGAGCTTTGGCTTCGGGGGCTCCAGCTCCACGCGCGGCTGCGCAGGCGGCTCGGGCGGCCTGAGAGCCGCGGCCGCCGAGTTGGCGAAGAGCGCCGCGCACAGCGGTGCACCGAACAGGGCCTGCATGACTTGCAACTGCCCGCCAGCCGTAGGGTCTGGGGCTGTCATTGGGGGCGCTGCAGCTGCAGGCGAGGTCTTCGCCGCGCAACGCCTGCTCGACTTCCTCACGTAGTCTGGCGCGTCCGTCTGGATCTCCTCCAAGGCGGGCCCATCGTCCTTGTAAGCTGATTTCCACCACGGCTCAGCCGACATGTCCTCGATGCGGTCGAAGTTCCACACCGTGGCGTACCCAAGCGTGGACCAACCCTTGCACGTGATGGCCTTGGAGATGGCACCCTTCACCTCTCCGAGGAGCCTGAGCCAATCGCCCCCATGCCCCTTGCCGCTGCCCCACGCCACGAGCGCGGCCATCTTGCCCTTGGAGCTCTCGGAGAGCGTGTGGGCGCCGATCAGCTTGCACCGAGCGGCGACCAGGCGTATGCACGCCTTCTCACTCAGGTCGCCGCTCTTCAGCGATTTGATCTCGCTCGCCGTGAAGACCCTCGATGCAATGCTAATCTCTTGCCATTGCTTGGATCCGCCTGGCATTGACAACATGCCTGTCTTGGTCCCGACGCTCTGGCACAAGCGTGCGATGTTCTCTTGAGTCCAAGTGTTCAGCGAGTGCTCCCTGATTGTTTTCACCAAGGCTGTCGCCTCGTCAGTACTGATCTGTGACAGGTTGTTGATCTTCATGAGGAGGCTGTCGTACTGGTGCTGGGCCACGGCTGATGGGCACAGGCCACATGCGATTTGTGTCGATACCCACTCTGACATGTGCTGCAGTTCCGCGCGGAGGTTCGGAACCGTCGTCATAAGACGACAGTTCCGAACCTTCGCGCCTCGCGCCTCGCGATAGGTCGCGCCTCGCGAAAGATCGCGCCTCGCGATAGATCGCGATCGATCGCGATCGAGCCCAAATGGCTATGCGACGCGGGCCTGTGTGATCTATATTCGAAACGGGAACCCGACACCAACTGATGCCAACTTGCAATGCCCCACGCATCGAAGATTGGTTTCGGATGGCAGTGCGAGTCTACCACCTGCAACGGGTTGCATGCATCTTGGCATACATAGAACCGACGCGTATATGGCGATGTAAGCGTTGCCGCGTCGCGTATCCCCGCCAGCCCATCCGACTCGAACGAAGAGCGCAGACCACCTGCAGTTGTTATCATCATATGTCTCATCATCATTTTCGTTAAGTGCGCGCGCGCTGATGCCGAGGGGACGGTCCAAGACATCACTCACAGAACTGGCGTTCTGGATTTAACCTCACCAGTCGGGAGCATCCCAAAGTCGCGATCATCCGCATCCTCCTCCTCTTCCGCCTTATCCTCCTCATCTTCCCCTCCTCATCCCCCTCCTCCTCCCCGTTGCGGCCTTGGGGCTCTATATGTGGTTCCTATTGGGGTTTTGGTGCTGCGTCATCCTACAGATATCGCGAGGCGTCGGATGATCCTATGACGCGAAAAAGCGGAAACGCATAGCACCAATGCCATTCAGAGTGCGAAGCAGTTGTGAGGGAGCGATGGGGGGGGGCACGGCTTAGTAGCGTAGTAGGATGGGCAAGAGCATCAGCACCAGCAGCAACAGGAGGACAACGACGAGGAGGGACGAAGAGGGAATGATGTGATGGGGAGGACGAGGATGGGGATGAGGATGAGGATTGGGAGGGAGGGGGGAGGAGGAGGCGGAGGAGGAAGGAGGAGGAGGAGAAGGGGGAAGATGAGGAGGGGGACGAGGCACCTGCGCTATCATGCCGACATTATCATCCCAGACTCATCTTGCATTGATGCATGCAGGTTTTTTCTCTGACCCCTCCACCCGTCGTCCGTCGCCCCCACGCCCCTAGCGGGCATCGCGCTCGGCGCGCGCCAGCTCAGTCTCGGCCCGAACGTGGGCCGCGCTCGCATCATCCGCGTCGAGCAGCGCGTTCATCCACGCGTCCTTGCTCTTCAAAAACGCATTGAACCTCTTCTCTGCCTATCGGGGGGGGAGGGAGGGGGGCGATCGCACGGAGGCGGGTGGGACTGGCGACACCGATGGGGCCATTGACTAAGGGGGTGGGCTCGAGAGCCCATCCCCTCCCCCCTGGCCTCGAGGGGCCCTTGTGTTGTTGTTAGTTAACAACCGCCTGCCTTCTTCTCAGCCTGCGTCTTCGCTGCTTTGGCATGCTTCAATGCCGCCTTGGCAGTCTTCACTGACCGCTGGCGTTCCTGCTTTTCATCCTGCAGCTCAAAGCGCACCTGCGCTTCCATCGCGATCGTCTTCGCTGATTTTCCCATGGACACGTGAACCACAAATGGGGACGCGTAAGCCACGCGTGAACTGGTTCGCAAAGGTGGGCGAATGAACCACAAATGCTGCTGACGGTTTGCCAAACGTTCAGCCCCGCCATCGTTGGCGACATGTAGTAAGCTGGGGGGGGGGGGGGGCGCGAGAGGTGTGAACAGGAGAGGGGTCGAGATGAGGAGGCGGCTGGGGGTGGACATGCAACGGGAGTGCCCGATCACGGCGTCGATGTAGTGGGGGGGGGGGGGGGGTATGAGTAGGGCAGTGATGTGTGATCACATGGTTGGCACTCATGCCATGCGACCGCGTCGCAGACTACATGCGTTTTCACGCAGCCGAGTTGGTTGAGGGCTGAGAGAACGCAGCTTGTAAGCTGCGGCGCGCGCGCGTGTGTACGCGACTATGCCTGCCATGTCAGCCGACTTGAAGGCGCTGCGTGCCAAGCACCGCAAGGAGGACACGGAGCACTTCAATGAACGGTTGGATACCCTGATCAGGCACAAGCAGCATTGCCAGAAGATGTCCAAAACGGCGGACCGCAAGGCAGCCAGTATCTCATGCATGACATGTTGCAAGTGGTTGCAATCCATTCACGTCGAAATATACTTGCTGATTAGAGCATAAACGGTTGGGCATCACCCGATGCAGTTGTATGCATGTTCGGTTGTGTTGAAACGCATTGCAATCGGCTGCGAGTAGTTCGCGTCGAAGGGCGCACTTGTGACACTAGGGGGGGGGGGGGGGGGCGTTGAGGCAGCGCCCAATGCAGTCGTATGCATGCGCGTTCGGTTGCGTTGACACGCAGATATGTACTATCATGATGTCAGGGTGTGAAATTGGTTGTGTAATGGCTTGGCGTTGCGACTGTGGTCGCATGGTCTCAAGCGGTTGGGCGAACGGTCGCACTTAGCAACGGCGTGTCAACGCCACGTCTGAACCCCGTCCATGCCCACTCGAAAGGCAGACGCTGCATACAAGAAGATGGAGAAGCTCGTGAAGAAGGCGGAGCAGGCCGCGGATTCGTTCACGTTGCTCTTGGACAACGCCAAGATGTGTAAGGGTGCGGTTGATCGGGCGAATAATCGCCTTGTGGAGGCAGGTGCTGCCGATCGTGCGCGGGGGCGCAAAGCCTTGGGTATCGGTGAATACGCCGCCTGAGTGTGGGTGTCGGGGCGTACTTAGATGGGGGCTCGTTGGGGTTGTGCGTGCAAACGCATGTATGCGAGCCTTCAGGTTCTCGTTGCAGCTTTTCGCGCGATAAAGCACCCTGCGGAGAGACCGATGATACGAATACGAATGAGGACGAGGAGAAATAAGAAGAGGATGAGGAGGGTTAGGCGGTGGAGGTGAATGAGACGGAGAAGGAGGATGATGGGGGTGAGAATGGTGAGGAGGGATAGGGAGGAGGAGAAGGAGGACGAGGATGAGGAGAAGGGGGAGGGCGAGCAGGAGGAGGGGCAGGATGAGACGCCCCCGCCGTCGTCTCCGCCGCCGTCGAACTCGTCGCAGCCAACTCGTCGCCACCAACTCTTCGCCGTCGCCGTCGCTATCGCAGCCGCCATGGCAATTACTCCTCCTCATCTTCTTCCCCCTCCTCCTTCTCCTTCTCATCCTCCCCATCGTCCCCCTCTTCCTCCGCGTGCTCCTTGTCCTGCTCCTCCTCATGCTCCTCCTCCTACTCCTCCTCATCCTCGTTGTCGTTCAATCGTGGTCGTCACGGTGGCCGCCGCCCTCCCCTGCACCGCGCGCGCAGATGACGGCGCAGGCGACGACTTTGACGGCGACGGCGGGGACGAGGAGGAGACATGCTGAGAATGAAGAGGGCGAGAATGAGACGGAGTAAGAATGAGGGGAATGAGGATGACGAGGAGGAGAATGAGGATAAGGAAGAGGAGGCCGAGGAGGAGGAGGAGGTGGGGGAAGATGAGGAGGGTGATGAGGCGGAGGAGAAGGAGGAGGAGGAGGAGGAGGCGGCGGCGGCGGAGGAGGAGGCGGAGGAGGATAAAGGTAGGAGGGGGAGGGTGAGGATGAGGGGGAGGATGGGCCTTCCCCTCCTCCTCCTCCTCCTCACCCCCCACCTCCTCCTCAGAATCTTCCCCCCTCTCCTTCTCCTTGTCCTCCTTCTCCCGCGCATCCTCCTCTCATCCCACTTCCCCTTATTCTCGCTCACGCCACGCTCATACATCTCTTATCAACATGATCCAGCGCAGCCGCGGGCAGCGCAGCCAAGCAGACGAGCCAATTCTAGGCGCAACGTCGACCACGAGCGAGATGGAGACCCTCGAAGTTTACTCTAAACATGAGCTCAAACCCTTGGCGTCGTATGTCAGAATCTCACATGCGACAAATCTGTCGTATGTCAGAATCTTACATACGACAAATCTGTCGTGTGTCAGAATCTTACATACGACAACGTTGTCGTATGTAAGAATCGTACATACGACATATCGCTCTTATATATCATAAGGATTCTATTAACACATCCGTCGTATGTTAGAATCTTACATACGACAACGGTGTCGTATGTAAGAATCTTACATACGACAACTTTGTCGTATGTTAGAATCTTACATACGACAACTGCGTCGTATGTTAGAATCTTACATACGACGACCCCCACCATAATAGATCATCCCCGACGGAGGAGAGGCAGCGCGCGGTCTAGAATGGACTCCACGCCTGCTGCCGCGCTGGTGGCGGCACATGAATGCAGCAGCGGCGGCTTCGGCGCCGCTTTGGTAGTGATTCTGGCGCTACTGCAGATCAGCGGCGAACAGCCGCCTCCGCCCAGATGTCGGGCGGAGGAACACATTACATATCCAGTTCTTGGCCCTCATCCTCCCCCCTCGTCCGTGGTAAGAACCGTTGAAGGAGGAGGGATGAGGGGGCCCGATAGAACTAGATCTGTATTGTTTTCCTCCACCCAGATGCGCCAGTGCGTCCGCTTGCTCCACCTGACGTAGTCGGCCTTGCCGCGGTCCGACATCAGGTCCTGCAGCCCGTCCAGCTGCTCCTTGGTGGCAAGGGCCTTCGCCAGCCTGATGTGGCGCCCGCCGCGGGACTTCTCCTCGCGCCAGCCCTTGCCGCCGTCGTAGCCTTTATCGCCCTTGCCGCCGTCGTGGCCCTTGCCACTGTCGATGCCCTTGCCACTGTCGTAGCCTGTATCGCCACGGTCGTAGCTTGGATCACCGCCGTAGCCCGTGTCACCGTCGTAGCCCTTGCCGACGTCGTAGCCCTTGCGATCATAGCCCTTGTCGCCCTTGCGATCGTAGCCCTTGTCGCCCTTGCGGTCGTAGTCACGGCTGTCGTAGCCACTGTTGCCGTAGTTGTCGTAGCCACGGTTGTCGTAGCCACTGCTGTCGTATCCGCGGTTGTCGTAGCCACGGTTGTTGTAACCACGGTTGTCGTAGCCACGCTGGTAGTTGCCACTCTTGTCGTAGCCCTTGCTGTCGTAGCCTCTGTTGTCGTAGCCCTTGCTGTCGTAGCCCTTGCTCGAGCCCTTGTCGTAGTCGCCCCAGCGCCTGCGGTCGTACCACCTGTTGTCGTAGTCATCGTTGTCGCGGTCGTACCACGAGCTGGGGTGGTCATACCACTTGGAGCTGTACGGGTCGTAGCGGCGGTCGTAGCCCTTGTCGCCCTTGCCACCGTCGTAGCCCACGTCGCCCCTGTCACCGTGGTAGCCTTTGTCGCGGCCCTTGTCGATGTCGTAGCCTTCGCCGCTGCCCTTGCCATCGTCGTGGCCCTTGTCGAAGCCCTTGCTCGAGCTGCCTTTGCCACCGCCGTAGCCCTTGCCACCGTCGATGATGCCCTTGCCACCGTCGTAGCTGGCGTAGTCGTAGCCCGTGTCGTCGCCATCGCCGTCGTCCATGAACTCCTGCAGGCCCTGGAACGAGTTCAACTCGGGATCCAGCGCGGGCGCCAACTCGAGATCGTCGAGCAAGCCGTCGGCCACGCGCGAGCGATCGTACTTCGCCAAGACCTTCGCCGTCGGCGGCGTGCTTGGCGGCCGAGGGGCCACCTTGCTGGTGGGCTGCAAGACCTTGGCGGCCGCGGCGCGCCGCCGCTGGCTGAGATCCTCCGCCGCCTCCAGGAGCAGCGTCACCGCGGTCTCGTCCGCCATGGTGCTGCTGGTTGCACTGGTGATGCTGCTGCGGGTGGTGCTGCTGGTTGCACTGGTGGCGATGCTGCAGCTGGTGCTGCTGCGCGTGGAGCTGCTGGATGCACTGGTGGTGCTGATGCAGCTGGTGCTGCTGCGCGCGGAGCGCTGGTAGCTGCTGCGCGTGGGGCGCTGCAGCTGGTCGCGCACTGTCGCGACCCGAGCAACGCTCGGGCCTAAACGGCGGTGGCAACGGAGGATGATGAGGTCGGGAAGGGATATTCACATCATAGCGTAGCATTGCATGGCATACCATAACCAACATCATGGTTCGCGGTACTGAGTTCATTGTGAGGTCGCGTGATGCTGAGTTAATTGTGAGGCTGTCTCGAGCGAACGCAGACGACGATGCTAACGCATCTCATTTTCAAGTTCACATCCCCAAGTAAACTCTGACACAACGCATGCATTGCTGCATGCACCCATGAGTGCACAGCGCGAAACGATTCGCGACGCAGCCACGCCCCCTCACCCGAATCGCCCCCTCACCTGAATCGCACCCCCCCCCCCCTCCCCCCATTTGCGCGCGCTGCTGTTTCTGGACCGAGGCCCCCTGGAGGACCCCTTTCTCCTCCCAGGGGGGCGTGGCCGCGCGCGGTGGCGCGCGCGGCCATGGCGTGCAGCGCCGAGGCGCTGAGCCGCGAGGCGCGCCTACACGAGGACTGCTGGGGTGAGAGCCACAGGAGAAGGATGAAGGGGGATGAGGAGGACGAGGAGGAATACGAGGATGATGAGGAGGAAGAGGAGGAGGAGAAGGAATAGGAGGAGGAGGAGGATGAGGAGGAGGGGGAGGAGGAGGAGGAGGAGGAGGAGGAGGAGGAGGAGGGAGGTCGGCGGATTTTCGCCCTCCATACAGGAGCTCCAGCGGGAGCGGCGGATCACAGACAGGCTCCTCGACATCACAGACATCCTGCTTGGCTACGACAACAGTGGCTACGACAACAGTGGCTACGACAACGTGGCTACGACAACGGCTACGACAAGGGCTACGACAGAGGCTACGACAAGGGCTACGACAAAGGCTACGACAAGGGCTACGACACGGGCTACGACAGTGATGGCAAGGGCTACGACGACGGTGGCAAGGGTTACGACGATGGCAAGGGCAAGGGCTACGACGGTGGCAAGGGCAAGGGCTACGACGGTGGCAAGGGCCGCGAGAATGACGGCAGCGGCAAGGGCCGCGACAAAGACGGCGACAGCGGCAAGGGCCACATCAGGCTGGCGAAGGAGCAGCGTGACGGGCTGCAGGACATGATGTCGGACAGCGGCAAAGGCTACGACGGCGGCAAGGGCAGCGACGGCGGCAAAGGCTACGACGGCAGCAAGCAAGGGCTTCGACAAAGGCTACGACGGCGGCAAGGGCAGCGACAAAGGCTACGACCCGTACGGCAGCTCGAACAAGGGCTACGACGCGGTCTACGACACGGGCTACGTCAATGGCTACGACAAGGGCTACGACAAGGGCTACGGAAAGGGCTACGACGATGGCAAGGGTGCTGATGGCATCGGTCGCGGCTGTACAAGCTACGACGGTGGCACGGGCATCGACGACGAGGCCATGGGCTACTACGACGGTGGCAAGGGCTACGATGGTAGCAAGGGCAGCACCGACGGTGACAAGGTCTACGACGGTGGCCAGGGCTACGACGATGGCGAGGGCTACAACGGTGGCAAGAGCATTAACGACGGTGGTAAGGGCAAGGCGACGGCCCTCGACAGCGGCGGGGGCTACGATGACGGCAAGGGCCCCGACGAGGGCAAGGGCATGAGCATGGGCAGGGACGCCGATGTGCCGAACAGCGGCATGCGCGACGATGGCCCTCCGCATCTTGAACTGAGTTCTGTTACTGAGTCCCCGCCGCCAGCGGGGCCAGATTCGGACTGAGCACGCGAGGCAAAAATAGAATAGAGATTGGAGGGAGAGGGAAGGGGAGGTGGGAAGGCGAAGAGGGAGTGGAGCTACTGGAAGCTAAGCGTCGTCTGGCGCATCTCCCGTCGGCGAGTGAAAACAGAGGGCGGCCCATCACCTGGTGGCGAACCATCGCCTGGCGAACCATCACCTGGCGGCGAACCATCGCCTGGCGAACCATCGCCTGGTGGCGAGCCATCGCCTGGTGGCGAGCCATCGCCTGGTGGCGGGCCATCGCCTGGTGGCGAGCCATCGCCTGCTGCGACTGGCGGGTCATCGTACTCCTCGGGCCCATCAGCTTCAGCCTCATCACGTGCCTCGTTATCTAAGCGATCACGAAGGGATTGGGCTGCGTTGTTGATGTACGTGGGAGTCCAATCGTCCACTCGCTCCTGCAGACGCTTGCCGTCGACCACCATGAACACCGTCCTGCGACGTTTGTCGCATTTCACACCTTCCACCCCTGCTGGTGCTGACCGCAAGCGATGTGTTGCCTCCTGACTGCATGAAACCGCTGCTGCGATAGATGCAACCCGTATGTACTCAAGCCCCGTTGGCGTACATTCGACCCACACCTTCTTAGTAGCATTCAGCTCAAACAGAAGCTTCAAGGTAACTGCATCGTGATGCAAATGCTCATCACCATGGTCGCACTGGACTGCGGGCATATATATCGAGACAGTTTCTGGTAGACCACCATCCCGTTAGGGCACATGTCTAGAATGCGTTCTCTTCTACGCCCTTCATCCCCTTGGGGGAGTGGTTTGCCTGGACGGTGGTCCCAAGAGGGGCTCATATATACTTCAAGATGTCCACGGATATGTCCCGATATCACGCGATGCTTCAACATGCAGGCATGGATATCACGCGACCCAAGATTGCCCAAGTTTGTCCAAGATCTCACGCGATCCAAGATTGCCCAAGAAGTCTCAAGGTCAAGAGATCGATCCAAGAGTGGCCCAAGAGCGGCCTATTCACGCAAGCGAATGAAGGCATCTCCTATTCCTCCTCCTCATCCTTTTTTTGTCATCCTTATGCTCCTTCCTCCTCCCCCTTTCCCTCCTCCCATTTCTCCTCCACCATCCCCCTCTGTTTCAGCCCCTCCTCCTCGCCCCCCTCCCCCGCCACTCCACCTCATCATCCAATGTATCATCCTCCTCCTCTCCTTCCTCCTCCCCTGGTGGGAATACGCGAAGCGTCCACGATTGCGACATATCCAGGGAACTCCTATTGTTCTTAATGACGCTGGCCCTGTCGCAATCTTGCTGAAGCAATGGGTCGGCCTGCTTCAAGTGGTCCCAAATGGCCTCGGTGCAAGCGGCGTTGCGCATCTTCAAGATCTGATCGAAAAACGAATTTGTCGCCAGAGGCGATTGGCTCTTGGCGGGGTTGGGCACAGATATAAATTTTTGCAGCTGCCTATCCGCTCTCGACAGCTCCACGAAGAGCCCCCCTGCCGTATGCATCACCGCCCTCGGGACCCATGGCTCGCGATCCTTAAGGCCGCCCCCCTCGATGACCGTGCGGAGCTGCACGCTCACTGCCATCTGCAGCTGCAGTGCGTGCGCAGATCAGCCAAACGCCTGCGGGCCGATGCAATGGACAATTGCAGACGAGTCCGATGCGTGTTGACGCAATGATGCAACGATTGCAGAGGAACGATACCGACGATGCTTTCATACATTTCATAAACACCCCCCACGACACATGGTATGTGTAACCGATGCTGCCAACACGCGAGCCTCATCGCTTCCTGGCCTTCTTAGCCGCGGGCGCAGCAGGCACATCGTCTACCTTGCGCTTGGGCATGAGCGATGCCAGCTGGGCGCTAAGGACATCGCCCTTGTTGATGGCGCACTTGTTTGTCAAAATTGGTACATGCACTGATGGGACAGCTGTGGACTTGACGGCCTTGAGCTTCATGTTGGGGGTGCCGTGCTCACCTGAATCCTGTACGAGCCAGAAGGGGATGACGAGCGAAGACGGTGCCTGCTTCAGCCCTCCAACGCCAGTGTTCGTCTCAGCCTTAGGCATCTTGATGCCACCACTGGGGGCCAACACGATATTGAACGTCAACCCCTTGGGGTCCTTGTATGTCTTCATGAACACATGCCCACACTGAACTATATCAGTCTGCTTCTTCAAGTAGATTGCCGAAGAGAGTGGGACAAGCACCAGCTCTTCAGCCTCAAACGAACGCGTTACGGTGAGAGCACGAAGCTTAACAGGCGTAATCACGCCACTCAAGTACTTGAGACAGTTGCCGTTCTGGCTGTATACATCATCCAAGGCCAGCCTGATTTTGGCCTCCTCGATACCCCACTGGTAATCGACAGACTTGAGGGGGCCATGATCAGCGAACTTGTCGATCGTTTCCTCTATGGGGGAGCAGCGGGAAAAAAAGATGAGACATGACGACGCAGAGCCAAATGAGATGAGGGAACGACGAACGAGAATTCAAAGGTGTGGGGGTGTATATGCATTCCACATGCATTGCGACGAGGTCGCAAGACTGTCCTTCATAATCGTGGACACGACGAACTTGCCACGTAAGAAGTCGTCGATGGGGTGGCATGTCGCACTGCCCGTGGCCTGAAGCTTCAACTTCACGCCAGTCGCAGCGTCGATGGAGATCAGCTCGTAAATGTTCTCACCCAAGGTGTCGCTCGCCAAGGCGACTTTGGCGCCAACCTCAAACCCCTTGTCACTGAGCTTGTCCACTTGGTTCGACCACTTGCCCGAAGCGGTGTACTCTTTCACATCTGAGCTACGCGCCTGCCCTGTCACGGCTTTGGATGCGCCCTCGCGACCGATCTGCTTCCATGGGCTAGCAACTGCTTTGCCAACGTGCGTTGCCAACGCAGTGGTGAAGCTGACCCCGATGTCATTCAGCGTCTTGCAAGTGCCTAAGCGCTCATCGGGCTTGTTGAACACGAAATGAACTACGCGAACGTCAGTCAATCCCACGATGGTGCCGTAGGCGACCGTGTCTGCCGTGATGCCCTCACCGCATGCGATCTGTCGCACTTTCTGAAGAAATTCATCGGCCACCATTACAATCGTAGACTTCTTATCGCTCGACAAGGCGGTCACGTCGCCTGGCTTCAAAAGCATCTGATGGCCATCCCTCGCGAACTTACCCGTCGCACATGTCATCGCCTTCATGCATGCGAGCTTGAATGTCGCAGCGGCCCCCTCATGCTTGATCTGCACCTCGGCGAGAGACTTCGCCATTGAACCCGTGACCGCGCACTGGGAGGTCAGCTGCCGCGAGAAGTCGCGAAGCTCGTTCAGAAAGATCGGGTTGCCGAGGCCGCCAGACAACTCCTTCACATATTTTACTAAGCCATCGATCTCCCCAGGAAAGAGAGAGCCTGCGCGAGTCGCCTCGCGGATCACACTATCCCAATCGATCATGGTGCCACCCGTGTGGTGTCGGTTGGCAATTGCTGCGATCTTGTACATGAGACTCATGCGAGATTCGCATCTGGCAATTTGTTGGCCTGCATTGCCAGCCTCCTGAGCAAGATTACTAATCCACGGGAACTCCTTCACGAACTCGTACCGAAAGACCTTCCACTCAATTCCTTCGTCACACGCCTTAGCGTAGTCTGGTTGAACCTCCCGTAACCTCGTCAGTGACAATTTCCCTTGGTGCGAGACTCTGTCGAAACGCTCTGGCATGACCGCGGGTACTGGAACCCCTGCGTTGATGCAACGCAAACCCATGGATGTGTGGCCGCACGTATAGGATGCGAACTTTGCATCGCAATCATACTGCGGCAGCTGGCCCGCTGAGTCCTCCATTATTTTGAAATTGAAGTTCTTGATTGCATTGTACTCAGGCGTGCCCACTGGTGGAAGTTCCATGCAAGCTGGATTCTGGAGGGCTGAGTTCTTGAATCCATTTTTGAAGATCTTGGAAATCAAATCCATAACCTCGCTCGGAATGATTCCATCTCCGTAACGATTCTCTGTGCACACCATCATATACTTCGAGTGTATTTTTTCTACCCTCAGGCAGTCTATGCCTCTTGCAATGCTGCATACGTCTTCAAGTAATGAGACCACCGCTGCATCAGGATGCAAGTACATGTCCTTGATGGCCATCATCTTGGGGCGGACCTCCGCGATCTGCTGTTCACGGGAGGCGTTCATCACGCCGCGTGCAGGAGGACGCCACAAGCGCCAGCAGCAATCCTCGCCCAAAGGGCTGGAGCCCAAACTCTAGTGACATTCAAAAACATGTGCAACAGAGGGTTGCGAATTCGAAATGATATGTTGCATTTGCAATGCACAACATTCTTGTAACGCTCGATACAATATTCTGAATGCGTTCGCACGCAAGTCTGGATCATGATTTCCGATATGCGTGATCCCGAAAATCCAAACACATGCATGCGTTTCTGGAGGCAACATCCAAGGAAAACCCGATGCAGCAGCTCTGTTTTCACGTAAGCATGTAAAAGTTAGCGAAGTTAGCAACTTCGCTAACTCAAGCTATCTACCTCCAAATGCACCGCCCGAGTTAGCCGACTTAGTAACATTACTAATGGTTATAACTTACTTGCAACCTAGTTGCAACTTACTTATAACCTACTTACATGTGCTGCTAACAATTAGTAAGGCCGAGGGCCTTCAGGTTGCTACCAAAATCGGCGGGAACTTTCGCCAAATCTTTCAACTTCCGCTAGGACCCCTTCAGTGCAAGCACTGATTGGGGAATTTCGTGCGTACCACAAAATCTTCTTAGAACATTCTTTGGTAGGCCTATAGGCAAGCCAGGACGCTTCTCCACTGCTCGAATGATGCTGTCGGCCTTTGTACCCATGCTTGCCGTACCCATTTCGATCGTGGGACCTTCTCTAGAGCAGGAACAGACAGTAGACGGATCTACCCTTGCACATCGCCGAACGCAACGGCCACGTTGTTCATAGATGTATTCACCCTGAAAGTGTCTGTGGACGTCACGGCGCCCAATGTGTCCATGGACGCTTTTGGTCAGGACGCGATCACGGCGTTTGGCATCGGCCCTCTAAGCTACGGGTCCCCATTCCTCCTCTGATAATTCGAAGAAGAAAAACCACATAAACATAAACTTGTGGAGCTCCGCGCGGATTTCTTGGATTCGCGCTGGACCCCCCTCCCTGACGCGCGGAGCGCGCCAGGAGCGGCGCCAGAGGCGCCGCCAGGGGGGGCCCAACGCGGATCCAAGAAATCCGCGCGGAGCGCCAAAAGTTTATGTTCGTGTGGTTTTTCTTCTTCTAATGCTGTCGGTCTTTGCGCCCATGTCCTGGGGGGCATCGATAGAGGGAAAGTGGCATGGGGGGGGATGCATCGACCTGGGATCGGCGATACATCGCAGATAGATCGGCGATAGGCCTCCGACAGCGAACCTGCACCTCCCTGGGCAGGTTGGGGCTATCGGGTCCCTCTCGGCGATGCATGGGCGATTGGGGGTCGCTGCATCCCCTCCTGTGCCTACCCCCCCCCCTATCGTTGCCCCCTCCTTGTCCCTACCCCCACCCCGCCCATACTTAAAGGGGCCCTGGGACACACAAATAAATACACGCCAAGAACCGGATTCCCCATATGTCTCCCATATTTTCGGGGCCTTTTTGTCTTCCCCCCCACTTCCCATCTTGCCCCCTATTCTCTGGGAGCCGACGACCCATTGTGTCTGTGTTTATTGTTTAACAGGGCTAGGATCGGGATAAATCGCTCCAGAGCGTTCCGGAACGCTCTGGAGCGGCCGCGGCGCCCAATACCTCCCCCAAGCCCGCCGATCCTCAGAGATTTCGAGCCGTCCCGATCCGATTTTGGCCCGACCTTCGCGTCGTTTTACTTCCCCTCCTGACTGCTCGCCGTACCTCAGAGCGTGAATTACCTCCCCCGCTTTCGCTTCCAGGCAAAACCAAGCCAGACTACGCGCCTCCTCGTCAAGCGGCCTGACCAGTACAGGCCGCAATTTGGCACCGTTTGGCATCTCTTGGAAGCGAGGGTGGTCAAAAGCGAGGGAGGTTTGTTTTCCCCCGAGTGCCCATTTCGATCGCACAGGTCCTCCCCGATGGCCGGCGCCCTGCCGGCGGCCCGCGGGGGCCGGCCTCCGCCGGCCGCCGGCCGCGCCTCCAGCTCGGCCACCCGGCTGCGGAGCAGCAGGTTCTCCTGTGGGGGTCGGGCGTGTCCTCCCACAGCCACGCGCAGGGGGGGGGGATGGGGGGAGGGCCCAGACATCGGGCGCCTCGAAAAACATCGAGGCGGAGGTTTGTTCGCAGTCTTTGGCCTCTCGGGGCCCTCGCCGGGCCTCGGGGCCGTCCAAAAACACTCGGGATGAAAAACCGGTCCTAGGGAAGTGGTCGGGAGGTCGGGGGCCCGTGTCTCGAAAAAATCAAGACGTCGGATGTCTTGGACCGAGACACCCCTGCTTCTTAGAAGGCCCAGGCCTCCTCTTCAGGTATGAGGCGCGGCGCCTCCTACGAGGCAGCCTCCTTCTAAGAAGCCCTCCCCCCCTCCCCCTGCCCCCCCTGGTGCGCGCCGCCAACTCCTGCAGGCGGATTCTGGAAGAAAAATAAGACGAGCCAGTCCATATTCAGAAGTAGAGATGTTCCTTTTTGACGCTTCCGGGATGTTCCTCCTGTAGAAGGCCATGCCCGACTTATTTCTCCTGCGAGGCGTCGAGGAGGAGAGGCTCGTCAATCGGGGGGGCTGCTGCTGGTGCTCACGGTGGTTGGAACAATCGTCCACTCTCGCAAGGACAGCCTACAACGCTGTAAGCTGTAACAACGGGGCTAACGGGCTAACCGAGGGCCACGAACGAGAGGCGAGGAGAAAGGCGAACGAGAGGGAGCGGGCGCGAAAGGGCAGGGTAGCACAGGACAGGGCAGCACATGAACAACGCATCCCCTTCGACGATTGAGGGGGAGGGTCGGGGATCGAGGGTCCTCCTCCTCCTCCTCCTCCTCCTCCTCCTCCTGCTCCTCCTTCCTTCCCTCATTCCTTCCTTCCTTCCTTCCTTCCTTCCTTCCTTCCTTCCTTCCTTTCTCCTTCTCCTCCTCCTCCTCCTCCTCCTCCTTCTCCTCCTCCTCCTCCTCCTCCTCCTCCTCCTCCTCCTCCTCGAGGCTGCGAGGCGGCGGTTCGTCCGCAACTGCCGACCGAAGAGGGTCGACCTGCCGGGGGCCCCTTCGGCGCGCGGTGGACATCGGGGTCCGACAGTAGCCAGCTCCAGCGCCCGCCGATCGGTGCCCCCCGGCGGTGGTTCTGGGTATCCGTTCGGCGAGGAGAGGGGGGGCGGAGGAGGAGGAGGAGGAGGAGGAGGAGGAGGCGGAGGAGGAGGAGGGGGAGGGGGAGGAGGGGGAATGGGGAGGAGGAGGAGGAGGAGGAGGAGGAATGGGGAGGAGGGAGGAGGAGGAGGAGGAGAGGAGGAGGAGGGAGGAGGAGGAGGAGGAGGAGGAGGAGGAGGAGGAGGAGGAGGAGGGGGAAGAGGAGGAAGGAGGAGGGGAAGGAGGAGGAGGAGGTTCGAGGATCGAAGGTCGACGGTGGAGGCTCCAGTGTCAAGGCTTTGGGGGCTCTTGGGCAGCGCCTCTGGTGAAACATCACGGGGGCTCAGAACTCCGACGTCGTGGCTCGAGTCCCGTCCCCAGACTCTTTTCTTTAAAAAACTATGTTTGAACATTCCCCCTGTAAGGGAACAGGCCCGACTTGAAGTTACCCGGCGTGATCGTCGGCCTCTGAAGGCCGTCCTCCGGCCCCGATGTTGTCAATAACAACTCGGGGGCGAAGCGCCTGTCCCAGGGAAGGGATCGAGAGGACCAGGGCGCGCAGGACCCGATACCTGGCCATCTCATGTTTGGGATAGGAGGAGGAGGAGGAGGAGGAGGAGGAGGAGGAGGAGGAGGAGGAGGACGAGGAGGAGGAGGAGGAGGAGGAGGAGGAGGAGGAGAAGGAGGAGGAGGAGGATGAGGTAGGAGGAGTGAGGAGGAGTGAGCAGGAGAAGGAGGAGGAGGAGGAGGAGGAGGAGGAGGAGGAGGAGGAGGAGGAGGAGGAGGAGGCGCTCGCGCGAGAGGCCAGCGCAGAATGGCCCATGCAGAAGATCGGGATGACCCCCTCAAATGGAAAGGGCCCACCCTGCAGGTTCGGTCAAACCGCACATCGTTGAGCGGTGCTGCAGCCTTCCCTGAGCACAGGCCCCCCCAAGACCATCAACCAGACATGTTGGGCTTGCACCCTCATGCCTTGCTGGGCTCTGGGCGCGTTTCGGCAACCTCTCCCCCAACCTCGTCAGGGCCATATGCAAGGGAGAGGGCGGCAGTGGCTGGCGCGTCCAGGAGCAAGCTGAAGCGAAGCTCGGACCCTGCCGGATGTGCAATGCCAGGGCAGACCGACAGACGACAGCCAGACAGCCAGCCAGCCAGCCAGCCAGGCAGACAGACAGACAGACAGACCGACAGACCGACAGACACACAGACAGACAGACAGACAGGACCAAGAAAGCGCGGAGCTCCAGAGAGGCCAACGGAGAATGGCCTAATGAGGAGGAGGAGGAGGAGGAGGAGGAGGAGGAGGAGGAGGAGGAGGAGGAGGAGGAGGAGGGAGGAGGAGGAGGAGGAGGAGGAGGAGGTCGCGCCGCCGCCCCCGATCCTTCCTCGACACCTCCGCGGACTTGCGGAGCGCCGCGACCTCTCCGCGCAGCGCCTCCACCTCGCGCCGCAGCTCCGCATCGGCCGCGCCCGCCGCGGCCGCCATGGTGCGGGCACCCTCGCGGTCGGACGCCAAGGGAGGCTATCGGAGGTGAAAGTCGCCCGGGGAGCACACGTACACGTGGGCACAGATGCCCGCACGCCCATTTTCTCGGAGGTTCATGAGGGGGGGGGGTAATTAGAAGAAGGAAGCTCTGCAGAACCTCCAACCTTCGGAGCTCCGCGCGGACCTCGTGGAGCTGCTCTGGACCCCCCCCGTGCCTCCCCCCCGTTCGTCCGGCCCGGCCCTATGTCCGAGCCGCCCGCGCCGGAGGCGCCGACGGCTCGAGCGAGGGCGCTCGCGGGCGCGGTCTGGCTGCGGACGAGGGTCGGGGAGCGAAGGGGGTCTGAGGATCGCGGCGCGTCGGCGATGCCTCGGCGCCGTCGGCGTGGAGAGAAAAATTCGCCGGCCCAACGGGCCAGCGGCGTGCGAAAATCTCCGGTGGCAATTCGAGAATGCTTCTAGTTCGCGCGCGCGTGGCGGCCCCTGGGGGTCCCCAGACGACAATTGCCCCGGCAGGGTCGGGCCAGAGATGCCGGAGCTCCTGGGCGCGGCCTCGGGGGCCCCCGAGCGCCCCAGTGAGGCGCCAAAAGGGTGGCACGCGCCACGACCTCAGGCCAAGAGCGTTCCGAGATGGCCCAGGTTGGCTCCAAGACGGCTCAAGAGGCGCCCAAGAAGCTCCGGGAAGGTCCCAAGAGGACTTCGAAAGGCCCCGAACGCAAACATCTGACGATTGTGACGGTACCGCCTCTTTGAGCCGCCGACCGCCCTGCAAGGCCCAAGAGGTGCCCCACGATGACTCCCAGACTTCCCAGAAAGCCTCAGAGAGGGCCCCCAAAGGGCCCGATATGGCTCTAAGACGGCCCAAGAGACCTCCAAGACGACACCAGGATGTCCCGATGAGGAGCTGGGGAACCCGAACAGACATCTCGTTCTCGGCTCGAAGAGGCGCCCAGGAAGCCCCCAGAAGCCCCCAAAGAGCCACCCAGGAGGCCACGAGAGGCCTCAAAACAGGCCCCCAAGACTTCCAACATGTCCCCAGGCCCCAAGAGGCCCCCAAGAAGCCCCCAAGAGGCTCCCCAGAGGCCTCACAACTGCTCCCCAGAGGCTCCTGAGAGCGCTTCCAGGAGACCCCAAGAAGCATCCACGAGGACTTTGACCCACAAACCAGGTACGTCTCGAAACTCTGCTGGAGCTCTCTTGAGCCATCTTGGCGCCTTTTTCTATCGGCTCTCTTCGACAAGGTGCGAACCACATCTCCAAAGATCTCCTCGAGGATGATCCTGGCTGCCTTACCGTTCCCCGTGGGCACGAACACACCACCATGCAGTCACCATGATGCGAAATGTACCGGCGGAATAAGCGAAGCGATTTAATAATGGGCTCCACATCGAGGCGCATCACCGATGGATCGGCGATGCGACGCTATCCTCCGACCCCGTCGACCCGTACCCCATTTGGGACGCCCAGGCTCGCACAGCATGCATACCGCGGCCGCCAAGCCCAAAAGTTTGCGGGTGCTCCCTGGAGATCCCGCCTCGTGTCGCCGACGGATGGCGACCGCACCTGGAGGTCCCGCCTCGCGCTCTCAGGTGGGGATCGCTCGAACCAAAGTTACTGGAAGTCTGCTGCCCTTTTTTCGGGCCTCCGGGAGGTGCTTCTCGTCGCCACGGCCGAGTTCCTATCGAAGTCCTGCCGCAGACGCTCTCCACGGGAGATGTCCGAGGGCCGACCGCTTTGACGGGGAGGCCATGACGCTCTGGCGGCTTACCCGTCTCTGGAGGCCTCCTAGATGAGGTCGGAGGGTCGCGCCGCATCGGCGATGCACTGGTGATGTACTAGCGACGCCGGCGATGCATCGGCGCCCTCGGCGTGAAGGACATCGGGCTCCACATGGAGCCGCATCGGCGATGCATCGGCGATGCGGCGCAAGCCTCCAACCCTTTCTGCTCCGATCCCATCCGGGAGGCCTGGAGCCCCAGCGAGATTGCGAAAAATCTTTGCCTCCGGGGGGGGGGGGGGGTCGTCTTCGGGCGCGGCGCCCTCAGACATGGGCCCAAGGGCGACGGGCTGCCCGCCGGGGAAGACGTCGACGCTTTGGGGGCTGGCGGAGGGGACAACAAAACAGCTCAGCGGAGATCTATCTGGGTAGTCGAAGCCAATCTGGCGCCAATCTGGCAGGCCCAATCTGGCAGACGGGGGCAATCTGACGAGGGAGCCAACGCGAATCCAGCCTGGCGAACAACCCCAATCCTCCAGTGTGGCCAGGCCAGATTGGCCCTTGGGGCCCAATCCAATCTGACAGTCTGGCCTTCGACTACCCGGTCTATGGGACGGCGTGGAGGCCGCGCGCGACGTGCCCGGGAAGACATCGCGACCGGGCTCTCTCGGGGGGGGGGAGGGGCGACGACGGGGCGAGTGGCCCCCGGGGAGAGCAGTCCGCGTGTCCAGGGGCGGCGATGCTCCGTGCCCTCGGCGAGGCTCCCGGGCGAGTACGTGCACTGCCCGCCCCTTGGCTGTTCGTCCTTAATGCGGGATGACGATTAATAAAAAATGAGGGGGGAACGATTAAAGAATAGTTTTCTGCCATTTCTGCATAACTTTCTGACTGGAGGAGAACGATTCAAAAAAGAATAGTGTTCCAGCCCGCGGCCGGTCTTTTTTCTAATCGTCATCCCAGGCGCCGCCGCGTGAACACGAACACGACCCCCGGTCATTTATTAATCGTCATCCTCCATTATGTGGGCGTTTTCATGTTCGGTGTTTCGCCATTGGGCGGAAGGGGGGGGGGAGGGGGGGGGGGGTCTGGCTCCGGACCTCTGCTTGATGCGACTGTTTGCAGCAGTGCGTCTCGTGGTGGAGAGGCTCCGCCTGCTCGAAACAGGCGCCCAAGCCGGCCAAGATCTACTCCATGGGGGAGGGGGGGGGGAGGGAGGGGTGCGAGGGCCCGCGCCGATCGGCAAAACCACGCATCAGAGAACGATCACCATCGTCGCTGAATAATCGGGGCTGCCCCCTCGACTCCCAGCCGCCGATCGACGCGAGCCGACGCGAAAGGCGGAGTCACGAGGGTACACACCAGGCTCCCATGGCCTGCCTCCGAACGTGTCGTGCCCGCCCACGGGGTCCCTTCCTCGCTGCCGTCGCCTCTCGGGAGCGGCCAAGAGGGGGGTGTCCAGGAGGGGGGGGGTGCAAATCATGACCGGCGGCCTGTGCGCGGCCCAGCGGGGGGGCCAGGGACGTAACGGAATAAGAAGGGGCGCCATGAAATCTGGGAAAATATCATGGCCCCCGCCATGATATCCACCCCCCCTCTCCTCCTCCTCCTCCTCCTCCTCCTCCTCCTCCTCCTCCTCCTCCTCCTCCTCCTCCTCCTCCTCCTCCTCCTCCTCCTCCACCCCCCCCTAGTCCTCACCCCCCTCTTTTCCGCCCCCGAGCCTCCCGGCGCTCGACCCCCTCGCGCGGGCTCGCCAAGGGCCAGGTCGGCCCGCGGGGCCCCATAGGACCTGCACGAGGGCCCTCCGGGGCGCCCGTGCGGCTCTCGCAGGACGCCCCACGGGTGACTGTGCTCTTGCTCCCCCCCGCGGGGGGCTGGGCCGGGGCGGAGCTTGGAAGAGGCACGAAACGTAGGCAAGCCAACCAACTCAAGCAGCATCAGAAGATGGTAGAAGAAGTCGCCCCCAGACTCATTCTTTTTGGCAGTTTCTGGATCCTCCTCGTGCCAAATGGGCATGCAACCCCGGGGTGTCCCTGGGGTCTCCAGAGGTCCTGTGAGTGGACGTTCCTGGACCTGGCGTGTGTCACGGGACCGTCGGCGCCCGGATTGTGGGGACCTTTCAGGCGAGGCACCCGCTGTGGCCCAGTTGGCGAATCTATTTTCAGAGCCCCACAATCATCTGAGCCATCCAGAGGGGTGTCGACGAGACGGGCCAGCTCGCGCCCAGGTTATGGACACCTCTCTCTCCAGACGCCTGCTTCGGCCCCGTGAACGGATCTCTTCTCAGAACCGTGGACACTGATGGAAACACGCCAGACAAAAAGAAGAAGATGCGATCAGAGCCATGGGCACTGATGGAAACAATTCAGAACCAAAACAACACGATGCACATATGGGAATATCCGTGTCGAACCATTATGTGCCGTATTGCCATGTACACGTCAGCCTGATATCTGCTGCGTGCACGTGTACTCTTCCGCAGCATGTTTTCGGGGAGATTCTGACCTGTCTCTAGTGGGGCAAGGGAGGTGTGGCAAGGGAGGTGAGGGAGATGAGAGAAGGGAGGAGGAACGTGGTGGGTGGTGATCTTCGCGCAGCTCCCCGCTCTGAACTGGTCGTTGCCACCGACCTGGCCCACCACCGAACTGTCCCGAATTGGGTCCACGTTGGCGAAGGGCCAGGGGGGCAGGGGCAGGGGGGAGAACAACTCCCAGCAGACAAGCCACACGCGGTCTCGCGCACTACATCCCCACTCTTCCGATCCGCACTCTGCCTCCGCGGGTCCCCCGACTGTCTCCAGAAATACCTGGAAATCTCGAGAGGTTCTAAAAGAACTTCGTGGCCATGGGGTCCGAGACCCTGAAGAACTCCCGGCGAACTTCTGCACACTTCCACGGGCGAGGAGGAGGAGGAGGAGTAGCGCGTCCCTGAAGGTCTCTACAGGTCCCATGCCTTTGCAACGTCCAGAAATCTGGATCCTGGATCCTCGCGATCCTCGATCCTCCTTCTTCTCGACGCTGTACCGGATGAGGAGAGGGATTTGTCTGAACGGTCGACCACGATCGGCAGTCAACACGCGCGCACGGGTCTAGGACAATTTATCTTAACGCCGGTGCAGCGATAGTCTGGCGCGTCACGCATTTCGCTGGCATGGGCGCGAGCAATACCCGAACGAAAGCTCGCGTCGCGACCACAAAACCCTGCGCGAGCTTCGGAAGGAGGTGTGGCCGCGCGGAATCGCTTCGCACCTGCAAGGAACGCTTTGCACCTGCAAGGAGAAGTGGCCAAGACACCCGAAGTTATGTTTGTGGGGCGCAGATACTTGACTCCCAAGGATCGGTAAACAAAAACAAGGAGGATAGGGGAACAGGAGGAGGGAAATGACTGGACTGGACGGGAACTCTGGAAAGTCAAACAATCTCGCCACCAATAGTAGGCCTTACTTAGCAAAAATCGTTGACAAACATTCGAGATGAAGGGTGATGGGCAAGGGGGGGGGATGGGTGAGAAAAAAGAGGAGGAGGAGGAAAAGGAGGAGGAGGAGGAGGAGAAGGAGGAGGAGGAGGAGGAGGAGGAGGAGGAGTGACAGGAGAAGGAGGAGGAGGAGAAGGAGGAGGAGGAGGGGGAGAGGAGGAGCAGGAGGAGGAGGAGGAGGAGGAGGAGGAGGAGGAGGAGGAGGAGGGGAAAGGAGGAGGAAGAGGAAAAGGAGGAGGAGGAGGAGGAGGAGGAGGAGAGGAGGAGGCAGGGAGAGAGGGGAGGCGGAGGGAGGGGAGGGGGGGCGGAAAAGAGGTGGAGGAGGGGAGGCAGAGGAGGACAAGGAGCAGGAGGAGGAGGAGGAGGAGGAGGAGGAGGACAGGAGGGGAGGGGGGGGAAGGAGGAGGAGAAGGAGGCGCGGAAGTAGGAAAAGGAGGAGGAGGAGGAGGAGGAGGAGGAGGAGGAGGGAGGAGGATTATGAGGATGAGCGGTGGGGAGAGACGATGGAGGAGGGATGTGCGAGGAGGAAGGTGCGAAGGAGGAGGTTCGAGGGAGGAGGGGCGAGGAGCGAAGAGCCCCACTTGAGAGAGCGCCGCGGGGCCCGCCCCGCGCGGCGACAAGGGGGGCACGGCGTGGCGGGAAACAGAACGGGCCGCTCGGGTCCATGCAGTCCGTGCGCTTCGCGTCGTCCTTGCGGGCCCCATGGGTTTTCCTTTCCTTTTCCTTCCCTGTCTTCCTCCTCCTCCTCCCCCTTCCCTCCTCTCCCACCTCCTCCTCCTCCTCTCTCCTCCTCCTCCTCCTCCTCCTCCTCCCCCTCTTCCTCCTCCTTCCCCTGCCTCCTCTCCTCCTCCTCCTACCTCCTCCTCCTCCTCCTCCTCCTCCCCCTCCTCCTCCCAATCTGTCCTCCTAATCGGGCCCCGAAGCCAACGTAATCCGCGAACATATGCGGTCCACACCCGACCAAGTGCCGCGCGGACCCCGCCAGCGCGAGCCCGATGCACGCAACGCCCCGAAAGCCCGGCTGGCGCCACATACGCGGATTCCTGCCTGAACTGGTACCTTTACCGCTCGAACGACCATTATTTCCCCTGTCCCCTCTGCCGTGACGCTGCCTCCTCGGGGTGTTTACCGTCGGGGTGCCGTCAAAAACATCAGGGGGCTGTGAGAAATGCTGTGCGCTCTGACAGTGAAGCGGAGGCGGAAGAACGGTGACTGATGGGGGCAAACGGGAGGAGGGAATCCTCTTTCCAGAAGCTCGGCCAAACGCGAGCTCGTACGCAAGTCGGTCGAGAGTTTCATGCCTTCTTGCCGCAGTGCTCCTCCGCGTGCTTGCTGGGCGCCCTCTCCAAGGGCCCGCGAGGTGGAGTTCCGACTAATCTCTTCCCGCCCTCGAATTCCGCGAGACAAGGCACTTCTGAACCGCGCTCCCGTGAGGATGGCGCGGGCCCACGTACCGCATCACCGTGCACATCGGCGCAACGCCCTCCTCGTTCCTGTGTGCCTTCACCCTGAAGTATCCGATCAGCTGGCCGGTCTCGCTCGCTGTCTCGTACTTGCCCAACACCTCGTTGAAGAATGGAAACGTCTCGGCGGTGTGCTTGGCCTCGTCCTGCAGTGATGTGCCCGCAAGAGGCGCCCAAGAGGCCCCAAGACGGCTCTCAAGAGGCCCCGAAAAGCCAGAAGAGGCCCCCAAGAGGGCCAACAAAGGCCCCCAAGAGTCCCCAACACGGCCCACAAGAGGCCTCCAAGCTGCTTCCAAGAGGCTTCCAGGAGGCCCACCCCCATGAGATCCCAACGAACATCCAATAGGCTTCATGCGCGCAGCCCACGCACGGTGGTGGGATGGGCCGAAGGACGTTCGATCCACTTACCGATATGTGTGTGTCATTCTTGCGCAGGGGCCACGCTCATCTTTCCTGTGTCGTTCCAATTTTAACGGGTAGTCCCCGAAGGAAATCCTCCTCCTCCTCCTCCTCCTTTTCCTCCTCCTCCTCCGCAGGCGCACTCGCAACACTAGGTCAAGTCTAGCAGCAGAGGCGAAACTGAGCACAGCTCAGAACCTGCCTAAGAGAAGGACGTGGAGAGCGAGAGACAAACACCTCTCTCTCTATATATACGTATACGTATACGTATACGTATACATATATGTGTATATCTAAACATGTATGTATGTATGCATGTATGTATGTATGTATGTATGTATATATATATATATATATATATATATATATATATATCCCAGTGGCAGAAGCGCAAAGCGAAACTCCCACCCAGACGCCGTTGTCCGAGTGGAAAGCACCGCGCGTGCCGCCCGGAAAAAGAGTGTAGGCAGCTAGCGGCTTGACGTCACATCGTCGTCGTCGTCGGTGAAAAGCAAATTCGTTAGTGTTTGCCCTGTTGACGTATGTTCGCTGAAGCGTGAGAATTTGCCTCAAGCCTTTCAGCTGAAACGCGTATATTTTCTTTTTAAGTGCACCATTTACTTGCACATACTCCAATCCGCAGATAAGTTCAGAACGAAACACGGCGTCGTAAACACCCAACTTAAGCCTTACGCTGCAATCGGCGTGTTTCCAAAACTCCCCTAATTTCTTCCGTGTTACAGAACAATCGGACATCCTCTTGTTCAGCTCTCTGAGCGGGCCACCTTTGTCGTTCAACATGCAACCCAGATGTTTCGCTTCACTGTGCGGAGGCACTGGTTGCCCATTTCTGAAGGAAATCGTATCGTGCCCCCCTACGCACAACGCTTCACATTTGGTTTTGTTTAATACCATGCCGTACTCGTCTCCCTCCTTTTCGATTGCGTGCAACAGTTCTTGCAGTGCCCCATTACCCTCTGAAAAAATTATGGTGTCATCCGCATAGAGGACCTCATCCAGTAGGGCGTCCAATGCCCTGTGATGTCTAGTTTTTCACGCAGCCCGGGTGAGCTATGGACGTCTCTAAACTCTAAACATAACTGTCATACCGATGAGAAAAGGGTATGGGGGCAGGGGACAGCCTTGTCGGATGCTCGTATGCTGGCGGTGCCATTTCGATGTTCTGCCCTCCATTTCAACGTGGAACTGTGGATTGTTGTACGCCTCTTGCGAGAGCCTGATGAGTTTCTCGTGGATGCCGATCCTGTCCATAGCTCTGAACAACCCAGCGTGCGATACCTTGTCGAATACGTGTGTATATATATATATATATATATGTTTATGCACGTATGCATGCATGTATGTATATGAGTGTGTGTGTATATATATGTAAATATATTAGACATATATATACATACACATATGCATCTGTATGTATATATATATATGGATTCCACATGTGTGCGTGTTTATTCCTGTCCATACATTTCTATTACCTGGCCCCCCACACACACCACACCCCTAAACCGGACCACCCCCCAAGGACGCCCCGGACGCCCTTTCGGACGTCTCGGCGGCCCACTGGACGCCCTTGGAAAAAGTCCGCTTGTCCTTCCGGGCCTCCCAGGGCGCCTTGCCAGGCCTTGCGAACAGACTCAAGGCGATCAGAGGGGCCATCGGGGAGGCGCAAAAGAAATCCAAAACAGCACGAGGACGCTCCAAGAGTAACCTCAACGGTCTGAAGACGGCCCAAAAGGCCCCCAAAACGCCCCAAGAGGCCGTTAAGAGAACCCCGAAAAAACAAACATCGTCCTATTCCCAAAGGGACATGTATATGTTTAGCATAAACTCTTTTTGGATCTTCGCAGCGTCCAAGACGGCCCGGTGAGCCCCCGACATCGCCCCAAAACGGCCTAAGAGGCTCCCCGGAAGGCTTGAAGACGGCCCAATAGGGCCCCAAAACTGCACCAGAAAGCCCCGAAACTGCCTGCAAAAAACCCCAAATGCCCCCAGGAGACTCCCAAGAGGGACCCACGAAAGCCAGAAGAGACCCCCGAAAAGGCTGCTAGAGGCCCCAAGGAGGGCCCTTGATGGCTCCAGAAAACGTCTGGGGGGCCCCAGCTCCCTAAGACGGCCCAAGAAGGCCCCACGGCGGCCCAAAAGAGCCCCGAAAACGCCCAGCTGGCGTTCTCCTACGACATACATCGAGCTGACACGACGATCTTGGTTCCCCCTCTAGGCTCGAAGTCTAAGTTCCTCGAGGCATCGGATCTAGATTCGAGGTTCGACGATCGAACGTTTCCTGAGTGTCTGAAACCCCCAATGCATTCAAGAAACGATCGAAGATCGATTTGCTGAGATTTTCTCGGCGTGTCATGGGAACGCCCCTTACTTCCTCAAAAGACCTTCGCGCGTGAAGAAATCATCACTCCTTCACCACTCCTCGCACAAGCGTGCAAGCGCAGCGGGCGAACGCGGTGTCAGCAAGCACCAAGGATATCAGAACAATGAGCCGGTCGCCCGTCCAGGCCTCGAAGTCCCCCTGTTGAAGCAAACGGTGATTTATTGCTTTGCCAGGGAAGCGTCCGGAACAAGGCTGATGGGACGAAGCGCCAATGCAGTCTTGTATGTGTATATCTACATTTAAATATGTACACACATATTTACATACACATATATGTGCGTATATATATATATATATACAATCCTCCTTCTCCTCCTCCTCCTCCATTGCCCTCTTGTTACCTCCTCCAAATCTTTGAGAAAACGAATTTCACGGGCGCTCGGTGAGAAAGCACCCCCGACACGTCGGATGTTGGGGGACTGCCCCCCCCCCATACATCGCACCCAGCGAAGCGACTGGACCCCCCCTTGCACACAGAACCTTTCCTCCTCCCCCTTAACCCCCTCGCGCAAAGAAGGGGGGCGTTCTGACCCCCACCCCACCTTTCCTGACCCCCCACTTTCCCTGGCGCCGACATGCGACGACATCGTTGTCGTGGGAGTGTCGATCGGTCAAGCGGACGGGACACGTCGTCGTCGTCGTCGTCGTCGTGGGCGCGTCGGCTGGGCGGGCCGGACACATCGTCGTCGTCGTCGGTGTCGTCGTCGTTGTATTTTGGCGGCGCGGGGAAGGGGGGGAGGGTGGAGGTTTGGACACTCCTTGGGGGGAGGATCCTCCCGACGTTTCTGGACGTCTGGGGCGGTCGATAACCGCCCCCTTTTCAGTCGACTGCAGAATGCACTCTTTTCTTCTTGATGCAGTCGCTCAATTTACTTCAATCCTCGATGCCTTTTTTAATGTTCCCCCGCCAGCCCCGTAAACTTTCCACGCGCAAGATTGCCGAATGGTGAATTTGATGTGGTGTTTCAACTCGGAGCCTCTCGGCCTTTCCAAAGTTGCGTTCTGGCTGCAGCGGTGGCCACTGTTTTACGATTTCCATCAGGCCTTCGTCCAACGGTACGACGCTCTCACAACGGCGCTGGCAGCATGTCGATTCAGGAAAAGCGGCGTCCGCGACGAAGCGTCTGCTGCGTTGAAACATGTAGAGTCGGGCTCGATTGGAGAGGACACGCGAGAGGACACAAGACCCTTCCGAGGGCTGCATCGCCATAGGAATGGTAAAAAGGCACGGGCCTCTAAAGACAGGACACAAGGGTACCCTTGACTTGGCAGGGTCGACCTGCTAATCAAGGCCGACTGTAGAGGGAGTGCGTCCGACCGATGGCGCGCGATGCTCTTGCCGCAGAGCTGGCCATTGCACATTCGTCACGTCGGCGGTGGACAAGCAACCCTTTAGTAAACCTCCCCTTAGTGAAAACGGCCTAGGACCGAAACCGACGGACCTGGATCCGCAAACTGACGGCCGCGACGCGCTCTCGCGAACCGAAAGCGGCCAATTCCTTAACCGGCGTGTCATGTCCACCTCCGATAACAAGTGCTCCCGTTGCAATGCGACCCTCCTGGGTTGGAGGCTGATCATATACATATCTGTAGAGGAAGAGAGAGGGAGAGAGGGGGGAATAAAGAAAGAGAGACATAGAGATGAACAGAGAGAGAGAGAGAGAGCGAGAAAAGAGAGAGAGAGAGAGAGAGAAAAAACAAAAAAAAAGAGTGAGACGGCGAGAGAGAGAGAGAGATAGAAAGAGAGAGAGAGAGAGAGAGAGAGACGGAGAAAGCGAAATAAAGAGAAAGAGAGAGAGAGAGAGACAAAGAGAGAAAAACAACAAAAGGAGAGCGAGAGGGAGAGAGAAGAAGAGAAAGAGAGCGAGAGAGAGAGAAAGAACAAAAAAAGAGAGAAGGAGAGAGGGAAGCAAGGAGGCTGGACGCCCCACCGGCACAGACCATCACTGCGCCGCCGCACCAGATCGGCCGCGCGCGCGAGCACACGATGCGGGGCGCGCCTGCTTCGGCCGCAGCGCGTGCGGGTCGTCTTCGCCGCCGCCGCAGCCGCTGTCGCGGCCCCGTGGTCGTGCTCGTCGTCGTCGTCCTCGTCGCCGTCCTCGGCTGCGGAGGTTCCCCGGGCAGATGCCCCCCCGCCCCCGGGGGGCCCTCCTCCGGCAGGTCCGCGGCGTGCGCGTCGATGAGGGGCACCAGCAGGTTGACGCCTGCCCGCAGGAGGGAGAAGGGGGGCGGCGTCCTCGCTGTCGTCCTCTGCCTCCTGCACCTGCTCCCGCTCCCTCCCTCGCTCCCTCCTCCTCCTCCTGCTCTTGTTCATCCCTCCGTGGCCGTGTCGGCTCAAGATGCCAGGCTCCACATGGCCAATTCTGGAGACCCTGAATCCCAAAATCTTGTCATCTCTTGGGGCGTCGACTTTTGCTTCCGCGGGCTTCCGCCGAGCTTCCGCCGGCTTTCGCCGGCGGAGCCGCCCTCGTTTTACTTCCGCCGCCTTCCGCCGTCCGCAGAGGAAGAGATGGCAACTCCTTCTACCCTCGAAGGCGAGGCCCTTTTTGGAACGCTCCACAACGGATGCCTCTGGTTCGAGGCAACAGCTCGCTTCTCCGCCAGGTCCGCCACAGGTGAGTCGTTTGGCACCAGCGTGCCCAGCGTCAGCATGATGCCTCCGCCTCCTCGCGCTGGCGGCCGCGGCGGTGACGGCGATGAAGCGCAGCGGGGCTGCAACCGCTGCGGCTGCAAGAACTACGGGTGGCGTTTGCGCTGTCGCCAGGCGCGCTGCGGCGCGCATATCGCCCGTCCGCTTAGGGTGGGCCTCGTGGCGATGCTGGTCGTGCTGGGAGGGGGCCTTGCTCAGGACCTCTACTTACTGCGACTGTTTGCAACAGTGCGTCCTATGGGGGAGACGCCACCTGCTCGAAACAGGCTCCAGGAACAGCCGAGATCTGCTCCATGGTGGGAGGAGGCGGGGGGGGCGAGGGCCCGCGCCGATCGGCAAAACACTGAATAAGAAAACGATGACCAAACAGACCAGGTGACGCAGCAAAGCCTCCTCGGTGAAAAGTGGGAGGGCGCGCCCAGGAACGCCTCCCAGGTGGCAAGCAGGAAACGTCCTCTCAGCCCAAGCTCACCGCCATGGCTCGGGCGCGCCACTTTAGCCGTCGCTGACGAGGACTTCGAGGTACTGTCCGAGCACCTGCGCAGCAGCAACAGGCATCGGGAGCGGCCAAGAGGGGGGTGTCCAAGAGGGGGGGGTGCAAATCATGACCGGCGGCATCTGCGCGGCCCAGCGGGGGGGCCAGGGACGTAATGAAATAAGAAGAGGCGCCATGAAATCTGGGGAGATATCATGGCCCGCGCCATGAAATCCACGCCCCCCTAGTCATCACCCCCCTCTTTTCCGCTCCCGAAGGCAGAGCTTACGGCAGGCACGCTCCCTTGTGCAAGGTGAGCTCGGAGCCTGGCTGCACCTTACACGTCCTGGGCGCGTCTGCGGGGGGGCAGGAGGGCCGAGTACAGTCGGCCTTGATTGGACAGGACACGCGACTCGCCATCGCTCGGACGTCCATTCCCTGTGCTTTTTTAGGTTTCGTGCGTGTTTTTTTTTCGCCAAGTGATCAAAAATGCTCCTCGATGGTCC
>CAUYUJ010015967.1:0-35000 GCA_963575745.1 Prorocentrum cordatum
GCTCCAAGTCGCAATGTTTTATGTACGACTGTTGCTATAGATTGGGCCTCTCCTCGGGCACGAATCCTCCCTAGGAGGTCCCAGGAGGCCCCATGGGCCCCAAAGAGGCTCCTGGAGGCCCCAAGAAGCCCCAGTAGGTCCCCAGGAGGCCCCAGGAGGCCCCAGGAGGACCCAGGGACATGCGCAGAGACGCGCTCGTACTACTGAGGCTCATTCACACTCCAATTGATTCTCAGTTAGATTCGTGACCAGACCGTCACAACTGAAACCCGTTTATACTCGAAAGTTTTTGCGCCTAGATTCTCACGGCGGACAGGTCCATGGGAATAAATGCGCATATGGGGGGCCCCACGCAGTGAATATTTGAATCCCCTTAGGGGGGTGACAATGAGCGCCTCGCTCGAGACATCCTCCAAATCTGCTCCGGAAGCGAATGATGTTGGCACAACTAACAGGCAAACCCGCTTGAGACATCCCCACAAAACGGCCGCGAACGGGACCGTGAGATATCCCCTCGGCGGCTCCTTAGGGACGTGAAAATGAGCGCCTCGCTCTAGACATCCTCCAAATCTGCTCCGAAAGCGAAGGATGTTGAAACAGAAAACAGGCAAGCCGCTGGAGACATCCCCACAGAACGGCCGCGAAGGGGACCGTGAGATAACCATTGGTTGCTCCCCTAAGGGGGGGTGAAAATTAGCGCCTCGCTCGAGACATCCTCTAAATCAGCTCCGATAGCGAAATATGCTGGGACAGAAAACAAGCAAACCGCTTGAGGCATCCCCACGAAACGACCGCGAACGGGGCGCGCGTGAGTCTCAGCATGAGTAAGTCTGAGTCGGTGCAGGTCTGAGTATGAGTAGGTATGAGTATGAGTAGGTATTTGTGTGTGAATATGTGTCTGAGTTAGTCTGAGTGTGAGTCAGTCTGTATATGAGTAAGTCGGGGCATGAGGAGGAGAGGGCAGGAGAAGAGTGAGAAGGAGTAGGAGGCGTCCAAGTAATAACAAAAAACCATCTTAGGATATGGCGAAAATGCAAACTGCACCAAACCCTCGATGGGGATTACCCGTCTGACATGCAACGCCATCCGCGCGGGGCGAACATCACGCGGTGATAACGGACTGGGGCCGCCGTCGCACTGTAAAATCCAATCCGCGAGCTCCCATCGGGGCATCCAGGCGCGCGGCGTTCCCGCTGCTGACAGCGCGCCCTGGAAAAAAACAAAAAAAAGAGCACGTCGCATATTTAGAATGAGGGCGGCTCGGCCATACCAATCGTCGCAGCTGCTCCCAAATGTGCCGCCCCCCCCCCATCGGCCCTATGTCATTCAAACGTCCTCTGCATTGATGCGAACTGCCATGGCGGCGCACACTGCCCCCAACGACGGCCGACACCGCTGAAGGTGATCATTTTTCATAGAGACAATCACGACGCGACGGCCCATGCGGCCCAAAATGATTCACACCAACCCGAGGACAATCCAAGAGCTCCCAAAAAATACCGCGCGCTGTCAGCGAGGATGCTTTTCGGGCGCCATCAAACTGATCAGACACAAGAAAATGAAAAGGAACGTCACGCTCTCGCCCTTCTGGGTATTAGAGCGCTCGGCACCGCCCGCAGAACCGCCCAAATCGCAGCAAAACGGCCGGAAAGGGCCAGAGGAAATTGAATGCGGCATGACCCCTCCTCTTTGTTATCTTCTACCCCCCGTCACCCCACTTCGCCATCATATTAATCCCCTGCCTCCTCACGTTACCCCCCTTTTCTCCTGTTATCCTTCTCCTCCTTCTCATCCTCCTTCGCCTTCGTCGTCCTGGTGTTCTCCCACTCCCTCGCCCCCCTCAACCGCCCTCGTTATCCCTCCCCTCCCTTTCCCCGTGTCATCCGCGCCTTCCGCCTCATCCTCCTCCTCCTCGCCGCATTGCCCCTTCCCCCCCTCATTCGCGCGCGCTTCCCATTCCACGCTCGAGACATCCTCCAAATCTGTTCCGAAAGCGAAGGCTGTTGGAACAGATAACAGGGACACCGCTTGAGACATCCCAACAACACGGCCCCGAACGGGACCGTGAGATAAGCCCTGGCGGTTCCCCCTATAGGGGGTGAGAATGAGCGCCTCGCTTGAGACATCCTCCAAATCTGCTCCGACAGCGAAGGATGTTGGGACAGGAAACAGGCAAACCGCTTGAGACATCTCCACAAAACGGCCGCGAATGGGACAGTGAAATAACACGTGGTGGTTTCCGTCAGGGGGGGCTGAAACCAGCGCCCCGCCTGAGACATCCTCACAGTCTGCTCTGGTGGCCAAGGATGTTGGGACAGAAGACAGGCAAACCGCTTGAGGCACCCCCGCAAAACGGCCACGAACGGGGCGTGCGTGAGTCTCACCATGAATAAGTCTGGGTGGCGTTGAAGATTATGCATTCACGCAGGAGGATATCGATGGGCTCGGACAAGACCCTAAATTCTTGGATACATTTATGCTTTCGCCAGGCCCGCCGACGTGCCAGGATCCATGCTGGATCAAGGTCCACGTGGCTGCGCCGCCTCATTTGGGCGCACCCCTCACACGTTTCGTTGTCTCAAATGGAGGTCCACCGAAGGCCCCAGTGGCATGGCCCCATGGCGGTACCGCCCATGCGGGCGCACCCCTCGCACGGCTCGTGGCCCCGCATGGGGCTCACTCGAAGGCCCCAGTGGCAGGGTCTACATGGCGGCTGCGCCCCATTGGGGCGCACCCTTCACTCGGTTCGTGGCCCCGCGTGGAGTGCCACTGGAAGCCCCATTGGCGTGGTCGACATGGCGGCGCCGCCTCATCTTGGCGCGTTCCCCGCGCAATCGTGGCCCCATATGGTACCCGCAGCAGCATGTGGTTGGTTATTTCGCCAGGCCTATTTTTGTCCTGGTCCTGACAGGCCTTTGCGGGGCCCCTTGGGGCGACCGCGGGGGCTCCTTGAGTTTCTTGACGTGCGCGGCCGCCCGATATCAGGCGCAAGGGAGTTGAGTTGCGTCGCCTGTTTCCTGCGTCGCGCGCGGGGCGGACTTCATGAGCACTGTGCCCACAGAGCATCCTGCGTACGCCTGTGCTGCTGGCATCGAGGTTACAGATTGGAGGCCAATGGTGCCGCGATCACTTCGGCGCCCCCTGTGAGTGGTCCGTCGGGACACGTACACACGTCGCCAAATTGTCTTTCAGTCGTCATCAGCTGCTCTTGCCGACAAACGCGCAAAAATGCAGGGGGGGGCGGGAAGCTGTAAAGGTTGTTGGTTTTGATGTATATTTTTTATGTGGTTGTTTTTTTTGCTTGGGTTTTTGGGATTGTGGGTTTTTGGTTACTATTTTGGACCTGAGTGGTTGAGCGTTGTTCTTTTTTTTTTATTTATTACTTTAAAATGTTTTATTTTGTTTTTGTTGTTCTTCTGTCTTTTTCTATGTATAACTATTTTATTTTTTTCTTTATTTCTTTTCGTTTTGACTTTGATTAAGTGTTTTTTTTTTTTGTTCGCGTTCCTTCTTGTTATCCTTCTGCGTTTTGCGCGTGCGCCCTTGCTGCCACATGACCCGTCTGCCTCCCTGCATATATGCATTGCGGGCGGCGCCCAGCCGACAAAAGAAAACGATTGCCCCGACAGAATCGGCCGACAAAAAACCAAACCTCCCCGACAAAAAAACACACACGACAACAAAAATCGGCCCGACAAAATGGGCCGACAAAAAAAAAGAGGCGGCGCGACAAAAAAATCGGACCGACCCAGGAAAGTGTCGCGACAAATTCGTTCCTGGCTGTCGCTGCCGAGCGGATTCCGTGTAAATTCACAGTTAGGATGCACCCCCCGGAAATTTTGTTCGACGGTCCGGGTGGGCATTTTGTCGGTCAGTTTGGTTGGGCTGTTTGTCGGGGCGGTCTGGTGCGTCCACGAGGTCGTGCCGCGTTCGCCGGGCGATTCGCGGTCCTAGCGGGTTCGCAGTAGCATTATGCGGCGAGGGGGGGTGGGGGGACATGGCGGCGCGGTGGGGGAGGGAGAGGAAGGGGGGGGAAATTTGCAGGAGGAGGAGGAGGAATAATATGAGGAGGAGGAAGAGGGCGAGGGGACACGGTGGCGGGCACCCCCGCCTTCTTCTTGCTTGGTCCAGCCCTTCTGGGGGGGCGTCGTTCCCATAGGGAGCTGCACCGCAGATTTCGGCGGCACGGTCCACATGGCGGCGCCGCGCCATGTGGGCGCAGACTTGACACGGTCCGTGGCATCACATGGAGTTCGAGGGGGGGCCCAGCGGCAGGGCCCACATGGCGGCGCCGCCTTGTTTAAGCGCACGCATCATCACGGTTCGTGGCCCCGCAGGGAGTTCCACCGAAGACTCCAGTGGCAAGGTCCTCATGGCGGCGCCGCTCCAGTTGGGCGTGCACTTCACACGCGGAAGTGGCGTTGCGACGCGCGGAGGTGGCATTGCCACCCCGCCTCCGCCGGAAACAATGTTAACAAATCGTGCGGCCAACAGCTCCGCTGACGGTGTTAACAAATCGTGTAGCGCCCAGTCTGTTCCAGACCAACAATTTCTTGACGCTTCGCGTATCCCCAACAGCCCATGCAGTAACGATGCCCAGGCGAATGGGGGTGATCAGGGAAGTGGGGGGCATACAGAATAACAACAGGCTGGGGAACCCGTCTTACCCAAGACGGCGAGGATGGAGGATGAATCGGAGGACGATGAGGAGGAGGAACTCAAGGAGGAAAAGGGGGAGCGGGAGGAGGGTTGAGGGAGGAAGAGCAATAGGCGGATGAGGAGGAGGAGGAGGAGGAGGAGGAGGAGGAGGAGCAGGAGCAGGACGAGAGTGAAAAGGAGGACGAGGAGAAGGGCGAGCAGAATGGCCAGAGGCCTCTTGGATGCCTCTCGGAGTCTCTTCGGGGGTCTCTTGGGGGCGTCCTGAAGGCCTCTTAGGGCGTCTTGGGAGCGTCTCGGCGGTCCCGGAGGCCTCTTGGGGCGTCTTGGGTGCCACGGGGAGCCTCTCGGGGACCTCTTGGGGCCATGTTGGGGCCATCTTGGGGCCATCTTGGGGCCATCTTGGCGCCTTTTGGGGCCTCCTTGGCGCTTCTTAGGGCCATCTTGGAGGCGATCGATCAAAGAAGTGAGTGGGGTTAATTAGGCCTGCCCCTCTAGATCCTCTAAAATCGCCTCTTGGGCTCATCTCGAGGCGCTCTTGGAGCGCTCTTGGGCGCTCTTGGGGCCGTCTTGAGGCCATCTTGGGCCCCTCTTGGGGCTATCTTGGGCCCTCTTGGAGCCATCTTGAGGCCTCGGAAGGCCATCGGAAGCGAAAGGGTGAGAAAGCATCACGCATTGATGTTCCTTCGGTTTTTGAAGGATTTGGGCCTCTTGGAGGCCTCCTGGGGGACCTAGCTGGCCTCTCGGAGCCGTCCTGGGGCGGTTTTCGGGCCTACTGGAGCATCTTCGGAGCCGTCTTGAGGCATCTGAGGCAAGCTTCTTGAGCAATCTTGGAGCTCATATTGGGCTCCCCGAGGCGCTCTTGGCGCCATCTTGGGCCATCTTGGACGCTCCAACTACCAGCGAAACCTCCCGTCCAGGTCCAGTGGAGGGGGTAGGGGGAGGGGTAAACCCCCCCCCCAAGGGGAAGAAAGGGGGTTGGAAGAGGAAACTCCCAAAACCACCTACGCCCAGAGGGCTGGTGGGACTGCGCGGCGCCCAGGTTGTTACCACATCGTGCGGCGCCCAGGTGTTCGCACATCGTTTCGCGCCCAGGGTGTTAACAAATCGTGCCGCCAAAAACCCCGCAGACGGTGTTAACAAATCCTCTGGCCAAGAACACCGCAGACGGTCTTCGCAAATCGTGCGCCGCCCCGCGTGCGGTCTTCACAAATCGTGCGGCTACAAACCCAGCGCGCGGTTCGTGACCCACAGGGGGGTCCACCGAAGGCCCCAGTAGCATGGTCCACATGGCGGCGCCACGTCACATGGACGCACCCCTCACACGGTCCGCGGCCCCACATGGAGCCCCCAGTTGTATACGGTTGGGTTTTTTCGCCAGGTTACGTTGTTTTTTTTTTTTTTTTTGTTTGGTGGCTGGGCGTTTCTTATCCGCGTTGTTGGGTTAGCCTGGTGGTAAGGAGCCCAGGGAAACAATTGTTAGGAACAGTTGTGGTTCCGCAGTGTTGTGGCGGATGATGAAGGCAACCTGCGGCATGACATTCGAGACATCAGAACCGCGATTCAATTGTCCAGGAAACTCGTTTTGGACAGTTGCGATTTCACATCAGTTTTTTTTGTTGCTGACATGTGGTAGACGCATGGTTTCGGACAGTTGAGGTTTGATGAAATGTCATTGGGTGCATTGGTGCACATGCTAATTTGCACACTGGCCCCGCATTGTCCCAGGTGTTGTGCTTGATAATGGGGGGCATCGTGGCGCGTCCTCGCGTGGCCCTGCGTTCGTTTTCCGTCATTTTGAGGCCGTTCGGGGCCGTCATATGGGCCCCGTTGAGGACCTCGTTGGAAGTTTTTTGGGGCGCTCGGAGCAATCTCGCGGCCCATCCGATAATGCGGAAAACAAACGCGACAGATGGACACAAACGATGAAACATGCATGGCGTCGGCTTCTGTGGACCAGCGCGGGGGCCGCCCTTGCGGAGCTCTTGGGCCGCCTGGGCGGCCGCGGGGTGAGTGCTTTTCCTATTCGCGGACTCCTTTCGAGACCGCCTGTGGGCGTCGTTTGATAATCTATGATGATTTATGGGCCGTCTCGGGGCCCTCTCCGACAATCGGGCGGTCTTCTGAGGGGTCGTTGGCCGTCTCGGAGTGGTCTTTTGGGACCTCGAAGGCCGCCCTGGGGCGCCAGGGAGCCCGAAAGGTGCGGACCTCCACATCTTGAATATAATCAAGGATAGATCAATAGTATTTGTCTTTCGGTGCTGTGGTGGGGGCCCTCGGATATCCTTGCGCGCGTTTGCGCCGCCTCGTGCGTCCTTCGTGGGTCTTGTCGGTGCGGAATCAAAGGATTAGCTGGTCGCGGCGCGCCTTCTGGGATCCCCAAGGGGCCGTCGCGATGTCTTCCTGCGCCGCCTCGGGGCCGCGCGCGGCCGTCTCGGGGCCCGCTTTGGAACTTGTCGGGCAGCGTAGGGCCAACATTGGATTGGAACGCGCGGGGGTTGAAACGATCAAACAGATGGTTGTTGAGACGGGGCGGCTGTTGTGTCACTTATGCACGGCCGTGGCCTCGATGACACTATCCAGACGCATTGCGCGCGCCAAACGGGGTGCGATTGCATATCCTGTCGAACTGCAAGTACGTCATACGCCTTAGAGAACGTTGGAAATAATCCCAAATGGAAGCGCGAAGCGTTTTCACGCGCCTCTGCGTGCGAAGGCATGGTGGCGGCCTTCCTTTCCTTCCCCTCCGACCCCCTTCCCCCCCTCGCCGCGCTCTACTCTGCGTCCCCCCGCTGCGCCTCCGGCCCCCGCCCCGCCAAACCCTCCGCTCCTGCCCCCCCCCGCCGCCCCCGGCGCCCCCCCCCCCTCTGTTGCAATTTTGGATCCGACCATTCTGGCTCAAGTATTCTGGCTCCACAGAACCCTCTGCGTCGACGTCGTCTCCGCGGTGGGTCGACGCCCAGTGCGCAGGCTGCGCTGGCGCGCGCTGTCGGCCCTTCGGAACGCGCGCAGGCCCGCGGAGGCGCGCTCCCGCCTTTGCGGCGTGCGCGCCGCGTGTTCGCGCGTGACTCAGAATCGCACGGTCGCTTCTAAAGTCGCTCGCGTGGCTCATGCGCGCGCGTCTTTGGCTCTGTTCGTGCGTGCGTGTCTTGCGTCGAGAAGGATTTGTGGGTCACGCCGGAGGTGGGCTGGAAGAGGCAGCTCCTGGTCGACACCGCGTCACGTCTATTACTCTGTGTGACAAGTGCGTGCACGAGCGTCTGCTGGCACGTGTGTGGTGTTTGCATCTATGGTTTTTTCATGGGCACACACTCAATGTGACGAAGCGCAGGTAGTCGAGTGAGCGAACATCCACTGTAAACATGGGTACAGTGATGCGATACATGTGCATGATCACTGATCTCGTTCTCCCAGCGAGGGTGCCCAGCCTCATAGCTGACTGTTGGCGGTCGCGCTTCGACGCGCGATGCGTTTTTAGCGCGCCCTGAAATCCAGCGCCCGTTGCAATCCGATTCCATACCTCGCTGGTTTTTTTCCAGCTTGGGTTAGCGTTCGCGCCTTGCCGTGCGCGGGCGGCCCTACTCGCGTGATCGCGTCGCCTTGGATGCGCGGCGCGGTTTTCATTATGGTTTTGCGACCCCAAGAACTTTCAGAAGTGCGCCTGGCGACCTGCAAATTTGCACAGCCAGTTGCCATCGCGCCGCGACTTCTGGCGATGCCATCGCCCTCGAACGTGCGCGCGCGCACGTGCGAGCCACTGGTTGTGGGTTAGCGCGCGCAGGCACGCGCGTCGCGTTGGCTTGTGCAGTTTGCGTTCATCATGCGGTTGCGCGCTGTAGTGCCGCGTGGGGTTCGCGCGTGGTTGCGCGACCTCCAATGTGTCTTTGAACGTAATGGCGCCTTTGATGTCGCTGTCGCAATGATACTTGCTCCAAGGTGTTTGTTCGATGTAGCACCGCTGCCGCTGTCTTTGGCGCAGCGGTTCCTCATCGCAACGTCGCGATTGGCAGGCAATTCGGTCCGCGCCCTTTCGCGCCAAACGCTGTGATCGTGGTGCCCATAGGGGCTTCAGTCTGCAGCGAGGAGCATCGCGCGGGCGCTCGCGTTTTCGCGTTCAGTCAGCCGCGATTGGTCCAACGCTATACCGAGCATTTTGCGATTAAACGTTTAATTTTTTGAATTGCGTTTTGTCGTCAACAGCTTCGCCAGTATAATGGCACCACTGAGATATTTATATATATATATATATATGTATGTATGTATGTATGTATGTATGTATGTATGTATGTATGTATGTATGTATGTATGTATGTATGTATGTATGTATGTATGTATGTATGTGTATATAATATAATATATATATATATATATTCAAGAATAACATAAAATATGTTATGGGCACAATGTTTTCTTTGATTTTTTTCCCAACCCATCCTGTTGTGTTGGGATCTCGTTTTTGAGAACGGTGCCAGCCGCGTTTCCTCTCCTCTCCTTCTCCTCTCCTCTCCTCTCGCTCTCCTCTCCTCTCCTCTCCTCTCCTCTTCTCTCTCCTCTCCTCTCCTCTCCTCTCCTCTCCTCTCCTCTCCTCTCCTCTCCTCTCCTCTCCTCTCCTCTCCTCTCCTCCTCTCCTCTCCTCTCCTCTCTCATCCTCCTCTCCTCCTCTCCTCCTCTCCTCGTCACCCACCCAGTACACCGTTTCGTGGCCCCATAGGGAGCTCCACCGAAGGCCCCAGTGCCCGCGCCCGCATGCGCCACCCACACCCAATTCGGCACACCCCTCACACGTTTCGTGGCTCCATAGGGAGCTCCACCGAAGGCCCCAGTGCCCGCGCCCGCATGCGTCAGCCACACCCATTTCGGCACACCCCTCACACGTTTCGTGGCTCCATAGGGAGCTCCACCGAAGGCCCCAGTGCCGCGCCCGCATGCGTCACCCACACACATTTCGGCACACCCCTCACACGGTTCGTGGCTCCATAGGGAGCTCCGCCGAAGGCCCCAGTGCCCGCGCCCGCATGCGTCACCCACACCCATGTCGGCACACCCCTTCCACGCCTTCCACAACGTTTCGTGGAGCGGGCTCCATAGGGAGCTCCACCGAAGGCCCCAGTGCTGGCGCCCGCATGCGTCACCCACACCCATTTCGGCACACCCCTCACACGTTTCGTGGCTCCATAGGGAGCTCCTCCGAAGGCCCCAGTGCCCGCGCCCGCATGCGTCTCCACCCACACCCGTCATTTAGATTTTGTTTTTTTTTTTTTCTGTGTATTTCGGCACACCCCTCACCCGTTTCGTGGCTCCATAAGGAGCTCCACCGAAGGCCCCAGTGCCCGCGCCCGCATGCGTCAGCCACACCCATTTCGGCACACCCCTCACACGTTTCGTGGCCCCATAGGGAGCTCCGCCGAAGGCCCCAGTGCCAGCGCCCGCATGCGTCACCCACACCCATTTCGGCACACCCCTCACACGCTTCGTGGCTCCATAGGGAGCTCCACCGAAGGCCCCAGTGCCCGCGCCCGCATGCGTCACCCACACCCATTTCGGCACACCCCTCACACGTTTCGTGGCTCCATAGGGAACTCCACCGAAGGCCCCAGTGCTGCCGCCCGCATGCGTCACCCACATCCAATTCGGCACACCCCTCACACGTTTCGTGGCTCCATAGGGAACTCCACCGAAGGCCCCCGTGCCCGCGCCCGCATGCGTCACCCACACCCATTTCGGCCCACCCCTCACACGTTTCGTGGCTCCATAGGGAGCTCCACCGAAGGCCCCAGTGCCCGCGCCCGCATGCGTCAGCAACACCCATTTCGGCACTCCCGTCACACGTTTCGTGGCTCCATAGGGAGCTCCACCGAAGGCCCCAGTGCCCGCGCCCGCATGCGTGTCAACCACACCCATTTTTCGGCACAAAAAGACACCCCTTCACACGTTTCAAATCAACAAACCCATAAGAGGGAGCTCCAACTCGAAAGGCCCCAGTGGCCTGCGCCCGGCAGGCGTCAGCCGACAACCTATTTCGGCACACCCCTCACGTAGCTGTTTCGTGGCTCCATAGGGAGCTCCACCGAAGGCTCCAGTGCCCGCGCCCGCATGCGTCCCCACACCCATTTCGGCACACCTTCACACGTTTCGTGGCTGCATAGGGAGCTCCACCGAAGGCCCCAGTGCCCGCGCCCGCATGCGTCACCCACACCCATTCGGCACACCCCTCACACGTTTCGTGGCTCCATAGGGAGCTCCACCGAAGGCCCCAGTGCCCGCGCCCGCATGCGTCAGCCACACCCATTTCGGCACACCCCTCACACGTTTCGTGGCCCCATGGGGAGCTCCACCGAAGGCCCCAGTGCCCGCGCCCGCATGCGTCAACCACACCCATTTCGGCACACCCCTCACACGTTTCGTGGCCCCATAGGGAGCTCCACCGAAGGCCCCAGTGCCCGCGCCCGCATGCGTCAGCAACACCCATTTCGGCACATCCCTCAAACGTTTCGTGGCCCCATAGGGAGCTCCACTGAAGGCCCCAGTGCCCGCGCCCGCATGCGTCAACCACACCCATTTCGGCACACCCCTCACACGTTTCGTGGCCCCATAGGGAGCTCCACCGAAGGCCCCAGTGCCCGCGCCCGCATGCGTCAGCCACACCAATTTCGGCACACCCCTCAAACGTTTCGTGGTCCCATAGGGGGCTCCACCGAAGGCCCCAGTGCCCGCGCCCGCATGCGTTAGCCACGCCCATTTCGTCAACTCCCTCACACGTTTCGTGGCCCCATAGGGAGCTCCACCGAAGGCCCCAGTGCTGCCGCCCGCATGCGTCCCGCACACCCATCCCCTTCACACGTTTCTTGGCTCTATAGGGAGCCCCACCGAAATTGGTAGTGTCAACTGCGGTATTCACACCTGCACATGGTTGGGTCCTTCGTCAGGCTAATTTTATTTTGCTTCGGTATTTTTGGGGTATTTTTTTTATTAAAAATTTCGTGTAAAATCCGCATGTATGGGGGACATGCCCGACCTCATCCTACCGATCAAAAAACACGAGACCGACGTTCCCCTCACCGCATTGACGTTTCGGTATCGTCGATGCAAAATGCGCAGCAGGAGTGGGACGTGGGGCACATCACGCGCGAAGTGGCAGAGTACCGCTCTCGCTCCGGGGCCATGCTCAGATTCCTTGACAGGTCAGCACCCGATTGGGCGCGGCGCGCCCTCTCGCTCGTCACTTCGTCGACGGCAGGGTCGCGCGCGCGGGAGGGCGGAATGTCGCTCTCGCCTTGGCGTCGCGCAGGTTTTGCCTGAAAGTGGCGCTCCTGGCGGGGCGCGGTTCGTATTTGCCGCTCGCCACGTCGATGGGGGGGGCCCGTGTGCGAGCGGGCGACTGGTCGCCCTCGCCCAGACTCGGTGCAGATTTCGCGCGACAGCGGTTCCCGTCGCCGCCGCCCGGCCAGCAAGCAAAGTTGTGTTCTCGCCCCGAAGCGTCACGCGCTTGTGCAGATGTAACGCTGCTTCGGGCGAAAACAGAGCTAAATAGCGTCTTCGCTGCAGCACTGTAAGCGGGACCGCACGCGAACACCTTCCCTTTGCTAGGTGGGGACGCCCGCTACATGTCGGAATATTCGGAGATTTCGTTTCCACTTTGGCCCCCAGGACCTTCAATCAACTATCCGAGATGGGAAATTCACCCTTACGCTGCGCAACACTAGAAACCTGAATACAGGTGGCAGTGTAACGACCAGCGTGACTAGTAGTCCACACTGTCGTGCTTTCAACGAGCGCGCTTCTGAGATTTGCCTGTCCATTATGATTGACAAGCTGGAGAGTTTTTGGCAAACTTCGGAAGATCCTTCACCCAAGCTATCTAGAGCAGTTCCTTCGCCCGGGTTCTGAGCTGACACGTTTTGGTGGTGATCGAACGTGCCAAACTTAACGCATGCCTTTTCTGCGTGCAATGTAACGGGTGCGAGTCCGCAGGCCAGGGGTCAATACAAATCCTTTTTTGTTGATTGTCGATAGCTTTGATTTCAACGTACCTGAGATCATGCGATTGGGAAGGCCTTACGGCCGATGCCGCCGACCCTGAAGGGGGACGGCGACGACGACGGCGGCGGCGGCGGCGAGGTCGACGTCGCTGACGCCCTGGAGTCCTTCGTGGGGCTCTCTTTGCAGCCTCTTGGGCTCTGTTGGGTGCCAGGGCTGAGGTCAGGGCCTGCGCTGGGGCCTTGGCCGAGGCCAGGGCACGGGGCGAGGCCGGGGCCAGGATCTGAGAGCATACGAGTCCTGAACAGAGCGCCCAGCGTCATCCATGCAGGTTTGCACAATCTGCGGTTCCACCAAGCGGGGTAAGGCTTCGGCACACGGAGAACTTCCTCAGGTTTGTTCTTCAGTTTCGCTGACCTTCTTCGTATTTTTGGTGACGAGCTGAGCTTTAGCAGGCACGTGCATGCTATCCTCGGACACTTAGGGTAAACAGTCACGACTGTACACGCGTGCAACAATATGCTGTACAACATCGTGAACGTGCTTCTAACGGTCTCCGAGTGTGGCGTGTAAAACAGCACATCTTCAGGCAAATTCCGAAGCATCATGGTTTCCTCCGGTTGTCTTGATTCTTCATTGTGCCAGCATAGTGCCCAGATCGTGCACGATACCGCCCTACCGCCCTCTTCTGGACAAATGAATTGCAAACGGTAGACGCGGGATATGGATGCCAACATCTTCCATGACATCAGTCGACCAAAAAGCAAGCGACACCACCCCACCTACGATCCTCCATGTTGCGCTACGGCCCATCGGGGGCCGTAGCGCATACCACGCAAAACCCACGCCAGATTTCCTGGTGTACGCTAAGCCCCGTGAGGATGTAGGTGGGATGGTGTCGTTTCTTTTCTGGTCCTATCAGTGCAGTTTCGTGGGACTCAATGAGAGTCGTGAACCTTCTGCAGCAAATGTTCGCCCTGCCCTGGTCCGTATCCCAACCTGCAGCACCCTAAACCCCCCCCCCCAAAACTTGCACCATGTGCCGGTCTTCCCGACGAGTCCGTCGACCTCTTGGGACAACGGCGTGTGCGACCTATTCCTCCGAGGGAGTATTGGCTGATTTTGCGGGTCAGGTGAGGGGGGAGATGGGGGGTGGACGGCTACGGCAGACTATTCAGGGTTCAGAACTGGAGCTTGGGTTTTCGGGCCGTTCCTCCGATCTAGGTAGGGTGGCGTATTCATGGCCGAGGCTCGCCGTGGCCAGAAAGCCTCTTTGTTCCATCTGTGTCGCTCCTCGTGGTGGTACGATGGCTGTAGTTGAGAGAACAGGATCGGGTAGATAGTCTATGAGACAAGGACATCGTGTACCCAGGCACCAGGCAGCAAACCCTCCACAGTCCCCCCCCTCCGACACCAAGGACTTCCTCCTCCTCCTCCTCCTCTTTCTTCTCCTCTTACTTCTCCTCCCCCCCCTCCTCCTCCTCCCTCCTCCTCCTCCTCCTCCTCCTCTGCATCATCATCATCACCACTACCACCACCACCATTACCACAACCACCACCACCATCATCAGCATCTTCACCACCATCATCATCGTCACCACCATCACCACCATCATTCCCATCACCATCAACATCATCATCATCATCATCATCATCATCATCATCATCATCATCATCATCATCATCATCATCATCATCATCATCATCATTACCACCATCACCACCATCACCGCCATCACTACCATCACCACCACCATCACCATCACCATCACCATTATCATCATCATCAGCATCATCATCATAATCATGGTCGTCATCGTCATCGTCCTCGTCATCGGCACCATCACCATCACCATCACCATCATCATCATCACCATCATCAGCACCATCACCAGCACCCTCACCATCACCATCACCACCATCATCATCACCATCATCATCATCATCATCACCATCATCATCATCACCATCATCACCAGCATCATCATAATCATCAGCAGCAGCATCAGCATCAGCATCAGCATCAGCATCAGCAGCAGCATCAGCATCAGCATCACCATCAGCATCAGCATCAGCAGCAGCATCAGCATCAGCAGCAGCATCAGCAGCAGCATCATCAGCATCAGCATCAGCAGCAGCAGCAGCAGCATCAGCACCATCATCTCGAACCTGCGCCGTGCGTCGACAAGGCAGCGCAGGAGGGGCCGCACGAGCCCAGGGGAGGAGCTCCCTGCCTGGCCCCCCCCCCGCCCTGCGGGGAGTCCCTGAGGTGCCTCTCCTGCCTCGCTCCTGGCCGGGGATGGAGGGACGGAGTCCGTCGGGGCTGGGACTCGGCGGGGGCCGAGGCTTCCGGGATGTCTCTCCAGGGGTCTGCTGGCGTGCCCCTCGGCTCCCGGACGCTTGTTCGCGGCAGGGGTCGTTCGTTTCTTCGTTCGTTCGCCCACCCCCCTTGTCGGCTTGTCGGCGCCAGGGATCTCGACCCCCTCTGGCTGGGGCCTGTCCTGGCTGGCCTTTCCCCCTGGGATTTCGAGAGGCAGCGGGGGGGCCCACGTGTCGGCCGATAGGACTCGTGAGAGCGAACGACTCTGAAGAGAGCCAAGCGGGCCCCAGAGGCTCCAAGTGGCCTGAAGCGGGCCCCCAAAGGCTACAGGAAGGCCCCCAGAAGAGCCCCGGACGGCCAGCATTATCCGAGAGGTTGAGGAACTCCTGATGCTTTCTGGCATCTCCCGCTCCTCCTGTCTTCCGTTCTCTGCCAGGGCGGCGTGACGGCGACGGTGGTGACGGCGACGGCGACGGCGACGGCGACGGCTGCAGCGACGACGGCGACGACGACGGCGACGACGACTGCGTCGGCGGCAGCGGCGGCGGCGGCGACGGCGGCAGCGACCCGGCGGCAGCGGCGGCGCGACGCGGAGGACAGCGCTGCGCCGGCGGAGCCGCCAGCGGCAGCGCCGGGCGAGGGCGAGGACGGCGAGGGCGCGGGCGACGGTGGGCCGGCCGGCGCTGGCGCTCGCGGTTCCTCCGAAGGCTGGCCGGGGGTCGGGCGTTCCTGGCGATAGCCCTCGCTCGAGGGAGGAGGCACGGGGACCAGGGCCGAGATGTCGCGGAGTCTCGTCGATGCCGATCCTTGTCCTGGTCCACGTCGGCCGTCGCCGACTCGCGAGGATGATCCACATATTGACACTTGCGAAGATGGACAGTAACCAAGATCGACACGACATTTCCGCGTGCAGTCTTGGCCATGGTCCCCGCTTTCTTCCTCTTCAGTCGGATGGCGTTCGAGTGGTCTCGTCTGCTCTCGGACCTCTTCGCCGCAGCCTGCTGACCCAGACCCCACCCGCTCACTCCTCCCCTCCGCGGCCGCCCTGCCCCCCCTTTTTCTCCCGCCTCTTGCCAGGCTCAATTCGCCGCTCAGCGCCCCTCAGCCTTTCGACCGACCCGCGCGCCCGACGGGCTTGCGGATCAAACGCTTGTTCTCGGACCTGCTTGCTGGCTTCAGTTTTCGGCGGCCTACGATTTCGGGATGCGCTCTGGCAGCTGCGCACCGCCGAGAGCGGCCCCGGGGTGCCCGAATGGTTCCGAACGGCCGCCAGGGACCCGAGTCATGGCCCGAAAGCCAGACGAGCTCTGGCGCGCGGTTTTCGGGGGGCGCGGGGGGGGTGGGGCAGGAGGGGCCGGGGCTAAACCCGAGCGCGCAGGTCCTCTTACTGCTGCGCTGTACGCAGCGATCTCCATGCCGCTCCTCAGAGGCCACTCCTGCCTGGGGCCACTCTTGCGCGTAGCCGACGCTGGAGGTGGCCCTTGCCCAAGGCCACCCGGCCTGTCCACGGAGGGCCTGGGGGCGCCCTAGGCCAGGGCGCTCCTTCTGCCGAGGCGTTGCCGCGCCCTTGCCCCCGTCCTCCCGCGCGGTCGCCGTGACTCGCCGCCGCCACCGCTGTCGCCGTCGCCATTGCCCTCGCCGTCGCTGGCGCCGTCGCCGTCGTGTCGCCGTCGCCGGCGCCGCCGCCGTCGCCGTCGCCGTCGCCCTTGTCGCCGTCGCCGTCGCCCTCGCCCTCGCCCTCGCCGTCGCCGTCGCCGCTGCCCTCGCCGTCGCCGTTACCGTCGCCCTCGCCGTCGCCGTCGCCCTCGCCGTCGCCGTCGCCGTCGCCGTCGTCGTCAACGTCGCCGTCGCCATCGCCGTCGCCGGCGCCATCGCAGGCGTCCGGCGCCATCGCAGGCGTCCGGCGCCATCGCCGTTGTGGTCGTCGTTTGCAGCCTCCAGGGGCCCCCAGGGGTCTCAGGAAGCTTCTGGAGGCTCATGAAAGGGGTGAGGGCCTTCATCACGTTACGACAGAGTGGGAGCATGCCAAGCAGAGTTTAAAATTCGAAAGACCGAAGACGTCCTAAACCCAGTGCCTTTCGGGTGAGTTCTTTTGGTGGCCTAGAGCTGCGCCTCAGAGAAAAGGCAGATGTTGTTCTGACTTCTGCTGCAAATACTCTGATATTGGCGTCGTACCCACATGAAGAAATCGCAGAGCAGAAGGCAGCCATACACCACCATTTCTCTCTCACCAGGACTAAGCTGGGCCCTGGGATGGTGTTGCAGGAGATTCGCACGCCGTCCGGGGGCTCAGGATGGCTCTGGCCAGAGGTGGTGGTGGTGGTGGTGGTGGTGACGTACAGGTGCCTTCTGCGGGTTTAATGGGCGACAATCGGCGGCGAGCGAGGGGGGAAAGTGAGAAGGGGCGTTCCTTCTCAGAAGGCTCAGAAGTCCCCTGGCCTTCTGAGAGGTTTTCTAAGCCTTCCCCGAAGACACAGAAGACTTCCCAGAAGGCGCAAGGGCTTCAGAGAAGCCGCGCCGCCTTCTGAGAAGGCCTTCTCCTTCTCACTTCCCCCCCCGTCGCTCGCCGCCAAGACAAGCGAGAAGGAAGTCTTACGCAGGAGGCCGCAGCGGCCTCACGCGGTGGCTGCCCCAGGCGCGCTGGCGCAGCACGCCCACGCGCGACGCGCGTCCCTGCGCGGGCCGCTTGCGCGTGGTCGCCCGCGCGGTCGAGCCTCCTGGCGCCTCCGTCGCTCGGGCGAGGAGCGAGGCCCTGCCCGGCCCCGAGGCCTCCCCACCGGACGGGGTCCTGGAGCCTGTTTTTTTTTTTTTTTTTTTTTTTAGTTTGGGCGATAGCGCTCGTGATGGCCCCCGCCCCCCCCCCCCTTCCTCCCGATCACGTCACGCTGTTTCCCCCCCCCCCCGATCACGTCACGCTCATTTCTTCCTCCTCCCGAGGGCCCGGGGGCTCGAAAAAGGCACCGGGGAGGCCGAAACCCGCCGTGATGTGATCGGGGGGGGTCACCCCCCCCCCGTCCCCGATCACGCCCGTTATCGCGGATGATACAAAAACAGGCTCCTGACGGAAACGGGTCCTGAGGGTTCCATCGTTAAGTCGGGTTAACAACAGTGAAAGATCGCCTGGGGACAATTGCTCGTTTTTTGGCTACAGTTTTGCGTATCGTTCGACATTTTTCTTGCATTTGTCTACCAAGATCCGCCTGTAGGAGGACATGCCGGACCCAATTCTATCGGCGTTACCCAAGCATGCTGATACTGTGTGTGTGTGTGTCTGTCCTGCGCCCTGTCTCCCTAATGAAAGCTGCGCGTAGCCCGCCTAGCTTTTAGCGGAAGAGGTTCGCTCTCTCGCTTCTGCCCCGGCTTTGGGTTAGGTCGGGCAAGGGCATAGGGGGCTGACGGCGGAGCGGGGGGAACCGCGTGCGCTCGGCGTTTCCCCGAAGAGAGCGCGCGCCGACCGCGGCCCCCCTCCCCCGCGGAACGTGCGCTTTGCGAGCGCGGCGAAAGCGCGTGTTATTCTGCCCACCCACCCGCACCTCTCCTCTCGGTGAGCATCACAGGGATTGCCACCGCGCAGGGGTGACAGCGCGATCGAATCGCGCTGTGTGCGGCGCAATGAACGGGCGACCCTCGCGTCGCGCAGGCCAGCGCCTGCTTCGCAGGGTCGCGCTGGGGGGCGGGGCGGCCTGGCCCTTTCCCCCCTCGGCGCGATCCTGGCTCGGCTCTTCCCTTGCGGCACTCCCCCAAGCTTTTGCCGCATATAAGCAGCGCGTAGAGAAGGGGGGGGGGGGGCCCGCTCGCCGTCGGGCCCCGCCGACCAACAAGTGTGTGTGTGTGTGTGTGTGTGTGTGTGTGTGTGTGTGTGTGTCTGCGTTTCCTCTGAGACGGGGCGACGCGCGCGCCGAGGAACCTCATCGTAGTATCTGCTCGGTGGCGGGTGTTTTCTGGATATCTCGCTCGGGAAAGCGATGCACCACAGGGCGTTTGTGTGACAGCTTCGGTTCGGACGGGCGCCTCCAAGAGAAACTCAAGGGAGGAAAAACCACCCGGACCCGAAAATTGCCGCTTACTAAACGGCCCTGGGCGTCTACTAAACAGACCTGCTAAATAGACCTGCCCTGTTCGATTCCTTTTTTGGGTGTGTTTACCAAAAGGCCTCGCTTGTCGGGGCAGCTATGATGGGGGTGGATGTTCTGCCCTCTAGAAACGTAGTGTTGGCATGCCCTTATGCGTCCCGTCCTAGACCCCTGGCGGGGTCTCTCCGAGGACCAGCTCTTCGTCCCGAGTTGCTTGCTGACGGCCCCAGTGCCCGTGGAGGACCTTGCGGAGACCCGACACAGGCGAAGAATCCTAGGGACCCCGTTCTTTTTCGAAGGCAAGCGCTCTCGAATGCATGAGGGCAGCATTCTCTCACAGCGAAATACATACCTCCTTCAGCATTCTGCTTGTCCTCCTGGACCGAGGCAGGGTCATTTGGCTCTCGGAGCGTACCCCCTCTGGGTGGGGGTGGGTGCCGCGAGCTCCGAGAGAGGCGGCACATCCGTCCCCATCTGGGACGGAGCAGGTCGGCCAGCCGGGCCAATGCTTCCGCAGTCTGTGCGCGTCCACAGTTCCCAGGCATCCACAGTTTTTCTCAACCATCCTGTGGTGTTGGGTCCTCGTTTTGAAGAGACGGTGCCCCGCGTTCCCTCCTCCTCCCTCCTCCCCCTCTTCCATGCGTTTCACCCACCCAGTACAGCGTTTCGTCACCCACACCCAATTCGGCACACCCCTCACACGTTTCGTGGCCCCGTAGGAGCTCCGCCGAAGGCCCCAATGCTGCCGCCCGCATGCGTCACCCACACCCAATTCGGCACACCCCTCACACGTTTCGTGGCCCCATAGGAGCTCCGCCGAAGGCCCCAGTGCTGCCGCCCGCAAGCGTCACCCACACCCAATTCGGCACACCCCTCACACGTTTCGTGGCCCCATAGGAGCTCCGCCGAAGGCCCCAGTGCTGCCGCCCGCATGCGTCACCCACATCCAATTCGGCACACCCCTCACACGTTTCGTGGCCCCATAGGAGCTCCGCCGAAGGCCCCAGTGCTGCCGCCCGCATGCGTCACCCACACCCAATTCGGCACACCCCTCACACGTTTCGTGGCCCCATAGGGAGCTCCGCCGAAGGCCCCAGTGCTGCCGCCCGCATGCGTCACCCACACCCAATTCGGCACACCCCTCACACGTTTCGTGGCCCCATAGGGAGCTCCGCCGAAGGCCCCAGTGCTGCCGCCCGCATGCGTCACCCACACCCAATTCGGCACACCCCTCACACGTTTCGTGGCCCCATAGGGAGCTCCGCCGAAGGCCCCAGTGCTGCCGCCCGCATGCGTCACCCACACCCAATTCGGCACACCCCCACACGTTTCGTGGCCCCATAGGGAGCTCCGCCGAAGGCCCCAGTGCTGCCGCCCGCATGCGTCACCACACCCAATTCGGCACACCCCTCACACGTTTCGTGGCCCCATAGGGAGCTCCGCCGAAGGCCCCAGCATGCGCTGCCGAACCCATGCGTCACGCACAATTCGGCACCTCTCACACGTTTCGTGGCCGCATAGGAGCTCCGCCGAAGGCCCCAGTGCTGCCGCCCGCATGCGTCACCCACACCCAATTCGGCACACCCCTCACACGTTTCGTGGCCCCATAGGAGCTCCGCCGAAGGCCCCAGTGCTATCGCCCGCATGCGTCACCCACACCCAATTCGGCACACCCCTCACACGTTTCGTGGCCCCATAGGGAGCTCCACCGAAGGTCCCAGTGCTGCCGCCCGCATGCGTCACCCACACCCAATTCGGCACACCCCTCACACGTTTCGTGGCCCCATAGGAGCTCCGCCGAAGGCCCCAGTGGCGGCGCTCACATGCGCATGCGTCCCGCACACCCATTTCGGCACATCCGTCACAGGTTTCGTGGCCCCATCATCCACCGGAGGCCCCAGTGGCGGCGCTCACATGCGTCACCCACACCCACCCAATTCGGCACACCCCTCACACGTTCCGTGGCCCCATAGGGAGCTCCACCGAAAGCCCCAGCGGCCGCACTCACACGCGTCCCCGCCACCCATCCCGGCTCGCCCCTCACAACAACAGGTTTCGTGGCCCCATAGGGAGCTCCACCGAAGGCCCCACTGGCACCGCCCGCATGCGTCACCACCCGCACCCAATTCGGCACACCCTTCACACGTTTCGTGGCCCCATAGGGAGCTGCACCGAAGGCCCCAGTGGCGGCGCCCACATGCGTCCCCGCCACACATCCCAGTACACCCCTCACGCGCTTCGTGGCCCCATAGGGAGCTCCACCGAAGGCCCCAGTAGCGGCGCTTACATGCGTCTCCGCCACCCATCCCGGCACCCCCCCCGCAGCAGCATCATGTTTCGGGGACCCAAAGGGAGCTCCACTGGAGGCCCCAGCGGCGGCCCTCACATGCGTTTCCGCCACCCATTTCGGCACGCCCCGCGCTTGTTTCATGTCCCCATAGGGAGCTTCACCGAATGCCCCAGTGGCACCCATCTCGGCACACCCCTCACACGTTCCGTGGTCCTATGGGGAGTTCCACTGAAGATGAAACCCGCAGCTGCGGTACTGACAACTGCATATGGTTGGGTTCTTCGCCAGGCTAATTTTTTTTTGGGGGGCGTTTTCTTCCCCCAACCAATCTGTGGTGTTGGGTCCTCGTTTTGAAGAGACAGCGCCCCGCGTCACTCACTCCTCCTCCTCCTCCTCCTCCTTCCTCCCTCCTCCTCCTCCCCCTCCTCCCCCTCCTCCTTCCTCCCTGCGTTTCGCCCACCCAGTACAGCGTTTCGTCCCCATAGGGAGCTCCACCGAAGGCCCCAGTGCCACCGCCCGCATGCGTCACCCACGCCCATTTCGGCACACCCCTCACACGTTTCGTGGCCCCATAGAGGGCTCCACCGAAGGCCCCAGTGCCACCTCCCGCATCGCATGCGTCACTCACACCCTTTCGGCACAGCGCTAACATGTTTCGTGACCCCATAGGGGGCTCCACCGAAGGCCCCCTACTGCTACCGCCCACACGCGTCACCCACACTCATTCTGGCACACCGCTCACACCTTTCGTGGCCCCATGGGGGGCTCCACCGAAGGCGCCAGTGCCACCGCCCACACGCGTCACCCACACTCATTCTGGCACACCCCTCACACGTTTCGTTGCTCAATAGGGAGCTTCACCGAAGGTGCCAGTGCCACCGCCCGCATCTCATGCGTCACCCACACTCATTCCGGCACTCCACTCAGGCGCTTCGAGGCCCCACATGGAGCTCCACCGACGGCCTTGTGGCTGCGTTCGCATGCGCCCGCCGCAACCATTTCGTCACACCCCTTACGCGTTTCGTGGTCCCGTAGGGAATTCCACCGACGGTCCCAGTGGCTGCTTTCGCATGCGCCCACCCGACAAATTTTGGCACACCCCTCACATGTTTCGTGGCCCTATAGGGAGCTCACCCGAATGCGGTGCATATAACGACGGTACTAACAATTGCATATGGATGGGTCCTTCGCCAGGCCCATATTTTTTTTTTTGTTTTTTTTTTTTTTTTTTTTTTTGTCTTGTGTTTGTTTATTTGTGTGTTTGTTTGTTTGTTTGTTTGTTTGTTTGTTTGTTGTTGTTCTTGCTGTGGTTAGTGTTGTTGTTGTCGTTGCTGTGGTAGTGTATTTTGTTGTTGATGGTGGTGTGGTGTGAGTTTTGTTGTTGTTGTTGTTGTTGTTGTTGTTGTTGTTGTTGTTGTTGATGTTGTTGTTTATTGTTTGGTTTGATGTTGTTATTGTTGTTGCTGTTGTTGTTCTTGTCGTTGTTGTTATCGTTGTTGTTGTTGTTGTTGTGGTTGTGGTTGTGGTTGTGTTGTTGTTGTTGTTGTTGTTGTTGTTGTTGTTGTTGTTGTTGTTGTTGTTGTTGTTGTTGTTGTTGTTTTTATTGTTGTTGTTATTGTTGTTGTTATTGTTGTTGGTATTGTTTACGTAGTAGTCGTAGTCGTATCTATCAGTAGTAGTTGTTGTAGTTGTATTTACAGTTGTAGTTTTATTTGTATTTGTTTTTGTATTTGTAGTAGTAGTAGTAGTAGTTGTTATCGTGATGGTCATTGTTGTCGTTGTTATTGTGATTACTGTTGTTGTTGTTGTTGTTGTTGTTGTTGTTGTTGTTGTTGTTGTTGTTGTTGTTGTTGTTGTTGTTGTTGTTGTTGTTGTTGTTGTTGTTGTTGTTGTTGATAATGTTGTTTGTTGTTCTTGCTGGGTCGGAGATCTGGGTTCCCGCAGGGAGGGGGCGGCCGCTCGTGGTGGCAGGCGAGGGTTGCTCGAGGCTCCCTGTGGCGACCCAGCGGGGCCACCCCTCGGGCAGCTGCCAAAAACGGACGCTCCAGGGAGTCAAACTCGGGCGGCTCGCCAGGACAGGGTTGAAAGTATTGGCGCGCCGCCTCCTCCTCCTCCTCCTCCTCCTCCTCCTCCTCCTCCTCCTCCTCCTCCTCCTCCTCCTCCTCTGGGGATCGCGATGGCGCAGTTCGCGTGCGGTTCCGCACCGGTTTCGGCGCGCCCCTCAGGCGTGCCGTGGCCCCAGAGGGAGCTCCACCGAAGGTCACAATGGCGCAATTCGCCTGTGGTCCCGCACCTTCTGTTGGCACACCCCTCACACGTTTCGTGGCCCCACGGGGAGCTCCACCGAAGGTCCCACTGGCGCAGGTCGCGCTGTCGAGAAATCACGACGGGACATTTTTGCTCTATTTTCGTCCCCTGGGGGCCACTGCCGGGCCTCGGGGCCGTCAGAAAACCCGTCCCGGGGAAGGGGTCGCGGGGGCTGAGGGGGTCGCCCACGTTGCGCCTAAGGTTTGGTGAGCCCTCGTCGGGGCGCGGCGGAGATCTTTGGGGAGGTCCTCGCCCGCCCCTCCTGGGTACGGGTTGCTCACCACACCCGCCCCCAGACATGCGATGTCCTGATTCTTTCAATACGCCGGACCCGACCCATTCCCAGGGGCAAGTTTTTCGTTTTGAGTCGACTTTCGACGGTCCTGGGGCCCGGCGAGGGCCCCCCAGAGGCCGACCATGGCGAGACAAATCCAGTTTGTTTGTGTTGTTGTTGTTGCTGCTGCTATTGTTGTTGTTGTTGTTGTTGTTGTTGTTGTTGTTGTTGTTGTTGTTGTTGTTGTTGTTGTTGTTGTTGTTGTTGTTGTTGAACATTATTAATTCTAAAGAATAATTATTGTTGGGGCCCCTGGTGCGCGCCCCCCCTGCGCCGCCTAGGCCGCAGCTACATTTTCATCATTTTCGTGAGGAAGCCTCAGGTAATTCGATGTGATCAAGATCCGGTTGTTTTGTTGTAATCCGCTTTCCCTTGCAAAAAACACTATAAAATGACATTTCTTGTTCTAATATAATCAAATTTCAAGAATCCCTTGCAAAAAATAAGGTAAAGTGGACATTCGCGCGCGCAAGACGAAATCCTTCCAAAAGCTTAGTGTTCGGAGCGATTTTAACATAAAAACATCAAAAAACCAATGGTTTTTCAACAAAAAAATGTCAAAATCTCATCCCGCGCGCTCTTGCGGATTCGTAGGAAACCCAACACTTTTTAAACATTTCTGTCAAACGGGCTTTTGCGAGCAACTTTTTCGAACTTCTGCGACAACGGTTGCGCACCTGCCAGGGCCATCATCCCTGTCAAATAATACCATGCGGGACACATTCGTTTTTTCTTCGCGCGCGCACGCCGAAATCTCCAAAAACCATGTGTATCATGTACCATATGCATCATATGCAACAGATCAACTGAAGGTTAACAACTACTGGACGAACGTAGGCTTAACAACTTCTGTGGGTGTGTACTCCACGCCAGTGTAGTAGCCACGGTCGTCCGCAGGCCACGAAGTGAAGTGTCCGAACGTCATAGGGCGGGAAGCTGGGTGTGGGTGGTGGCGAAGAGTCGTGTGGATATTTGGTAGAGCTTGCACTGCCCCCCCACAAAGTGGGGGTATTGGCTGGCGTCGCATGAAAACCCTGGCACTGGTGAGAACACTGAGCGTTCGGGTAAAGTGATTGTTGTTGTTGTTGTTGTTGTTGTTGTTGGTTGTTGTTGTTGTTGTTGTTGTTGTTGTTGTTGTTGTTGTTGTTGTTGTTGTTGTTGTTGTTGTTGTTGTTGTTGTTGTTGTTGAACTGTTGAACTGTTGAACTGTTGAACTGTTGAACTGTTGAACTGTTGCAGAGCGATGAGGTCAGTGTCGGAGTCGCCGAACGGACCGCCACCCCGGGCACTGCACGCGCGGTGCCGCCGTGGGCGTCGCGTCAGTGGGGGGGGGGGGTGGCGATGAAGAGGGGGCTCGTCGGGAGCGGCAGAACAGGGGCCCTCTTAGGGGGGGCCCTCGAGGGCCCCCCGGGCGGGGAGGCCTTTGAGGGCCCGGGGCGGCGCTCGCAGCCACCCGCCAGACCTGCCGCCCCTCCGCGCGAGCGGCGCACGAGGCGCCCCGCCGTCGCTCGTGCTGAGGGAGGCCGCCGCCCCGGCGGCGGAGGCGGGGCCCGGCGGGGCGGAGGGGCGGGGCGGGCGGGCCGGGGGCGGTCGTCGCGGGCAGCGGTGTGAGGAGGTCGACAGTGACGTAAGAGTGACCTTTCGCCGGAGTGACCTCTGGTGCGGGCACAGATGGGTTCCCAGGTGGCCAGCAACGGAGCAGAAGCAGCTGCTTTCGCGCCCAGGCTTGGTCCCCCCGCGGCTCCCAAAGAGCCGCGCACCAAAGGTCACTCTTACCCAGGGTCACTCTTGCGTATAGCCGAGGGGGGGCCCGGTCCAGGGGGAGCAAGCAGCTCCACACGGACACCGCGAGCTCTCCGCAGGGACCCGCCCCGTGCGGGCGCAGACTCCTCCAGCACGAGGTCGGGCCTGTCCCTCTACAGGAGGAATCTTCAAACATAGTTAGCGATAGCCTGGGGACGACCTTCCAGCTTCACCTGTAGGAGTACACGCTCGACCTGATCCCATGAGGAGAGGTGGAGTCCAGGCGGAGTAAGTCCACACGGAGGCCGAGCACCACCTCTGGACTTACTCCGTGTGGATTTACCCGCCGTTGACGATAGGGTGGGTAGACACAGGGGGGGATGCATCGACTATCGTTCATTCATCGCCAGTGGGGGCCCGGTAGCCCCACCCCGCCCAGGAACGTGGGGATGTGCTATTGAGGGCATATCGCCGATCTATTGGCGATGTATTGCCGATTCCAGGTTGAGGTTTCCTCACTATGCCAGTCCCTCCCAATTGTTGCCCCTCAGGTCGGCTGCACGTCAGTTGGAGCCGCCTGGGGATCTGAGGTGGCCCAGCACTGGTTCTGGCCAGCAGGAAGGGCGGGCAGGTTCGAGGTTCCTGGATTCGTGCAGAATTTTTGCTCTTTGCGGCCTCTGGCGGCTGGGGCCGTCAGAAACGGATCGAGGGAGAAAAATTGCACCAGATGGACCGCGGGAGGGATCCAGGGACAGAGTTTGAGCTGATTTGCCATCATTCCCCCCTCCTGACAGATTTTCTGGGGTCCCAGCCAGTTCAGACCCCCGAGCCCCTCTCACACGTAAGAGTGACCCTTCGCAGGAGTGGACGTGGGTGCGCGGCTTTCTGGGGGCGTTGCGGGGCCAAGCCGAAGCTCGAAGGCCACCACTGCCGCACTGCACGCAACGGCCGGCAAGCCGCGCACCAACTGTCCCTCGTGCTCAGGGTCACTCGAACGCGTAGCCGAGGGCGGCCCCGAGCTCTTCTCTACATTGTGGCAGGTTTGCTTGCATTGAGGGTGGGGGCGCAACTCTGGACTTCACGCAAGAAGGGACTTCCTTGCACACCTGTTCGGCCCCTTGGCTGTTGGAAAAGGCGGCGGAGGGGGGGGAATGCCATGCAAGTGAACTTGCCTGGGTCTAAGGAAAGAAAACAGCCTCTCGGGGGCTGCCCAGAGAGAGAGAGAGAGAGAGAGAGAGAGAAAAAGCAAGACCCTCAGATCGGGGCGTTGCATGTTTTTTGCAATGGATGTTTTGGCCCAGTTTTGGGCCCCGGGACTCTCACAGATCGATCCGGTTCGAAATTGGTGCAGAAAGATGGGTTCTAGGTTTGCTGTCGTTTTTTTTTTTTTTTTTGCGATGTTGCAGTTTTCTTGCAACGTCAGATCTCGGGAGAGTCAGCAGGCAGGTAGCGGCACCAAGACCCCCTGGAGCGTTCAAGCGATGATGACGGACGGTTTTTGGCAGTTTTCGGACCGGGCGCCCTCACCTGGCTCTGGGACCATGCAAATACGGCTCTGGGACACGCGCAGAGGGGGGTTAGGGGGAGGGCTGAAGGCTCCTAAGAAGCCCCCCCGCTGCTTAGAAGGCGCGGGCGTGTCTATAGAGGCAGGGCCAGCGCCTTCTATAAGGAGCACTCCTGCTCCTGAGATGCCTTCCCCCCCCCTCCTCCTTGCCCCCTCGTGCGCGCCGCCAAGAGAGGCCGGTCCCCGGCGAGGGTCCGGATTTCCCGGGGCGCGGGCCATGACAAGGCCACGACGCCGGGGCCGGGGCAGGCCGAGGCAGAGGCCCGGTCAGGCCAAGGGCGGTTGGCCCGCGAGCGGGCGGGGCGCGATTTGGGTCAGAACTCCTCCTCCTCCTCCGCCTCCTCCTCCTCCTCCTTCTCCTCCTCCGCCTCCTCCTCCTCCTCTTCCTCCTCGTCAGAACTCCTCCTCCTCCTCCTCCTCCTCCTCCGCCTCCTCCTCCTCCTCCGCCTCCTCCTCCTCCTCCTCCTCCTCCTCGTCGCGCAACCCGCACCTATAGGCTTCCGTGTTACCCCGCGGACATCAATCCAAGAGAAGACCAATGCTTTTTGTTTTGCAAGCGACGCGCGCACCTGGTGATGCGCCGAGCTCCGTGCCAGGGTGCTGTTCTGAAAACCCCCAGTCTGGAGCAGCACTCGGCGCAGCCTGCATGCATGGTGGAACCGGCAGTTAGCGCAAACGGGGCTCGGCCTGAGCGCCAGATCCTGCAGGATCCTGCAGGAGCCGCTCGCGGCCCTGGAGATGGCCCTACATATTCGCTGGGCCCGGTCTTTGGGAAGCCTTCCCAAAACATCGCAGCGCACTTTTCCTGATTGGACTGGGCCAGGTTTGCGCTGAGCCGGGTTAGTTCACGTCCGAGGGCACACGCCTCATCGGCGCGTTCGGAGGTTGTGCCTTCGAGCCGTGACAAAATCACGACGGAGGGTGTATGGCAATCTCCGGCCTCTGGGGGCCCTCTGTGCCCCAGGACCATAAGAAAACGGCGTGGGACAAAAAGCCGGATCGGGGAAAGGGGTCGAGACCTTACGGAGGCCCGTGTTGCGAAACAAATGGAATCGTCGGAGGTAGGGCTGGAGGAGGGCTTTGGGGCAACGTTATGAGTGGGACAGGATCGGGATGGGGCATCGGCCCCCGGTCGCCCATTTTTCGCCGAGGAGGTCCCGATAGCCCCACCCCGCCCAGGAGGGTTCGAGTTTGCTGTCGAGGGCCCATCGCCGATCTGTTGGCGATGCGGGCGATCTGCCGCCCCCTGGGCCAGCCCCCCCCCTCCCCCATGCCTGCCCCTCAGGCACGCGCCTCCTCGGCGCGTGCGGATGCTTCCTGGGGTGTCTTTTGTGCACCTGCTCTCTCCCTGGACGTCCGACGACATCTCTTTGTTGTCAATGCGCGACCCCAACGGTCCCCAATCCTTCCCAAGGGCCAGTTTTCGCCCCGGATCCATGTTTGATTGTCCCCGGCCAGCGACCCCCAGAGGCCGACACCCAGGAGCAAGGTCGTCCAGACTGGAAAGATCATGTCGTTGGAGATCTGGGAGTCTCGGGGGTCGAAAGTGAAGCCTTCCTTGGGCTTTCGGGGCCTGTGGCGTTTTCTCCATCAGGTGCGCTCCAGGCCTCCCAGATGGCGTCTGAGCAGATGGGGCCGGAGGATCGCGCTCCTCTTCCTCCTCCTCCTCCTCCTTCTCCTTCTCCTCCTCTTCCTCCTCCTCCTCCTGCGGCTCGATGTGGAGCCTGATTTTCTCCACGCCGACGGCGCCGATGCGTCGCCCACGTCGCAGGTGCAGCGCCGATGCGTCGGCGATGCCTCTGCCGTGCGGTGCGCTTCTCCGACCCCAGCTGGGAGGTCTTTGGTGGCGCTTCCCGGGGATCCTCCCGAGCGGCCGCGGGAGGGGCCCCGGTCGGGGCCCGCGCAGCGGGGGCCAGCGCAATGCCCAGACCCCCTGGGCGCCGTCGTAGGGAAGGCTTTTGCCAGTTTCGCCTCCCTCCTTCTCCTCCCCCTCCCTCTCCCCCTCCCCCTCCTCCTCCGCCTCCCCCCTCCCCCTCCTCCTCCCCCTCCCCCTGGCGCCGTCGTGAGGAAGGGTTTTGGCCAGTTTCGCCTCTGGGGGCCCTCGCCAGGCCCCAGGACCCTCAGCCATCGACCTCGGACGAAACGATCAAGACGGGAGGTCTTTGCCACTTCAGGCCGTTGGAACACGACCTGGGACGACAAGCCGTTCCCGGAGAATGGGCTCAGACCTCTGGGGGTGCCCGTTCTAACAAAGAGGCGACGTTGGGGGTCTGTGGGTCAGCCAACCTCCTTCGAGATCCTCCGCCGACCCAGGTCTGGGAGCTGCCGAGGAAGAGAGCACGTGAGGGGGGTCGAGAGGAGGGCCGGCGCAGGGGGGCAGAAAGCTTGACCCAGAGTCGGCGATGCATCGCCGGTGGAGGGGCGGCGAACCCGGGGGGGGAGAAGGCGAGAAGGGGCGGGCCTTCTCTCAGAAGGCTCGGAAGCCCCCCGGCCTCCTGAGAAGTTTTCTACGCCTTCCCCGAAGGCGCAGAAGACTTCTCGGAAGGCGCGAGTGCTTCTGAGGAACCCGCCCCGCCTTCTGAGAAGGCCTTCTCCTTCTCTCCTCCTCCTGCCTCTCCTCCTGCTCCTCCTCACTCTCCTCCTCATTCTCCTCCTCTCCCTCCTCCTCCTCCTCCTCCTCCTCTTCCTCCTCCTCCTCCTCCTCCTCCTCCTCCCTCCTCCTCCTCCTCCTCTTCCTCCTCCTCCTCCTCCTCCTCCTCCTCCTCCTCCTCCTCCTCCTCCTCCTCCTCCTCCTCCTCCTCCCCCCCTCGCTCGCCGCCGAGAAGCTGCACGCTCCTTGGGAGGAGCGGGGTACCCAGGCCCCGAGGGGCGACGAGAGCGGGCGATGTGGGGGCTGGCGAGGCCTGTCGGCCCCCTGGGCCGGCCTCCCCCTGCCGACGCCCCTGATCGCACGACTCCTCAAGCGGGGATCCAGCGCCTTCCGTTTTCAGCGTGAACAGTATTCATGATGTGTTTACTACGAGTATCTATATGTACATATATGTCTATGTGTGTCTATGTATACACATACGTTTGTATGCATACATATACGTTCACACGTACCTCATGCCTTTCACATATATATACATATATATATATACTCAGGTACTCATATGTATACATACCTATTTATACATATATATATATACATATATATATGTATGTATATATATATATATATAGATATATAAATACGTGCACACATATCTCCGTATCTGGCCTCCGGGGGCCCTTTGCCGGGCGCCAGGGCCGTCGAACAGCAATTCAGGGCGGATCGCCAGTCTTTGGGAAGGGGCCGGCACCTCTTGGGGACCCAGGTGCAGAAAAGCCACGCCGTTCCGATCCGATCCGATCCGACGGTGATTCGAAACATGTTCCGACCGCATCCGATTTCGCGATTCGATGCTTACCAGCCCTGCCAGAACTCCAACGCCCTGACCTCTCGCAACGTGGACCACGGAGGTCTGGCCCCTTTCCACAGGGCTGCCTTTTCGCCCCGAGCCGCTCTCTCTCTCTGCCGGCCCCCTGGCCCCCGGGCCCCAGCAAAGGCCCCTGCGGGCCGCGGAAGTGGCGACAGACCTCAGGGGCGGCCCAGACGGGGGTGATGACTGAGGCGGGGGGTGTAGGCATCATGGCCGGGGCCATGATATCTCCCCAGATGTCATGGCCCCTCTTCTTCTTGCGAAGACCTTACGGCCGCTGCCGCCGACCCTGAAGGGAGACGACGACGACGACGACGGCGACAACGGAGGCGGCGGCGACGACGACGATGCTGACGTGGGCGGCGGCGGCGACGACGACGATGCTGACGTGGGCCAGAGTCCTCAGGGATGCTTCTTGGGGTCTCTTTGGAGCGCTCTCGGGGGCCTCCGGAGGTAGTTTTGGGGCCCCTCTCCTCATTTCAATGCGTCCGTCGGCGCACATGCCTCGGGCCATGATCTGCGAACGCTCCTCGTGGACTGCCCCTTTTACGGACGCCCCCGAAGATCCCCCCCGCCGTGAGGGACCGAGGTCTCAGATCGAGGTCGTTTCGGGGGGGGTACGCTAATGTTCTTCGTGTCTGTTGGATGTTCTTGCACGTTCTGGGCACTCTCGAATGTTCTTCCGTTTGGCCGGCGAAGGGTCTCATGCTCTTGGAGGATGTCCTTCGGTCCCAGGTCCGACTGTGTCCGTGGTCGAGACGCGGACTACCCTTTCACAGGCCCGCGTAATTTGGCTATTGCGAAGGCCTGACGGCCGGTGCCGCCGACCCTGTTCGCAATGCGCAGCAAGAGATTACGAGGTTGCTCAAGGTCGGCTTGGCTGGAGCCCAGGGGAAGAGGAGTCCCAGGGGGGGGCGTCGTATCTGACCCGGGGGGGGGGTCGCTACCCCCCCCCCCTCCCGGCGGGGGAGGGATCAAAGGGAAGGGGCTTCCCTTCGACTCAATTACGAGGTTGCTCAAGGTCGGCTTGGCTGGAGCCCAGGGGAAGAGTCCCAGGGGGGGGGGTCGTCTGACCCGGGGGGGGGGTCGACCCCCCCCCCCCTCCCGGCGGGGGAGGGATCAAAGGGAAGGGGCTTCCCTTCGACTCAATTACGAGGTTGCTCAAGGTCGGCTTGGCTGGAGCCCAGGGGAAGAGGAGTCCCAGGGGGGGGCGTCGTATCTGACCCGGGGGGGGGGTCGCTACCCCCCCCCCCCTCCCGGCGGGGGAGGGATCAAAGGGAAGGGGCTTCCCTTCGACTCAATTACGAGGTTGCTCAAGGTCGGCTTGGCTGGAGCCCAGGGGAAGAGGAGTCCCAGGGGGGGGCGTCGTATCTGACCCGGGGGGGGGGTCGACACCCCCCCCCCCCTCCCGGCGGGGGAGGGATCAAAGGGAAGGGGCTTCCCTTCGACTCAATTACGAGGTTGCTCAAGGTCGGCTTGGCTGGAGCCCAGGGGAAGAGGAGTCCCAGGGGGGGGCGTCGTATCTGACCCGGGGGGGGGGTCGCACCCCCCCCCCCCTCCCGGCGGGGGAGGGATCAAAGGGAAGGGGCTTCCCTTCGACTCAATTACGAGGTTGCTCAAGGTCGGCTTGGCTGGAGCCCAGGGGTTGCTCAAGGTCGGCTTGGCTGGAGCCCAGGGGAAGAGGAGTCCCAGGGGGGGGCGTCGTATCTGACCCCGGGGGGGGGTCGCTACCCCCCCCCCCTCCCGGCGGGGGAGGGATCAAAGGGAAGGGGCTTCCCTTCGACTCAATTACGAGGTTGCTCAAGGTCGGCTCGGCTGGAGCCCAGGGGAAGAGGTCTCCCAGGGGAAGGGAAGGACAGAGACGACGAGTACAAAGAATGACGGAGATGACGGCTCGAACGGAAAAGCCCCTCACACACGCCGACAGGGTCGGCGGATTCCGCCTGATCCGCTTCACTCTGGCTCAGTCATGGGCTCTCCCTGGCGGCGCCTCCTGCGCCGCTTCTCTGGTGCGCTCCGCGCGCCGGGGGGGGGGCTCAGAGCCGATCCAAGAGATCCGCGGGGAGCTCCGAGAGTTGGATGCTTGTGCGGACTTTTTCTTCCTCGGCTCCGCCGCGAGTCTTCGTTGCGAGAGATCCGGCCCCAAGCCAAAACCCCCGGCTCGGCTTTGCAGGTCGCCGCGGCGATCGCGGAGGCCACACATCGGGGCAGCGTGCGACGAGGAGCGGCGGCGAGCCCCCTCCCAGCCCCCCCCCCGCTCTGCGACGCAGGCGTGGCCCCCAGCCGGCAAGCCAGCGACGGAGCGCTGCCGATCGAAACCCGCTGCGGGCGGCCCTGCTCTTCGTGTGTCTTCGGGGCGAGGGGCCGCCCGTCGCACAGTCGGCTCCCTCCTCGCGGCGCGGGGCGGCCCCGGCCGAGGGCCGGGGGCCCGCGCCGCCCCGAAGGCCGAGGGGGGCGGCGAGGCCCCCGAGGGCAGCTGGCCCCTGCCCCCCTGGGCCGGGGTCGGAGCGGCGGGGGCCGCGGCCGCGCGCCGCGCCGCCCCTGCATCGCCGCGCGCGGCGCGCCGAGTGGCCGATGGGCACGTTTTCTCCACCACCACCACCAGAAGTTGGAGGGGGAGGGGGTCCTCCTCCTCCTCCTCCTCCTCCTCATCCTCCTCCTCCTCCTCCTCCTTCCCCCCTCTAACTTATGGTGGTGGTGGTGGTGGTGGTGGTGGAAAACAGGCCCATCAGTGGCGGCTCGATGTGGAGCCCGCTCTCCTCTGCGCCGACCCGGCGCAGCGGCGATGCATCGGAAACGTGGTGCAATCCTCCAGCCCCATCTGCTCGGACTCGGACGGGGCCAGGACGAGGATAGAGCCGTGTCAGAGCGCTGTTTAGCTCTCTCAGAGCGTCCTAGCACGCTCTGAGAAGTTCGCGGCGCCCAAGACATGTTCCAGTGGCGCTGGATCCCAGAGATTCGCCACAGACATGCGACGTCTGGATTTTTTCTGGACGGCGTCCCCAGAAGTCCCGACCCTTTTCCCAGGACCGATTTTTCATCCTGAGTCGTTTTTTGCCGGTCCCGAGGCCCGGCGAGGGCCCCCCGAGGCCGAAATTGGCCCAAAAACCTCCCGTCCTGATTTTCTGACGACGCGATCATGTCTGGGTCGCTTGATCCTCACCCGACTTTGTCCTCGTCCTGGCCTCGCCTCGTGGACCTCGTCCAGCAGGCCGTCCGCTGGCCCGCCCGCGTGCGCTCCCGGAGCCGCCCGCGGGCCCCGTCCGCTGTTCCGCCCCTGTGGGCGCCTCGCCGCAGGCCCCTGCCTCCCCCTGCCTCCCCCTGCCTCCCCCTCCTCCCCCTTCCTCCCCCTTCCTCCCCTCCTCCTCCCGCCGCCGCCGCCACCTCCTCCTCCCGCCGCCGCCGCCGCCGCGCCGCGCCGCGCCGCGCCGCCGCCGCCGCCGCCGCCGTCGTCGTCGTCGTCGTCGTCGTCGTCGTCGTCGTCGTCGTCGTCGTCGTCGTCGTCGTCGTCGTCGTCGTCGTCGTCGTCGTCGTCGTCGTCTCCCCTCCCTCCCCCTCCCCCTCGAAGAGCAGAAAAGACATCATGGACATTCGGCCACGCGCATAGAGGGTAGGTGGAGGGGGGACGGCTTCTTAGAAGTACCCCTGCTTCTCAGAAGCGGCGGGCCTTCTTTGTAGATGTAAGGCCGGGCCCTTCTACGAAACAGCCTGCTTTTAAGAAGCCTTCCCCCCTCCCCCTAACCCCTTGTGCGCGCCGCCAAAATATATGCTTTCGGAGTTCCGCGCGGATTTCTTGGATCAGCGCTGGCCCCCCCCCCCCCCTGGCGGCACCTCTGGCGCCGCCCCTGGCGCGCTCCGCGCGCCAGCGAGGCTTTCCTCCCCCTCTTCACGGGCACTTTTGGGGGGGAGATCATTTGGCTCATGGCGGGGGGTGCATCCGCCCCCGATCGCCCCTTGTTCGCCGACGGCACCCCGATGCTGGAAAATCGCCGAGAACCAGCGAAAACGGCCGAAAACTTCAAACCTCGAGCCTCGAAAACCTCAAACCTCGACCCCTAACGCTCCCCCCCACCCCCTCGCCAGAGGCCGAGGAGGACGCCAAGGCCGAGGGCAGCAAGGCGCGCGCGGTGCGGTGGCAGGCGGTGCCCAGCGATTCGGTGCTGTTCGCGGGCGGCTGCCGGCTGACCCTGGCGACCGACGGCGACCCGCCCCGCCGCCCCCGCGAGGGCAGCGCCGCCGTCGCCTCGATCTTCGATCCTCGATCCTCCCCGATCC
>CAUYUJ010015967.1:40000-108914 GCA_963575745.1 Prorocentrum cordatum
CCTCCTCCTCCCCCTCCTCCCCCCTGAGCTCGCCGCCGACTGGGAAGATCGGGGAGGCCCCAGCCGTCCGTGCCGGCCCTCGCTGCACCGCCCCGCGCTGCACTCGGGGGCTCCTCCCCGGCGGGCGAGCACGCGCCGGCGCCGGCGCGCGCGGGCCGAGGGCCCTTGGCGGGAGGGCCCGGCACGCCACGGGAACTGGCCAGACGGGGAGGCCCAGAGGCCCAGAGGGGCGGTGTGCCTCCACTCGCCGAGCGCGTGGCCACTACTCGCAGAGTGCCTACTCGCAGAGTGCCAGGCGGGGAGGCCCAGAGGTTGTCGTGAGCGGAAAAGGGGGGGCGATGACTAGGGGGGGGGGTGGATTTCATGGCGCGGGCCATGGTTTTTCCTTAGACTTCATGGCGCCTCTTCTTATTTCATTACGTCCCAGGCCCCCCCGCTGGGCCGCGCACATGCCGCTGGTCATGATTTGCACCCCCCCCTCTTGGACACCCCCCTCTTGGCCGCTCCCGAGGTTGACACCAACACCAGTATCGGCGGCGTGCCTCCACTCGCCGAGCGCGTTCCACTACTCGCAGAGTGCCTACTGTTACCAGCCTGGAGCATATCCCTATCCCTATGCTGGGCACCTCCTCATCACGATGCCAATCTTAGGGATAGGGATACGTTCGAGGCTGGTAATACTGGCAAACATCCGAAAAACACATGTCTGCTTCGATGTGATTCATCGTAGATCCCCCGCGGCGGATCCAGACCATTTGCGAGTAGTGACTTTGCGAGTAGTGGAACGCGCTCGTCTACCCATCGAGGGAAGGTGCTCCCGATCTCGGTGATGGTGGTAACACTCTGGCGTTCTAGGTGGCCGAAGTATTGCCACCAACACCGGATTCTAGGGGCATCTTCCCCCGGGCGTGCCCGTGGGTGGGTGCCGGTGGCCATGTCCAGGCCGCCTGCAGACCACCTGCGACGCCAGCCAAGCTGTTCGAGTAACAGATAATGACACAAAGGTAAAACTTTCGGAGGTCCGCGCAGATTTCTCGGATCGGCGCTGTACCCCCCTGCCTGGCGCGCGCAGCGCGCCAGGGGCGACGCCGGATGCGCCGCCACGAGGCTCCAGCGCCGACCTGAGAGATCTGCACGGACCTCCGAAAGTTTGTGCTCGTGTCGATATCTGTCCCCCGAGATGTGTTCCCGACGATCTGACTTTGGCAATCCCCACGTTGTTCTTCGGCTTCGGCCGAGGTCGAGAACTCTGGTGCCGCGGATCGAACAAATCGCATCGGGTGATGTCAGGGAGGCAGTCTGCCCCTGCTGGCTCCGGGGCAGCGCTGTCGATCCGGGCCGATCAGGTTTCGGTATCGATTCTGGTTCGACCCAACTCCATGCCGACGTTCCCGATGCTCGGCGGTTCCAAGGATGGGGCCCTGTGGGATGGGGTCCTAACGACAGGAAGGGATCCGAGGTTGAATTTGCATTGTTTGGGACCCCTCGTCCTCAAGGTCCCACCCGAGGCCCCGTCTTTGAAACGCCGAGATGCGGCCCGATGCTTGTCTGGAGCTGCCGCGCATCCTGGCGCGGCCGATCCAGTCTGGCTTCGACTCGGGTCGAACGAACATGGGGCATAGGAAAACGGTGGATCACAAAATGGCTGCATGCCGCTGGTTTCGGCCCCGCCCGCCCAGCGCTTTCCACGACACATTGGCGCCTTCGGCCCTGGGAGGCGCCAGGAGAATCGGCCACGCGAGTGAATTCGCTAACCGCCCTGAGCTTCAGGGGCGGCCTAATCGACCCCCAGCAAGCCGTCCCCCGCTGTGGCGTCCCCCTCGCCTCACCCCGAGACGCGTGAAGCTTAGAAGGCGACGATGACGTCATGGAAGGTGCCAGACACGGTAGGGTAAGTCGGGCATGTCCCTCGACAGGAGGAAAATTCACAAATATTTCAAAAAATAGTATGGGGACGATTTTCGACCATTTTGAACCATGTTTGCATCTGTTTTGACTGTTTTTATCCTTCGTCCGCCTGTAGGAGGACGTGCCCGACCTGGCGGTAGGGGTCGCTCAGGGCGCGCCCGACCTGGGTCTCCGTGCTGGCGCGGCCCGACCAGACTTGCATTCCAGCCCGATCCGGCTTCCCGGTTGGGTGCCGCAGGGTGCTGTCGGATGGGCCTATAGAGTCGAGGCACCTCGGTATCGTTCAAGCAGTCTCCAGCCCCATCCACATCCCCTTCGAGACCCCCACCAAATTACCACCCCAGTTGGGGATACACCCCTCGAAGCCCGAAGGGAACGACCTACATCCCCATCTAGGGGGATAAATCGGCCAGTGGGGCCCAGGCCACGCCGCTGAGGATGGGGATCGGTTAAACGATACTCAACACATCTTAAGTCGGCATGTCTCTCTACAGGAAGAAGATTCAACAAAAAATCAAAGATCGTCTGGGGACGGGTTTTCGATTCTTTTTGATTTTTTTTGAATATTTTCCTCCAATATCCGCCTGTAGGGGGACATGCCCGACCTAAGGCAATCGGTTCCAGAGCGCTCTGGAACGCTCTAAGGGCGTTCCGGAACGCTCTGGATCGGCCGCGGCGCCCGATGCGTCCTCCAAGCCCGCCGGTGCTCAGAGATTTCAGATTTACATCGGTCCGACGTTGTCTCGATTCCGCCCTCGTCTTCTGCGGCCCTCGAGCCTCCCTCTGGGCCCCAGCTGGGCACCGTGCGAGCGCGGGCGAGGCCGAGCCCCCTCCTCCGCTATCGGCGCGCCAGCGGAGGGGGGAGGAGGCCCAGGCTCCCCCTTGTGCGGCGCGGAGCAAGCACAGCACCACGGCGTGTTGTTGGTCGTTGTCGGGCCGACGTTTGCTGTAGCTCGTCGTTGTCAGCGGCTTTCGCGAGCCGACACTTTACTGCAGCTCGATGTCGATGTCGATGTCGACATCGACGTTCTCGTCGTCGTCGTCGTCGTCGGCGTCGTCGTTGTCGGTGTCGTCTTCGTCGTCGTCGTCGTCGTCGTCGTCGTCGTCGTCGGTGTCGTCATCGGTGTCGGCGTCGGTGTCGTTGTCGGTGTCGTCGTCGGGGCGGCGTCGTCGTCGTCGTCGTCGTCGTCGTCGACGTTGTCGTGGTCGTCGTCGTCGTCGCCGTCGTCGTCGGCGTCGTCGTCGTCGTCGTCGGTGTCGGTGTCGGTGTCGGTGTCGGTGTTGTCGTCGGTGTAGTCGTCGGAGCTTGAGGTTTCTGGACGTTTTGGATGCTTCCCTGGGCGTCGTCGTCGTCGTCGTCGTGGTCGTCGGTGTCGGTGTCGGTGCCGTCGTCGCGGCTTGAGGCTTCTGGGCCTCCGGAGACCGCAGGGGACCTCCGGAGTCGCGGCGAGTGGGCGCCAGGCGACGTCCAGCAGCTGACCTGGCACGTGAAGGGCAATTACTGCGCGGCGGTGAGCCCCAAGGCCGCGGCGGCGTTTCTCCTGCGCTGCGCCGCGCCGTCCCTCTGTGCTCGTGCTTCCCAACCCCCCCTGACTCTTTCGAGGAGGAGGAGGAGGAGGAGGAGGAGGAGGAGGAGGAGGAGGCCCGCCGAGGTTGCACCCCCCAGTGGGCGCTCGCGGGCGCCCGCGCGGGGTCCGCCGGAGATGCAGACATGGTCGCGATGTGGAGAAGTCAGGGCGTTTTGTTGTTGTTGCTGCTGCTGTTGCTGCTGTTGCTGCTGTTGTTGTTGTTGTTGTTGTTGTTGTTGTTGTTGTTGTTGTTGTTGTTGTTGTTGTTGTCGTCGTCGTTGTCGTCGTCGTCGTCGTCGTCGTCGTCGTCGTCGTCGTTGTGGTTGTTGTTGTTGTTGTTGTTGTTGTTGTTGTTGTTGTTGTTGTTGTTGTCGTTGTTATTGTTGTTGTTGTGGTGGTTGTTGTTGTTATGGTTGTTGTGGTTGTTGTTGGGGTTGTTGTTGCTGCTGTTGCTGCTGCTGCTGTTGTTGTTGTGGTTGTTGTTGTTCTTGCTGCTGTTGCTGCTGCTGCTGTTGCTGCTGCTGCTGCTGTTTCTTTGGTTTAAAACTATTTTCGGTCTCCAGGGGCCCTCGCTGGGCCCCGCGACCGTCAACAAGGCGACTCGGGATGAAAACGGGCCCTGGGGAGTGGGTCGGGACTTCCGGGGATCGCGTATTGAAGACATCAGGGCGTCGCATGTTTGTGTTCTCCCTCCATAGGAAGATGTTAACCAGCGCCGAACCCAACCAGTGTGGTTCTGTCAGTATATGCTGCGGAATCTATGTGGAGCAATCTATGTGGTTCAATCTACGTGGTGCATCATCTGTTGTGCAGTATATTTCGTGCAATCGATGTGGTGCAATCGATGTTGTGCACACTGTCGTGTGCAATCTACGTTGTCCATTCTATGTTGTATGCTGTATGCGGCCTAGATGGTGCGATTCATGCTGTGTAATAATATGTGTGCAATCTATGTTGTCCAGTATATGTTGTGCGATCCATGTGGTACAACCTATGTAGTGCAATCTATGTGGTATGTAGAATGTTCTGCAATATAGGTGACACAATATATGTGATGCAATTCAGGTGGTGCAACTCATGTGGTGCAGTCTATAGGTGGTGCAATCTATGTGGTGCAATCAATCACTTGCTCAACTTGAAGCTGTCCTCTCCACTGCTCGTGCAAACATCCCACCCCCCCACCCGCACCTTGCTCGCAAGCCCTCTTAAGACTGTGACGGTGGGTACCAAATGGCACTTGGCAACGACACCGACGCCGACGACGACAGCGACAACGACGACGACGACGCCGCCGACAACGACTACGACGACACCGACGACGTCTCCAACGACTTCGACGACGACGACAACGACGACGACGACAGCACCGACGACGACGACGCCGACGCTGACGACGACGACGACGTCGCCAACGACGACGACGACGAGGGAGCAGGGAGGACGAGGACGGCGACGACGATAACGACGAGGGAGGAGGGAAGGCTGCGGCGGCGGCGATGGCGACGTAATAGGAGGGACAACAACGAAACGCCGACGAAGACGTGGGAGGAAGTACGACCACGGCGACAACGACGACGGAAACGACGACGACGCCAAGACGACGACGACGACGAGGAAAGACAGAGGACGACGACGGCGACGACGACGACGACGACGAGGGAGGAGGGAGGACGGCGATGACGACGACGAGGCAGGAGCGCCCGCGCACGCTTTCGGAATCCTGTATTTTTGCGAAAACCCTGTGTTTTTGGTTGATCCTTGTGGTTAAACATCCGTGATGCGAAATCTTGTGTTTTTGTATGTTTTTGGACACACGATTTTGGAATCCTTCCGAATCCGACGGTTTTTGAAGGATTTCGGCATGCGCGCGCGACGACGCGCGCGTGTGCACTTCGTCCCATTTTTTGTTGAGGATTCTCGCGGCGGCACGCGCGCAAGGGCGTTCGACAGATTTCGACATGCGCGCGCGAAGCCCGTTTGGCAGTATCTTTGAAACTTTAACAACCTATGGGTTTCTTAATATTTCGCAAGAGCGCGCGCGTAAGCTTGTTTAGACAATGAGTGTTGCGAAGCCATGTGTTTTGTATGTTTTTTTGGGAACTCGATCTTGAAATCGACACCGACGTTCGTGAAGGATTTCGGCATGCGCGCGCGACGACGCGCGCGTGTGCACTTCGTCCCATTCTTGCACGGGGTTCTTGAACAATTATAGTTTTTTGCCAGATGGCAGGGGGGGATGATACCGACTTGGCTGGGATAGTATGAGTTCATATGTAGGATGGTCGAGTGTGTAGAAAAGATATGAAATCGCAATACCCCAGGGGGATCGTTAACTCCGGGGGGGCAGAGTCTGTTCTTCTTTTAGAAAGAATCGATGTGGTGCAATCTCTGTGGTGCAATCTATGTGGTGTAATTTGTGTGAAGCCATCTGTACGGGTACATATATGAGAACCACTTTGAGAACCAGTACGTGTAGTGCAATCTATGTGGTGTAATCTATGCTGTGCAATGTAATGCAATGCGCAGCGCGGCTGCGACGAGGCGGCGACGGGGCGGCGACGGCGGCTACATAGCCGCCAGACTGACTCACAGGCCCAGTTCCTTGGCCCAGAGGTAAGACTCCTACATGCAAGCACTGTTTGGGAACAAACACTCTACCACTATCCCGCGTCCGGGGTAACGGTTCCCCCTGGGATCGTACAAGTCAATCTGGCTCTGCCTCATCGTTCATTTTGGTGTCGCCCCCCTGGCATTTTGCAACACATGATATGGGCTACGCATGCGTTTTTCCAAGACGTGGTGTTGCTCAGGATCCCTTGCAACAGATGCATTGCAGGGCAAATGCGCGCGCCGCCGCGCGGGCACTGCAAAATCTTGCACACACTGGTCTTCCAACAAACAATTGCCAGAGTTCTGCGCGCGCGCGTTCGCCGAAATCTTACACCGTTTATCACCATTCTGTTCTGGGCCACTCGCGCGTGCATGTCGAAAGCGTTCAACCACCATCGCGCGTCCACCAACTCTGTCAAACAATTCCATTTGGACCACATGAGCACGTTTTTGCGCGCACACGTCGAGATCATATCAGCATGCCTTGATTTCTGCGTGCGCGCACTTCTTCATCGTCCTCATCACTGCAATCATCATCATCACCATCGTTGGGATTCTTACCGCCGCCGTCATCGTTGTCATCGTCGACGTTGTCGCCCTCGCCAAAGTTCTGCGCGTGGGTACGTTATCATCATCATCATCAGCATCATCATCATCAGTATCATTATCATTATCACTATCATTATCATTATCATTATCATTATCATTCTCATTATCATTATCATTATCATTATCATTATCATTCCCATTAGCATTCACATTATTTTCATCATCATTACCACTGTCACTATCACCATCGTCGTCGTCGACATCGTATCGTCTTCGCTTCCACTGTCGTTGCTATCGGCTTCAGCGTTATTGCAACTGTCATCGCCATCGCCGTTGGCGTGGCGTTCGTTATCATCCTGACCACCATATCGCGACCTGGAGGACGGACTTGTCAACGCGGTTGAGTCCCGTGAGCTCTTTACGATCATGGCTTTATGAGTTGCGCCTACAAGTTGCGGGTGGGAGGGTTGGATGTGTGCACGAGCAGTGGAGTTGACGACCGCAAGACTTGCGAACATGAATTACGCCACATAGCTTGCACCATACAGGCTTCACCACATTGCACTACATATACTGCACCAGACCGATAGATGGCGCCACATAGTTGTCACCACTTCTGTTCCTGTGCATAGCGTGCATCACTTACATCGCACAGCACAGCGTGCAACTCATAGATAGCACCACGTAGATTGCACTATCTTTCGCATCCGGGGTGGAATTGTTGTTCTGTTCGGGGTCCACGCTGGCAAGCCTTGCTCCTCTACATTGGCAGATCCGCCTGCAGAGTGTAACTGATTGAGGCTGCTTCGACCCACGGCTGCGGTTGTCTTGTGCGCCCCAGTATCCCAGTGAATCCGAAAGGCCGAGTTTATCGGGCCCTGAGGACCTGGCATTCTCCCCTCTCTTCCTTCCCCCCCTCTGACGTGTCAGGCAGGCCTAGGGTGAATACCAGTCGCTCAGAGCTTCAGAATATTCCTCCCTCCCTCCCTCCTCCCTCCTCAGCATGAACATCAGTCGCCTCAGAGCGTTCCAGAACGCTCTGACACGGCCAGGGCGCCTGATGCATCATCCAGACCCGCCAGCTCTCAGACATGCCTGATCTATCTTCATCTGGACTCGTGTTAGTCCTGCCGCCGTCTTACAGTCGGCCCTGATTAGCAGGTCGACCCTGTCAAATCAAGGGTGCCCTTGCGTCCCGTGTCTTGCAACCCATGCCTCCTACGGTCCTATGGCAATGTGGCCCTCGCAAGGGTCTTGTGTCCTCTCGCGTGTCCTGTCCAATCAAGTCCGACTGTAGACGTGGCCGATGGCTTGGCTGGGCGAGACGTCGGAGAACACAACACGGCACAAGCATCAGCTGTCGAAGGCCCGCGCAGCTTTATTCGGCCGGCGCCGGCCTCCTTCCCCTGGCGGTGCCCCTGGCGCGCTTCGCGCGCCAGGGGAGGGGGGTCCAGCGCCGATCAGAGCCGCGCGGATTTCTGTCAGTTTCTGCGGATGCCGCGGTTTCCGTTTCGACGAAAGCATGTGGCAGATCCTCGAGATGCCTCGCATTTCCGCCGCGTCCTGCCTCGCCCGTCTGCGTGCGCGTTAGCTGGGTGCATGGCTTCTTTCCCAGTGGCGTGCTGGCGGGGAGACCTCCGGAAGTTTGGCACTCGCGCGGGGCGTCCTCGCGCTGTCAGTCCATTTGGATCCGCTCGATCCGACTCGATGTCGATTCGGGCCGGCTTGATCCGATTCGATTTCGATTTCCGCCGATCCGATGCGAGCCGACGCGTAAATGGGGCGATGTTGTGCATCCTGGTGCAGCCGATCCGATTGGATTTCGACTCCGTGCCGATGACGTCCGATTCGACGCACGTTCCGATTCGAACCGACGTGCGGATTCGATTCGGGCCGAACGAAAGGGGGGGATAGGGAGAGGGGGGGTTACGAAATCTGCTGCATGCAGCTGGTTTCGGCCCCGCCGCCGAGCCCATTCCTCGATACATGGTGCAGCCGATCCGATTGGATTTCGACTCCGTGCCGATGACGTCCGATTCGACGCACGTTCCGATTCGAACCGACGTGCGGATTCGATTCGGGCCGAACTCGATACAGGGCATGGGCTAACGTGCTGCATGCAGCTGGTTTCGGCCCCGCCGCCGAGCCCATTCCTCGATACCTGGGCGCCTCCCGGCGCCGGGAGGCGCCAAGCTACGTGAGCTGATTCTCACCCCCCCCCCTTTGCTATCCCCCCCTTTCGCCCGGCCCGATCGATGCTGTCTGATCGTGCCCTGCAGGCCCCCTCCGCCGCCTCCTCCACCTCCTCGGTCTCGGTCTCGTCCTCCTCGTCCTCGTCCTCGTCCTTCCCCTTTCTCCTTCTCGTCCTCCCTCGCCCTTCTCCCGGTCCCCGCCCTCCTCGTCCTCGTCGCCCTCCTCCCCGTCCTCGCCCCCGCCCGGGCGCCGTGGCCCCCTCCCCCGCCTCGAGGGGGCCTGCGCTCCTCGAGAGGCGAAGAGCCCCTCCAACATGTGCATCATCCACGCGATCTGGCGGCGCGCACCGGGGGGGGCCGGAGGGGGGGAGGGGGGCAGGAGGCTCGAAGAAGAAGCAGACGGCATGAGTCGGGAGACTCTCCATGGGGGGGGATCCCATGGGGGGGCAGGAGGGGATCCCCCCCATGGGATCCCCTCCTGCTCCCCCATGGGATCCCCAGGGGATCCTATGGGATCACCCCCCTGGGATCCTATCCCCCCATGGGATCCCCCCCCATGAAGAGTCTCCCGAATGAGTGTAAACTTCTGGCGCTCCGCGCGGACTTCTCGCATCTGCGCCGGGCCCTCCGGGCGGCGTCTCCGGCGCAGCCCCTGGCGCTCTCCTCGCGCCAGGGGGGGGGTTCCGGCGCAGATCCAAGAAATCCGCGCGGAGCGCTGAACGTTTATGTTTATGTTTTTGTTTGTTTGTCTTCTTCTAGAGACGAAGCCAGGACGAGGGTACAAAATCGGATGAGGATCAATCGAGAAGCTCTGAGATCCAGCGGCTCTGGAGAAAGTCTCGGGCGCCGCGGCCTTATCAGAGCGTTCCGGAACTCTCAGCGAGCGTTCTGGAACGCTTTGGAACGGATTTGTCTTCGTCTTAGCCCCGTCCGAGGGAAGGCTTCTCAGAAGGAGGCTGCTTCCTAGAAGGCGCGGGCCTTGTCTAGAGATGTAGGGCCAGCGCCTTTTAGGAAGCAGCCTCCTTCTACGAGCCTTCTCCCCTCCTGCTACCCCCCTGTGCGCGTCGCCAAGCGATCACCCAGCAGAAGTCCATGCGGCCCTTCGCGAAGCTGAAGGGCGGACAGGTCGGCGGCGGCTGGGCAGGCCTGAGGAGGTTCGAGGAGGCCGAGGGAGACGAGGAGAGTATCGAAGAGGCTTTCTCATCCCGAGTCGTTTTTGGGCGGTCCTGGTCCTGAGGCCCAGGCGTCCTGAAACCGAAAATTGCCCAAAGATGACAATCTGAGAGTGATGATGCTGATGATGATGATGAGGAGGATGAGGAGGAGGAGGTGGATGATGATGATGATGAGGAGGAGGAGGAGGAAGAGGATGATAATGATGATGACGATGATGATGCTGATGCTGATGATGCTAATGGTGATGCTGATGATGCTGCTGCTGATGATCATGCTACTGATGATAAATGATGATGACGATGATGCTGCTGCTGATGAGGATGATGATTATGATGATGACGATGATGCTGCTGATGATGATGATGACGGTTGCTGCTGCTTCTGATGATGTTGATAGTGATGACGATGCCGGTGATGATGATGATGCTGATGCTGATGTTGATGATGATGATGATGATGATGATGATGATGATGATGATGATGATGATGATGATGATGATGATGATGATGATGATGATACTGATGATGCTGCTGCTGATAATGGGTGTGCGTAGCACGATAATGACGTGCTGAGGCTTTTCGAGTGTCGGGCCCTGATTACCCCTCCATGTCCACCTAAACGGAAACCGTCTCAGCTTGCCAGTCTTCTTGCAACGCTGTATGCGCAACCGTTTGTGCTCAAGCCTCGCTTTCTTCATCAGAGGTTTGCGATGCGCGCCGCCCTGGTCGTGCTGTGGCTGCTCGCGTCGCTGGAGCAGCGGAGCCGCGAGGTCGGCGAGCAGCTCGGCCGCGCGCAGGTGCTCGAGCGCCTGCAGGACGTCGCCGAGAACCTCTCGGCGAGCGCTCAGGCGGTGGCCGAGTGCCCGCCGCCGCTGGCGGCTGAGGGCCCCTGCGCCCCGTGTGAGGCCTGCCCCGCGGAGGCGGAGTCGGGCCCTACCTGGGCGGGCGTGGTCGCGGGGCACCTGGCGTCGGCGCTCATCGGGCAGCTGGGCGGACGCCTGCTGCGTCGGGGCGATGGCGAGGAGGCTGCCCGTGGGGCGGTTCCTGGACCAGCGCGGCCAGCCGTTCTCGGCCGCGGAGTTCGCGCGTGAGCTGATTCCAGGGCGGTCGGTTGGACTGAAGTACGCGGAGGCGGGCGAGGACCTGTATCACGAGCGGGTCTTGCTTGGGCCCGTCGGTGCCAGCGGCGCAGGACAGAGCACGATCTGGCGCAGCATGACGCCCGATCTCATGATCTACGAGGAGCAGTACAGCGAGGGGAACATGGACGTGGAGCAGTTCGTGCTGATGAACGACGGCGCGGAGGTGCCTCGACCCTTGCGCGGGTACTTCTACAAGTTCAACCCCGAGGACTACCCGTCCACGCAGGCCATACGGCGGGAGCTATCGTCGAGCTTGGCGACCTACGAGGAGCTGGGGTTCGCGCCGCCTGCCGTGCCGCAGATGCTGTCGGCCGAAGGCGTGATCGTGCCCACCCGACGCCTGCCGTCGCGAGGAGCCGCCCATGGCGCGCCTTCCGAGGACGTGGCAGTGGTCGCTGCCGACGGGACTCGGACCCCGCCGTTGGCGCCGCCCGAGGGTCAGAGCTGGGTGATCGCAGAGATGGGGAACGACGACTACCGCTACGGGGACACGATCGAGCTGCGACAAGGGGACATCACACACAGCGAGGGCGTCGGTTTTGCCTACGTGAAGGACGATTTCTTGAAGGTGATTTTGATGAGACGCTCGGAGATCGAGGCCTTCAAGAAGCGCGGGCTGGCGGCTGTCCAGAAGGAGGCGGAGCGCCTGGGTATCGGGAGCGTCTCGATTGGCGATCGGTCGTCGCCTCCCAACCCGCCAGGCACAGAGATCAGGGACCCGAAGGGCGTTGGAGAGCTGCGAGAAAAAGACGAGAGGGCTCAAGTCGGCGAGCCCAGTGGCGACGAGGACGACGGCCGCACGCTCTGGGTGGACTACGATGAGCAGGGACGGCGGTATAAGAGCTTCAGGAAGTTCACCGCCGAGATGACGCAGGAGCCGCTGGACTGCCGCGACATCGATGGGCCGTGCTGTCTCTCACACCTTCTGCTGCACGCCGAGCGTCGCCATGGAGATCTGGAGAAGTGGTTGGTGGAGTTCTTGAGGGACAACAACATCGGGAAGACGGACAGGGTGACGCACGAGCTCCAGGCTCTCGTGAAGGCGCTGCACCTTTTCGCGACCCACGACCAGGTGAACTTACCCTCACTGGCGGGAGCCGAACGCCTCGGGCGCAGAGTGGTCGCGATCATCGATGCCTACAGTGGCCAGGCCGCGCCGAACTGGAAGCATGCGAACGTGTACGAGGGCGTGGGGTCAGGCCTCGAGGCGGTGGACCCTGGACTTCGCTCGTGGGGGATCCGCCGCTACAAGGACGAGCACGACAACTACGTGACCAGGACCAAGGCCTTGAGCGGCGGCGCTATGCCCGAGGAGGCAGAGGACCAGGTTGGAGGGGACGCCGTCGGCGGCCGCGGTCGCGGTCGAGGCCGTGGGCGCGCAGAAGGACGCGGGACAGCACGTGGAGGGCGTGGTGTGCCCGCGGAGAAGCCATGATGATGGAGACGGGCCGCGACGAGAAGTCCCCGCGTCGCGGCCTGCTGAGCGTCGGGGACGGGCCGTGCCAGGCGGCCCCAGGGAGGCGGCGGCTCTTTCCGCTTCCACCCTTGCATGTCGACCCAGTTTGCAGGGTCGGGCGGTCCAAGAAGCAACAGCGGAAGGATCGCGCGCGTGAGGTCCTTCCCACGCTGGTGGCAGAGGCTACCGATGCACTTAATTGGATGAGCGGGCACCGCGTCGACGACACGGAGGGCGACATCGTGTCGACTTTCGGCCTGGCGTCGGAGATGGCGGACTCTACGAGACGTTACCTGGAAGGGCTGGCCCAGCTCCAGCAGCCCAGTAGCGAGAAGGCTCGGCATCTCACCACGGAGGCGGCCCTGATGGAGTTGCTCCGAGGGAGGGGCGGCGGGTACACCGACGCCGACCCCTCCTCAACGGCTCTGGCCCCTTTCAGGCAAGACCTGGTGTCGCTGCCCTCGAACACGAACGATTGCAAGATGATCGAGGAGCTCGTTGGCGCCCGAGGTCGGTACTTTCTGGAGGGGGAAGGAGAGCGAATGCGCCTGGCTGCTGATGAACAATTAACTGAGGCTCAGTTGCATGACATTCCTTGCTACGTTGATCCCGCCCTGACGCGGAATCGGAGGAGGTACGTTCGCTTCTTGAAGGATCTGCACAGCAGGGGGCTTGTGAAGTTCTCGTCGCGCTGTCGCGAGAAGGTCGGGCTGTTTTTCGTGAAGAAGAAGTCGGGGCAGCTCAGGATGATACTGGATGCCCGCAGGACGAACGCACATTTTCGACCCCCCCCGCACGTGAGCCTCCTGACTGCTGAGGGCCTCGGTAACATCGAGGTCGAGGGGGACCTGGAGGGCGCACCACAGCTAGCTGTCGGAACCGTGGGCGTCTCCGACGCCTTCCACCGCATGAAGATGCCCGACCACCTGTGCGAGTACTTTGGCCTCCCGTCGGTGTTGGCATCGGAGATCGGGATGCATCGCGTGCAGGGAGTCGAGGTGGAGCCTAGCTCAGAGGTGGTGCCGCTGGCGGCCGCGTTGCCCATGGGTTTCACCTGGTCGCTCTTTTTCGCCCAGGACATCGACGAGGAGGCCACCGCCGCGGTGATCGACAGGTGTGAGCTCTTGGTGGATCACGGGCGCCCTTTGCTGCTTCGCTGCCTCCGAGGCGGGGCTCAGATTCGGCACTACGTGTACGTGGACAACGTGGGCGTGTTCGGCGGGGGGCGAAAGATAGTCGAGGAGACCATGGAGCGCCTAGTGAGCAGCTTCGAGTCCCGCGGGCTCAAGACGCACGAGCTGGAGATTACGGAGGGAGAGATCGAAGCCCTGGGGGTTGTGCTGGACGCCAACCGCCGCCACACCCGCCTTAGCTGTAAGCGTTTCTGGCGGCTTCGGCAAGGGATACGCGGGCTGCTTCGCCGTAGGCTCGTGAGTGGGCGGGCCGTGGAGATCGTGGTCGGCCACTGCACCTTCGCGGGACTGATACGCCGGGAGACACTCACCTGCTTCAGCGCCGTTTACAGCTTCATACAGAGCAACTACCACGTGCCCGTTGAGCTCTGGGCGAGCGTTCGGCAGGAGCTGAAGTGCTTCTTGGGCCTGATGATCACGCTGGTGGCGTCGTGGGAGCTGGACTGGAACGGCATTGCTTGCGCCGCGGACGCCTGCGAGGAGGGCTTCGGCGTGTGCTTACGCGCGCTAGGGGCCAGTACTACTTCCCGCTATGGCCGAGTGCGTGAGCGTGATCGGTTCAGACACCCTGGGCACGTCCGTGCCCGTGATGCCGCTTTGCTTGACTCGTGCCCGCTCTTGCACCGTGACAGTCTCGAGGCCCTTGGAGCTGTGGGAGCCCAGGGGCTCGAGGCCTCTGCCGAGTTCGAGGAGATATCGGCCTCCGATTTGGCCGAAGATGCCTGGCACGTGTGCGGTGGGTGGCCTTTCGCTTTTGAGGAAAACATTCTCCTGCTCGAAGCCCGCGCCTTGCTCATCGGCGCCGAGCGCATCCTCCTCTCTCGCCCTGGTCGCAATCTCAGACAGCTCCTGTTCTGTGATAATCTCGCGCTTGTGCTTTGCTGTGACAGATATCGCACCAGAAACTACAAGCTTTTGTTGATCCTTAGGAAGCTTGCGCGTCTTTGCCTCGCCAGGAATGTCCGTCTCACTGTTAGATGGATCCCCTCGGAGCGAAACCCCGCGGACTGGCCCTCTCGGCTTTTTTCACACCCGCCGTCCCAGGGGACCGCGAAAGGACCTCGTGAGAGTCCTGGTGAGGTTTCTTTTCCTGCGCCCCCCGTGTCGAGCAAGGGAGGTCATCAGCGTAGTTTTTTTGAGAGCACGAAGTTTAACAAGTGACATGGAGGGGGAAAGGGAGCGAGACCACAGTCCTCGTATCGCACCCCATCGACGTCCTTTGAAGCTATCCGAGTGTCTTTGGCCTCGTGGTCGGGCCCCCGAGCGTCCCGGAGTCGTGAGGCTTGCCGATTTTTTACCTCAGGTTGAGTCTGGTCGAAAGCAAGTGCATCCGCCCTGTCACCCGTCGGCAGGCGCTTCGGCTCAGAAAACGCCTAGCATCCACAAAGCGCGCACCATACGTCTTTCTGATTGTCTCCCTGATCCTTCTTCGTCCGCTGTTCATGGACGACTCGGGTCGACCTCGGAGAGTTCGGACGCTGGCGCGAGCTGTGGCGGACTGGCCGACGCCGAGAGCACCCGCCGCGCCGAAGCGGCGCGAGCGGACGCTGGCCCGCAGCCGCGCGGCGGTCGCAGCAGGACAGAGCCGCGGGCTGGTCAAGGGTCGCGGAGGTCGCGGGACGCTGCTGGGCGCGGGAGTCCCTGCAGCCCCACCGCGCCTGGCCGATCAGACGGCCGACTGCCACGGCATCCTAAGGCCAGACACCAGTGGCTCGGCCCAGAAGCGCGGCGCGCCGTCCGACTCCACTTCGAGCGAGTCCGACGCGCAGGGCGAGCGCGCCGATCGGGCCCGCCGACTCGAGCGTCGCGGCAAGCGGCGTCTAGAGAGGTGGCTGCAGGAGGTGATGGAGAGGGACAAGCAGCTGCACGGGCTCAGTGTGCTGGAACAGCGCGCCGTGAGGGTCCGCACCGAGAGGTCGTACGTGAAGGAGCTCACATCGTTCGCGGAGTGGGCCGAGGTCGACCGGATTCAGGATGTGGACACCAGTCGCCTGGACGAGCTGCTGGTGATGTACTTCGAAGAGCTGTGGCTGAAGGGGGAGGCCCCGTCCAAAGGAATGAAGGTCATTGCCTCGGTCATGCACGTGATGCCGCAGTTCGGCAAGGTCGGGCGCCAGGGCCTGCCTCGCAGCTGGCGGGCGCTCAAGGGCTGGGTCAACGTGGTTCCGCCTCGGGCTCGCGTCCCTCAGGCCTTCGCAGTCTGGGCAGCCATCATCAACGGCCTGGTTCAGGACGGAAAGCTCGAGATGGGACTGGCGGTGCTCGTGATGTGGAGCACGTGCTGCAGGCCTGGGAGCTTGCTGGCCATGCGTCCCGACGACCTCATAGCCCCGAACTCCGTGACGGGCATGTGGGGAGTGACGCTGAACCCGTACGAGGGGGGAGTGGCCAACAAGGTGAACGAGTTCGACCAGAGCTGCATGCTGGACCACTCTTTCTGGAAGTCGCTCCACCCACTGTTGGAGGCCCTCAAGTCGCGGACGGCTGGGGAGTGTCTCTGGCGTTTCAGCTACCCCGAGCTGGCCCGCTCGTTCAAGACCGTGGCAAACCGCCTCAAGATCGATGTGGTACCATACCAGGCTCGGCACTCAGGAGCCTCCCACGACCGCCTCCACGGGTTTCGAGACATGGCAGCCATCAAGCGTCGCGGCGGCTGGAAGACAGACAAGAGCCTTCAGCGGTACGAGAAGCACGCGTTGCTGAGCAAGACCTGGGAGAGGCTGAGCGAGAACTTCAAGGCGCACGCAAAGCAGTGCGAGGCTCGGCTCGTGGGAGTGCTCTTGGACGGGCAGGCCGTGCCCGTTTTCCCGTAAGCCGCGGCGTCGTGTCACGCTGGATTTGCGTCTGGGGACCGCACAGTCGACAGATCGGGCGGCCGCTTCGCGCGTCAGGTTTTAAGGTCAGATGCTTGCATGGCGAGCGTCCCGACGCATTGTTCGCCAGATCCTTAGTGTGCGATCTCCAGCGTCAGCGTCTCCTAGGTGTTTTGGTTGAGTCAGGTTTCAGCTCTCGTCACACGTCGCACGTCCAACGAGTCATGCGAGCGGCCGCCAGAGCGTTTGTTCCTTGCCTAATCTTGCACTATGACACCTCAGCCGCGCTGAGGCCAGCCCTGCACAAGCTTGCTGCCTGCGCAACCACTCGAGTAGATAACACGCTCAGTGCTTTCGGTAGTCATCACCGTCTCCCGTGGGTAATTTTGTGTGCAGGGATCTCATCTCGAGATCTCGACGGGCTGCGGATCCAGGGACCTCGAACCAGAAGGCACCCAGGCCCTCTGTGTTTGACCAGTTTTGAAATGCCCGTCGCTTTCGCTCGCTCGCTCGCGGCTGCCCTTTTAGCCCCCATAAGGTCCCTCTATCTAAATGTGTGAACTGGCCCACGCCAGCTTTGGGACAGAATTGGGGAGTGGAGCAGTTTGTGTCTGCCGTGCACGCTTGCCAGTCTGTGTACAGGTTGCACTTTGCTCGTCAGACTCCTGTCGGCAGTCCAGGCGGCGCTGAGACTGCCAGAGTAAGTTACACAGAAGCAATAGCCGCTAGAAAACAGATCGTCTCGTCATGGGTGTGCGTAGCACGATAATGACGTGCTGAGGCTTTTCGAGTGTCGGGCCCTGATTACCCCTCCATGTCCACCTAAACGGAAACCGTCTCAGCTTGCCAGTCTTCTTGCAACGCTGTATGCGCAACCGTTTGTGCTCAAGCCTCGCTTTCTTCATCACCCGCCCTCGTGCCGCCCTTGGTCACAGGGAGTGGAGCAGTTTGTGTCTGCCGTGCACGCTTGCCAGTCTGTGTACAGGTGCACCTTGCTCGTCAGACTCCTGTCGGCAGTCCAGGCGGCGCTGAGACTGCCAGAGTAAGTTACACAGAAGCAATAGCCGCTAGAAAACAGATCGTCTCGTCATGAATATGATGCTGAGTGTGATGATGATGATGCTGATGATGATGCCGATGAGGATGCTGATTTTGATGATGATGCTGATGCTGATGCTGATGCTGTGCTACTGCTGATGTTGATGATGAGGATGAGGATGAGGATGAGGATGATGATGAGGATGATGTTCATGATGATGCTGATGATGCTGATGCTGATAATGATGAGAGGATGAGGATGATGATGATGATGATGATGATGATGATGATGTTGTTGATGATGATGATGATGATGATGATGATGGTGGTGGTGGTTATGATGATGATGATGACGATGATGATGATGATGATGATGATGATGATGATGCTGATGCTGATGATGATGCTGATGATGATGATGCTGATGATGATAACGAGGAGGAGGATGAGGAGGTTCGAGGTCTCGGGGTCCCTGAAGGCCTCAGCGGCCGCCTCCGTCCGGCGGGAGAAAGGCTCCCGATCCCGGGGGTGGTGGTGATCTTCGGACCTGACTTGCAAGTTATCGCCAGCGCCAATATGGATATTTACCGATCGTTCACTGGTCAGAGCCATGATTCGAATCCGATTTCGAGGGTTTCGGCCTCGATTCGGTTCGACTCGGTTCTGGCTTCGGTTTGGACTTCCTTGTGCACCTCGGCTCGGGCCAGCGGACGTTGATTTTGATTCATTCCCGTATGCCCGCCGATGTTTCTGCCGATGCCGATGTATTTCGGTGGCCGATTCGATCTTCCGATTTCATGACCTCCGAGCTTGGTTTTGGTGCCAAGTTCTGGGCCTCCTAAGCCGGCGGGGCTGGATCTGGGCATGTTGTACAGAGTTGGTGAGTCTGTCGGCCCGCTCCAGACTTGTTGTGTTGAGGAGCTACGGAGTCCTAAATCATAATGCCCCCGTTTTGCACACACATTCTGTAGTTCTTCAGTCCTGAGCCGCTGGAAGCTCCAGCTACCAGAACCACTAGAGCCTTAACAAGTACAAATGCTGAAGCTTCAGAAGCCCCCCAAATCAGTGGAAGTACAGATGATGGCGGTGCTTGCCAGTGGAGCCAATGGCACGCGCCCAAATCACGGTGCCCATGGTTTTGCGTGGACACCAGGGCGTGTTTCGCTTGCTGATCTTGCGCAGCACAAGGAGGTATCGATCAAACTCTCCTTTTAACGACGAGCAAGTCACAGTGTCCGTGACTGCGCCTGGACACCAAGGCGTATGTGCTTGCTGATCCCGCGCGGCAGAAGAAGGCATCGATCAAGCTCCCCGCTTCATGACGCGCACGTCAGAAGGGGTCCCCAGGGCCAACCATGGCCAGTGGCGGCGCGGCGTCGAGCGCTAACGTGGCGTGCTGGTGGAACTGGGGCTAAGAGCAACCCTAGCTTGGGATGGGTACAGTCGGACCGAGGTGCAAGATCGAGGTCGCTTTGGGGAAGGTGCCCTCGTGTTCTTCGTGTTTGCTGGACGTTCTTGTGCATCCTGGGGAGGGTACCCCAGATTTCGTAATAAAAGGGAGAGGGTCTGAACCCTCCAAGACAAGCCATTTCAGACCTCCCCCGTGGGAGAACCCTCCAAAACATCGTCCCCAGACCCCCCAGGCCCTCCAAGATAGCCTGGAAGAGACCCCCCCCCGAAATGAGACCCCCCTCCCTTTATTACGAAATCTGGAGTACCCTTGGGTGTTCTGTGTGGTCTGGCCGGGGGAGGGCCTCATGCTCTTGGAGGACGTTCGATTCTGTCCTGGGTCCGACTGTGCCCGCATGACCCGTGGTCTTCGTGCTCGGGCTCTCCGCCTGGAGTGCTCTTCTCAGGAGGGAGAACAAATTACACACAGACACAGCGAATTGTCGATTCCCCAGAAAAGATGGGAAAATAAGTGGGAAGTGGGGGGAAGACAAAAGCTCATAAGATATGGGGACATATGGGGAATCCTGTTATTTGTGTGTATATGTGTGTGTGTGTGTGTGTGTGTGTGTCCCAGGGCCCCCTCGTCTTCGTTTCGGGTGCCTCCATGACATGGGAAACTATGGGAAGTGGGGGGAAGACAACAGCCCATAACACATGAGAAAATATGGGGAATCCGGTTATCTGTTTGTATTTTTTGTGTGTGTCCCAGGGCCCCTCCATCCTGAGCCTTCCAATTGGGGGAGGGCACAGCCCGAGGAGGAAATGGAGAACGAGAGAAGAGGAACACGAAGAATGCAACTCTTGTGGGAGGTCGATCGGGGAACGTTGCACAGCGTATGCTGTGGGGCCGTGGGCCCTCGGCGAAGGGGCCGTGGGGCCGCGGGCCCTCGGCGCAGGGGCTCGTGCTCTCGGCGTGCGCTCCTCCGGCCACGCCTCGGGCGCCAGGGAGGGGTGCGCAGGGCCGAGCGTGGCCGCTCTGGGCCACGAGCGCCCGTGGGGCGGAAGGCGGGCCCGAGCGGGGGGGGGGGCCAATCTCGGCGACGAGCGCCGAGTCCTCGGAGAGGTCCGCCGAGGCCTCCGGAGGCGTCCCTGTGGGGCCCGGGGGGCGCCCGCAAGGGGACTGGAAAGTCTCCAACACCTGCTCCTCCTACCCCTCCTCCTCCTCCTCCTCCTCCTCCTCCTCCTCCTCCTCCTCCTTGCTTCAGGGTCTTCAAACGGCTCCTCCCAACGAGGCAGTTCTTTCAGTGGAAATAAACCTTCCAGGGGGCCTGAAGAGGGAGCTTGGAGGGAGGGTTTATCCCAACATCTTGACTCCCCTCCTCCTCCTCCTCCTCCTCCTCCTCCTCCTCATTCTCCTCCTCTTCCTCCTCTTCTCCCTTATCCTTCTCCTCCTCCTCCTCCTCCTTTCTCGTCCTCCTCCTCCTCCACCTCCTCCACCTCTTTCTCCTCCTCCTGAGTTCGTTGGAGCCGAATCGTAACTGGCAGCGCCCCAGGCATAGCCTGGGGGTCAGCTGCTGTCCGAGGAACGCGCCTGTGCTTTAGTTCATCCCCTAAGCGAATGTTAAAAAAAGGTCCTCCTCCTCCTTCTTCCCCTCCTTCTCCTCCTCCTCCTCCTCCTCCTCCTCCTCCTCCTCCTCCTAGGCTTGGCTCTGGTGCCGTGGCTTTCGGGGTTGGAGTCCGACGAACGCACCGAGCCCCCAGGCCGTCGGCCCGTGTTCAGCGGGCGGCGGTGCACACATCCTCTGCCGCCGCGGGCCCGCTATCGGCCTCGCGGTGCACTGCGCGGCGGGCGCCAGAGGGCAGCGGCCTGCCCTCCCTGGAGCCCGATGCGGACCCCCGAGGAGGCCAAGCTCGTGCAACTGGTTGAGCTTCTCCACCTGTCGGGCGATGCTCCTGGCGATGCCAAATACCAGAAGCAACTGGAGGATCTGCGGGCGCGGAGGCGGGCCAAATCCTTGTCGGTAGACGAGGCCTGCCGCACCGAGGAGGAGGCCGCCCGAGCCATTTCGGCCGCCATCGAGGTCGCTGAGCGGCTCCTCCTGCGCTTCGACCAGGCGAAGGAGCGCGTCCAGGAGCGCGCCAGCGCCATGGACGCAGCCACGACCGCATACGCGGAGGCAGTCCAGGCTTTGGTTACCACGGTGGCGGTCCCCAAGGCGCCCGAGGAGGTCATCCCGAAACTCAGCCTCGCGGCGGTCTTGGAGGGCAAGGCGGCGTGGACGCTGGACGACGAGGGCCTCTTCGGCCCCGAGGCCCTCGACGACCACGACGTCGACGAGAGCGATCGGCTCGAAGCCCAGCGCCGCCGCCAGGCGCTCCAGGTGAAGTTCGGCACCATGGACAAGAAAGCCTTCGGCCAGTTCCAGGCGCAGGCGCAGGAGCCTCCTCCTCCTCCTCCCTCTCCTCCTCCTCCTCCTCCTCCTCCTCCTCCTCCTCCTCCTCCTCCTCCTCCTCCTCGTCCTCCTCGTCCTCCTCCTCCTCCTCCTCCTCGTCCTCCTCGTCCTCCTGGAGAAGGCCCAGCGCGCGCAGAGGGAGCGCCTCCATACCAGGAAGAGGCGGACGGCGGACACGCCAGCTGCCGACGCCAGAGCGCCGGCGCGGGAACCACCCGGCCTGCCAGCAGGCGCCGCGCCCCAGGCGGCCCCCGAGGCGCCCGCGGTAGCGGCGGGGGCGGGCGCAGCGGGCGCGGCCAGGGCCGATGGGGACGAGGAGGAAGAGGAGGATAACGAGGAGGAGGAGGAGGAGGAGGAGGAGGAGGAGGAGGAGGAGGAGGAGGAGGAGGAGGAGGAGGAGGACGAGGAGGAGGAGGGGGAGGGGGGGGGAGGGGGAGGGGGAGGGGGAGTCTTGGCGATGGGTCGCGTCCGCCTGGCGGCAGCCGCGCAGACGGGCCTTGCCGACCCGGGCCCCGAGGTCTGCGGCCGTGGCACGGCAGGAGCCTAGGCTGCGCAGCAGCCGCACGCGCCGAGGCCTGCGGCGCGGTTCCTGGCGAGGCGGCGATGCCAGCGGCGACGGGGTCGGACAGTGGCTCGGCTCCGACAGCAAGTGCACGTTCTTCAGCGACCCCCTCGGCTACTTCAGCGTGGGGGCCATTCCAGTGATTGGGCAGTGGCACGGCTCCTACGTGGGCGGGGGGGACTCCAGTTCGGCGGCGGCTCGCTACCCAGGGGAGTGCGACATCGCCGCTTCCAACTACGACGTGGGACCGAGGCAGTCCCTGGGGTCACCTGTTGCTGCTGCTGCGTCGCCCTCTGGTCAGGCAGCCGCTGCGCCGCTCTCCGATGTGGAACTGAGGATCGGCGTTGCGACGTCGGCCCCCGCCCATGGGGACATGGCGATCCTGCCCCCCCCCTCGGGCCCCCTCGCGCACGCCGCAGGCGATGGGGTCCAACGAAGAGGGTGCGGGCCATGCGCTGGTTCTTCTGGGTCGTCTTCGTCTCCTTCGACATCGTCGCGGCGGTCGCGCAGCGTCGATGGCGACTCCGACATGTTGACCATCATGACGGTTAACGTGACGGGCTGGGGCCCGTGCGTCGAGCAAGTGGAACGAGGGAACGTGGCCTGCGATAGCAGGCGATCCCCATCCAGGAGCATCGGCTAGTGGGCGAGTGTAAACTGGCAGTGGCGGTCAGGGCCGCCTGTGTGGCCGACCTCGTCCCAGCCTTCTCTATCGACAGGGCGACGTTTCTTCGGGCGTCGGAATCTTGTTGAGGCCGTGGGTGCATTCCAAGCGGGTCGCTTTTTCAGACGATCGCATCTCCGTGAGGTGCTCGTCTCGCATGGGCTTCTGGATGGCGTCCTTGAGCCCGTCAGCTGGGGCGCTTCTGGTCTCTGTGTATTTTTTCACGCGAACCAGGGCCTCAGCGACTACAACCTCGACCCCCTGACGAACCTCGGTTCCGTCGCTGGGGCCATGGATCGCCCCTTCGTCGTGGGCGCGGACTGAGTATGTTGCCTGATGTGGCCGATGGCGTCCACCTCCTCCCCTCGCTCGGGGCGCGGCTCGCCTGTTCAGGCCAGACCGCGTGCGTCGCGACCGCCTTGGCCCGCGAGCTCGACTACTTCTGTGTCGACCAGGACTCGCCGATCCGCGAGGTCCGCCGCTGCGACCGCTTCGACGTCAGGACTCGTCGGGCGGCGCTGCTGCGCCTGGCGCCCACGCGGCCGGGCAGCCGGGTCAATGGGGTGCACGAGTCGAAGGCCTTCCCGGCGCAGGCGCTGATTGGCCCGCAGGGGCCTGACTGAGGCGACGCGATCCAGGACTTCGCCTCCGTGACGGCGGCACGGGGCCTTGGTGCAGCGTGCGGCCGCGCCCTCGATCGCTGCGATGACGAACTGATTCTCCACTTCGGCTTGCAGGGGGCCCGGGAGGAGGACAGACGCCGCGGGGGGAGTGACGGCGCCAAGGTGGCGCAGGCCCAGATGGGCCGCCACCGCTCCCGCGAGCAGCTCGCGCCGAAGCCTGGCGCAGCAGGCGAGCACTGGGGTTGGCTGTCGGACCGCGCCCAGGAGTGGCAGATCCCGCGGTCGTTCGGCCAGCGCGCCCACGCGAGGCGCCTCTAGTGGGTCAAGCTCATGCGCTTCAAGCCGTCCGTCCCCGGCTCCAACCCCGACCTGTGGCGGGCATTGAGGGGCTTGGCGTGCAGGCTGCAGCGCCTGACGGAGGAGGACTGCGACCAGCTGCTGGAAGACTTGCGCCGCTGTGCAACGGCGGCGGTGGGGCGAGCTTCCCGCGGGCGCTGCAAGCCTTGGCTGGATTGGGCGCGGGGCGCCGCGTCCATGGGCGGCGCGCGCAAGGCCTTCGCTGGATCCTCGAGCCCGCGCCTTGGGCGGCTGCTGGTTGGTCGCTTGCCGTGGGCCTGCAGTCTGTGCATGGGGGCGGCTGAGGCGGCGATGCGCCCCTGGCTCGACCTGTGGGGCTGGGCTGGCGGCGATGCGCTAGCCGCCGACGATGGGCGATGGCCTCCCGCTGCCTGCCGCAGATGATGCGCGCAGGCTTGGGCACTCATTCCCGCGCGTCACGGGGTTGGGCGGCGATGCGTTTCATCCGGGGCACGTCGCCGTCTTGTCGGACGGCGCGTTGGACGTCTTCATCCTCGTCTGGAAGCGCATGCTGCTCCTGGGCTACGTGCCTCGGGTCATCACGATTCTGCAGATGGTGCTCATCCCGAAGGCTGAGGCGGGTGTGCGGACCATAGGGCTGTTCCCAGGGGTGGCGCACCCCCTCGCGAGGTGGGCGCGAGTTGCGCTAGGCGCTGGGTGGGCATCGGCGCGCCTTCATCTACGGCATTGCTGGGGGGATCTGCGAGACCTGCGCGTGGACCCAGGCCGCCAATGTGGAGGTGGCCACGCGCCGCAAGCAGGCAGCCTGCTCAGTGCTCCTGGACCTTTCGACAGCGTGAGACATCCTCTGGGCTCTGCTGGTGCAGCGCGCGCGGGGCCTGGGGGTCGACGCCGTGGGAATGCGGCTCCTCGTCATGCTTTGCGCCGTCCCGCGCTTGGTCACCGTGGACCGCGTGGCGATGGGGCGCCCCCCCACCGCCCTGCGGGGCGTCGTAGCTGGGTGTAGCTTCGCGGACCTCTGCGTGCGCGTGTGCCTCCTGCCGCGGCTGGGCGACGTGGCGGCCCTCGGCGCCGTGGACATTGGCAACTTGGTGGGCGACGCAAGGTCGGCCTGCCCAGGGCGGTGGGCAGTGGCCTCACCCTGGACGGCCTGGCGGTCAATGATGGCAGGGGCGTGGTGCTTGGCAACGTGACCTCGCGCGGCCGCGAGGTCTTTCAGCGCCGTCGGCCCCTGCGCGGCAAGCTGCGGAGGTCGGCGAGGGACCTGGGCGTGGACTTCGGATGCGGCGGGCGCGTTGGAGCGCGCGCGTGGGGCAAGCGCGTGGCCGCTGCCCTGCGTCGTGCGGCGCGCATTCGCGTGCTCCGCTGGGCCCGCGGGGGAACCTGCCAGCCTGTCAGCTTGGGACTGACTCCAGCTCGCATTTTGGGGGCGGGGTGATTGGGGGGGCTTCGAGTGGGACCACCCATGCGCCGAGCGGTGCGCTCTGCGCTGTACGTTCGCACGGCTCGGCGGTCCCTCACCCTCGACTTCCACCTCTCTCCTTCTGCTCCCTGGGCCGTCGGCCCAGCTTCCACCTGCGCCGCGGGAGCCATGCATGTGTTGGCCCAGGCCGTCTGGTCGTCCTGGATCCCTCGGGGAGAATTTGCTCGGATGTTTTTTTTTGCCGCGGGTGCCGCTTTTCCGAGTCGGCCAGATTTCGAAAGAGCGACTGGGTCCTGGTCAAGGGTCAGATTTCGGCTGCGGTCGCGTGCTGCCGTCGCATCGGGTGGGGGCTCGGCTCAGGCGCCCATGCGTGCTAGTGGCTGCTGACGGACACAAGCTCGATTTAACCAGCGTTTGCCTTCGGTCGGTCCTGGTCCTCGCTCGCCTTGGCACGGAGGACTGGTTGTTCGATCGGTCTCAGCAAAGTAACGAATTCATGTGAGGCTTCTCGCATCGTCCTTACCTCCAACCTCTCCGACGTTTGTGCTCCATGGCTCGTGGCAAGGGTTGGGCCCGTCAACATCAGGCTTGTTTGCGTGCGATCGTGTCCAATGGCATCTTGGATCAGGCTCGGAATTCCGACGTGGTCTCACGACTGATCTGTCTTGTCTCTTCTGTGGCGCCTGCCCTGGCGCTTTCGCTGCGTGGGTCTCGGGTGAACGCCCCGCCACCTGGGCCTACGTCAGGGATTGCGACCTCCCCCCCTCGCTCCGCACGGGCTCCCGAAAACGCCCCAATTTGGCCCTTTGGAGGGTCGCTTTGGTCCGGGCGAGGTCTTCGGCGACGGCTCGTGCACGTGTCTGGCGCAGGGCGACCCTCGGCTTTGTGGGGCAGTCTGGTGCGCTATGCAGGTCGACGAAGCTGGCTGCTTGGTCGCGTCTCTGTGTGGTTTCCCGCCAGGCCCGCATCAGGCTTCGGACCTGGCGGAGGCCTGCGGGCTGCTGGTGTATCTGATGCACGCCTGCCTCCCTCAATTCGCTACTTCTCGGGCTGCGACTGGGTGGTTTCGACCTTCTTGCGAGGACGTTTTGAGACCACGGGTGCCCAGTGTGAGGCCGCCGACGTGTGGACTCGGATATGGGATCGGGTGGGCGACCTGGGAGGTGGGGTGGAGGTGTGCAGAGTGAAAGGCAACGCCCGCCGACGCCAGGACGGCCAGGTGGAACCATGCGCGATGAAGCAGTGTGGCAACCACTACGCTGATGTCGGCGCCATCGAGGATGCGGCCCTGCATCTTTCTGATGCCGAGGCCAATCAACGAGTTGTGCGATCCGCTCGGCTTGTCACGTTCGTGGTCAATTTTTTGGCTCGGACCCTTCCGGCGGTCGGGCCGAAGCAGCACGCCCCCCCCTCCCCACGGGCACTTGCGGCGTGCGAAGCAGCGGGGGCAGGTTCCTGTCCTCTCGGCGGACACGGTTCTGCCCCCTGGCTCCCACAGGGCTGTGCCGTGTGACGCGGGCTTCCGATTTGCTCGCTGCTTGCGCGTCGCCCGTGCTCGCGGCGCCTTCGCTCCACCTGAACGCGTCCCTGGGCCATCGGGCGTGGAGCGTGGGCCCCTTTGTTTTCTGTGCTGCGTGCGGTTCCCATTCGAAGGACACTGCAGAACACCTGCTGCGTCCTTGCCGCGGTGGAGTGCACCCGCAGACGGGGCCCAAGCTGGACCGTCTGTGGGAGGGCACCCGCCCTCGCACTGGCCTGCCTCCGCAGCCGCCTGCGAAGGGGCAGCTGGGGCCCCGCCCGTTCGGCGAGGACGTCCTCGACGCCACCTACGGTGGTCTCGTCGTGGAGGATTAACACGTCGAGGAGGACGGATCGCTTCCTGTCCCTCGCTCGTGTGGCACTCCCCAGCGGGAGGTGCCCGAGCCTCCTTTTCTTTAGTCGAGCTCGCCTCGAGTCCGTCTGCGTCGCCAGCCCTGCTCGCACGCCTTCGGCCGCGCCTGGATAAAACTCCTCCTCCTCCTCCTCCTCCTCCTCCTCCTCCTCCTCGTCTGCGCCGAGGCCACGTCTCTCTCCGCGGGCCAGCCCCCCCTTCTCCCCGAGGTGTCTGGACGCTGCTGGGCCGTTTCCAGTCCTCGGGAGGCCTCTAGAGGCGTTTGGCTACCGCTCTGGTTGGAGCATGCTGGGGGGCCGAGGTGGCCCAGCACTTGTTCCTGTCAGCAGAAATGGGGGAGAAAAGGGTTTCCCACGACTGGACGCGGCTCGAAAACATGTAAATTTCGAACCCCGCAGGGGTTTGGGGATTGATTCATTGGCTGACGCCGCACCGCCGACCCCTTGAGGCGGCAGTAAGAGTGAAAAACAGTTTCCGGAACGATTTCCGGGGAATCTTGGGGTTTCAGCTTCTTGGGATCCCGTCGGGGGCGGTTGGCGGATCGCCGCTCTGCTCTTGGGCTTCTCTGGGCTCTCCTGGCAGCGTTTTTGAGGCCTCTTGGCAGCCGTCTTGAGGCCTCTAGGAGCCTCTTGGGCCTCTCGGGGGCCTCGTTGGAGCGTCTTGGGGGCCTATTGGCGCCTCCTCAGGTTTTTTCGGGGCCGAGTGTTCGAAATGTTCATTCGGGGTCCTCCTCTGGGCCTCCTCTTGGGGCCGTCCTGGGGCCTTCCTGGGTCGTTTTGGAAGCTTCTGGGGCCGTCTTGGGGTCCTCTTGGGCCGTCTTGGAACCCTCTTGGAGACCTCCTGGGCTATCTTGGGTCGATCTTGAATTCTTCTTGGGCCGTTGTGGGCCTCGTGAAAGCCCAAGAGGCGAATGTGCTAAACATGTGCGTTTTCCCTAGGGAATGGGACGATTTTTGGTTTGGAGGGCCTCTTGGGACGCCTCTTGGTGGCTTCTTGGGGCGTCTTGGGGGCCTCTGGGAGGCGATCTTGGGAGTCTTCGAGCGATCTTTCGGCGACTCGTAGCCCTCTTGGACCGTCCAGGGAGCCTTTTGGGGCCCTCTTGGCCCGTTTTGGGGCCCCCTGAGGCTCCAAGGGTGCGGCCAACACCTTTGCCCTCCCCCCGCTTCCAAACTGGCTGGACCGGGCTCCTGGGGGAGGGGTTTAGGGAGGGGGGATCTGCACGAACGAGATGGGCACGGAAAGAATGGGTACAATGCTCAACAGCAGTTCCTGTTCACTTTGAACAGGACTTGCTGTCCGCGCCGCCATGGCCAGTGTCCATTTGAGACAGAAGGCCGCCTGCCCAACAGAGGCCGCTGTTGGTTTGGGACAACATTTGTTGTTGGGCATTGTACCCATTTTTCCCGTACCCATTTCGGGCGTCCAAAGGGGAGGGGTTTAGGGAGGGGGGAGCATCTCACACGCCGTGACCCCAAGGGGTCGGCGGATTTTGATTGGTTGTGCCCTCGTACCCCTCGCTTGACAAATTGCATCTGGACTTATCCAGCTCGGACCCTCCAGCCGCCTCGAACTCTCTGGATGCCCCCGGAAGCCTTCGGGGACCCCTGGGGGCTTCAGGAGACCTCACCCGAACAAACGCTCGTTCAGGACACGAGCACGAACGAACGGGAGGCAGCGGTCACACTCGAACAAGGCAGCACGTTGCGTGGAAGCGCAGTCGCGAATGCACAATGAAATGGGCTTGACACTAGCATAATGGTCGACACACGTCTTGCGCAATTGCAGAAACAACCGACGCCAGGGATCAGCTCAAACGGATGAAGCTGGGGTCACGTAGTCCCACGTCGCGAATGGTGGCGTTCCTCTGTGGCCGCGCCAGAATCTTGATACTAGGAAGTGAATTCACCAGCACAACAGAAGGTGTCAGAAAACGGAAGGCCCAGTTTTGTATTTCCCAACCATCCTGTGGTGTTGGGTCCTCGTTTTGAAGAGACGGTGCCCCGCGTTCCCGCCTCCTTCCTCCCTCCCTCCTCCCCCCTCCTCCCCCTCCCACACCCATTCTGGCACACCCCTCACACGTTTCGTGGCCCCATAGGGAGCTCCACCGAAGGCCCCAGTGGCTGCGCCCGCATGCGGTTCCACCCCCCATTCTGGCACACCCCTCACACGTTTCGTGGCCCCATAGGGAGCTCCACCGAAGGCCCCAGTGGCTGCGCCCGCATGCGGTTCCACCCCCCATTCTGGCACACCCCTCACACGTTTCGTGGCCCCATAGGGAGCTCCACCGAAGGCCCCAGTGGCTGCGCCCGCATGCGGTTCCACCCCCCATTCTGGCACACCCCTCACACGTTTCGTGGCCCCATAGGGAGCTCCACCGAAGGCCCCAGTGGCTGCGCCCGCATGCGGTTCCACCCCCCATTCTGGCACACCCCTCACACGTTTCGTGGCCCCATAGGGACCAGTGGCTGCGCCCGCATGCGGTTCCACCCCCCATTTCGGCACACCCCTCACACGTTTCGTGGCCCCATAGGGAGCTCCACCGAAGGCCCCAGTGGCTGCGCCCGCATGCGGTTCCACCCCCCATTTGGCACACCCCTCACACGTTTCGTGGCCCCATAGGGAGCTCCACCGAAGGCCCCAGTGGCTGCGCCCGCATGCGGTTCCCCCCCCATTCTGGCACACCCCTCACACGTTTCGTGGCCCCATAGGGAGCTCCACCGAAGGCCCCAGTGGCTGCGCCCGCATGCGGTTCCACCCCCCATTCTGGCACACCCCTCACACGTTTCGTGGCCCCATAGGGAGCTCCACCGAAGGCCCCAGTGGCTGCGCCCGCATGCGGTTCCACCCCCCATTCGGCACACCCCTCACACGCTTCGTGGGTGGCTCCATGGGGAGCTCCACCGAACGCCCCAGTGGCTGCGCTCGCATGTGGTTCCCCCCCCATTTCGGCACACCCCTCACACGGTTCGTGGCCCCATAGAGAGCTCCACCGAAGGCCCCAGTGGCTGCGCTCGCATGCGGTTCCACCCCCTTTTTCGGCACGCCCTTCACACGTCTCGTGGCCCCATAGGGAGCTCCACCGAACGCCGCAGTGGCTGCGCTCGCATGCGGTTCCACCCCCCATTTCGGCACACCCCTCACACGTTTCGTGGCTCCATAGGGAGCTCCACCGAAGGCCCCAGTGGCTGCGCTGGCATGCGGTTCCACACCCCATTCTGGCACACCCCTCGCACGTTTCGTGGCCCCATAGGGGGCTCCACCAAAGGTCCCAGTGGCACTGCCCGCTTGCGTCCGCCACCACCCAGCACAGCCCTTGTTCCCTGCGCTTCACCCACCCAGAACAGCGCTTCGTAGCCCTATAGGGAGCTCCACCAAAGGTCCCAGCGGCACCGCCCGCATGCGTCCGCCACCACCCTGCACAGCCCTTGCTCCCTGCCTGCGTTTCACCCACCCAGTACAGCGTTTCGTGGCCCCATAGGGAGCTCCACCGAAGGTCCCAGTGGCACCGCTCGCATGCGTCCGCCACCACGCAGCACAGCCCTTGCTGACCGCGTCTTACCCACCCAGTACAGCGCTTCGTGGCCCCATAGGGAGCTCCACCGAAGGTCCCAGTGGCACCGCCCGCATGCGTCCGCCACCACCCAGCACAATTGCGGCATTCACAACTGCATATGGTTGGGTCCTTCGCCAGGCTAATTTTTCTCCGCGACGAGCGTTCCTTTTGAAACGCAGCAAGAGAACCTCAAAAGCCGAGGTTGGGGAGATCCTGGAATAATCCCGTAGAGTTAATGCGCTCTCAGAAATCCTTGAGATTATTGAGGCCAGGATCTGGGAGACGCCGGGATAGTTTGTTTGTGCAAGGAGAAAGCAAGTCATATCGTTCTGGGGCTGGACCACATTGAGAACATATTTTGCCAAGTGGCTTAAGCATCCCGCTGCTGGGCGATGCCCCAAAGGCAGCTTTCGCACGGGTTCTGTAGGGGTAGGGGAGTGGTTGACACCGTTTTGGACTTTCCACTGCACCGTGAATTTTCAATGGAATTTTCATCGCCCCGCTGTAAACGTTCAGGGCCAAGCACTTTTTGAAAGCGGAGGGCCCGCTCCACCGCAGCTAGGGGTCCACTCCAGGAAGGGAGAGGTCTGAGGACGAGGAGGAGGAGGATGAGCAGGTGTAGCGATGGGGGACAGGTGCAGAGCTGTGCATTCCACCCGAGTAAGCCGCACTTCTTCGTGGCGACGAAGACGAGCGTTCGGTGGGGGCTGGGCAGTCGGTGCGGGTAGGGTGGGCGGGAGGGGCCCCCAGGAGGGGAGGAGAGATGGATTGAGTGATGGAGGGATGGAGGATGGGGGGAGGATTGTTTCCACTTGACGCTTCCTAACAGGTGACCTGAGGGAAAAAGGAGATGGGGAATGAGTTCACTCACCCATCTCTGGCATGGCCTCAACGCTACCCCCTTTGAGCTTAGGGTGGAGACCACGACACATGAGCCGCCAGCGATCCTTGTCATTTCGGCCAGTGAGCTTGGGATCGCAGGGGCCGCTCAAACGATGTACTCTCCCGAGACAGGTGTAGGCTTTTCAACTGACGCAGACGACGAGCGTGGAGTGGTCACTGCATTGCAAGGCGAGCATGCGGTGACCTACATTTGACCTAAATTCGACATTTTTTGCACAGCAGGCGGTGGCTCCCCTCCACCGTCGGGGGGCCGCTCTTCTGAGGGACGAAAGCGAAGGCATCACATGCATCTCCAAACACCACGATACCATTCCCATTGGCGGTCGAACCGAGGCTCAAGAGAAGGGGGAGGAGGCATGGGAATGGCTCGGGTGACTTCGCTGAGATCGAGCTTGGGCCAGCTCGGGAGCACAGCGGCAGCAACTCTGCACACGGCCTCAGCCATCTTCACGAAACGATCGACCAGTGCCCACTCATCCGCACTGGCCTGGGGGTGAATGGTCACTCCATGTTTGGCCGCCCTGTCGGCGGCATCATTGCCTAGCATGAGGAAACACGCTTCCGCGGAGAGGGCAGGAGAGTCCAACGTGTGAGCCTTGCACTTTAGGACCTCTTGCCAATGCGGGGAAGCGGTGACAATGGAACTGCCATACGATTTTCCCCGTGTGAAAAAAAACAGCCTTGGGGGAAACGTGGGTCCTGGCTACCCCTTCACAGTCCGCATATACCGTCGTTGGGCCTGCCAGGCACTGACTGAGCAGTGGCTCAGTACGCGCTGTATTCTCCAGCCTGGGAGGTCTGAGGGAACGGTCTGCCAACCGCACCCGACACAGAGGCGATGACCTCTCCTTGGGGGTCCGCGGAGACGAATCCCCAGCCCGCCCTAAACAGCTCCTTGATGACATGTTTGTAAGAAGACCCGTCCCAGAAAACAGCATCAGCCACTTCCGTGGGGCCACCATTGGACCCAGGACCTCCAGTAGTAAAATGGACGATGCGGGCCTCGGCAACCTGTCCCCTGGATGCTGGAAAACTGCCCCTGGATCAAAAAGCAGCTTGTCCTCGTCATTGCCTTCTGCAATGACTCTCCGAGCTTCAGCTAACACTTCTGGTCCACAGGCCGACTCACGCAGCTCACTGACGCTCGCGCACTGCCGCAGCCTATGCATTCAAGTGTCAGGAGCAGCTTGGCAAAGCTCGCAAATATTGCTGCTTGGCAGCTCGTAGCCGCGCTCGATGGCGCGGTCCTTAGTCCGAGTCCCATCGCAGGCGCGCAGACGAATACAACCACGCTCGATCGGAGAACGCGCCGAGCGCCGCAACTCTGAGGCCGCGACATCGAAACGCAGCCGTCCCATCTCCAGCTTGTCTCCCACCGCCCTCTGGTGCGTTCTGATCACTCCCTCGAACAAAAGGTCAGCCCCGCGCGCAGGGGAACACGAAGTAAGCTGGATGCGGTCTCCAAAGTCGTTGGTCAGCGTGTTCCACTCTGGCATGTGCCAGCCGATCCGTTGCAGCGAACGCCTCATCGCCTGCAAGGGGCCTCTCACTTGACGCCAGGTGGGGGTAGGAGTTCCGGTAAACACAGTTTTCCACGCTCGGCTCAAGACCCTAAACGAAAGAGCAACTTTAGACATCCTCACTTATCCCCAAACTTCCTTCGAACACCTCAACATCGTAGCAACAGAAGCCCGCCATATCAGGTCGTTGCACAGAATGAGGAGGGAAGTGAGGGAACGCTGACCCGCAGACGGTTTGAGGATGGAAGCAAGGGCTCTGCGGGCAGAGGCCAATTCGTAATCTGAGATGCCGTGGGTATCAGCCTCGTAGTTCAGCCCTGCAAGCGGCCCTGCGGTAAAAAAATACGGCACGTGTGCCTCCCGGGCATGGCTTTGCAACGCTGAAACCTAGCCGGCCGCATTTTCTTAATGCTCGGCGCCTGGTGGCATACTTGTTACCCCTCTTCCCTCCTCCTCCTTCCCATGCCCGCAGTCTCGTCAACCCCGAGGTTGGCAGCCGAGTCTTTCGACGTACCCGCCAGAGGTCCCAGCAGCTTCTTGCTGCGAGCGCCATGGGAGGAAGAGGAGCACGCCTGGGCAGCCTTGTCAAGGGAAATGGTGCAATCCATATTGTCGGTGATAACATGGTGGGGTCCAGCGGCAGCTTCCACCACAATACTGACAATGGAACGCGGACGAGCCTGGACCGAAAATCCGCAATCGTCGGTGTGCACATCCAAACCCTCCTGCAGCCTAGGGGCGAGGAGGTCGAGAGAGGGGGTGATAACGGCACGCGCGAAGCTGGCGGCAGCCGAGCGGCCAGCGAGCACTCCTCGAGCGGCAAAGAAAGGGCCTCACACCATGGAACTCAGCGTCGAAACCGCGCGGTCCCTCGGTGCTGTGGTTCAGGCAGACCGAGGCGATCTGCTGTGGGCAGCCCAGGTGCTTGCAGCGGTCTCGGCGCTTGTCCGAGCAGATGGCCTCGAAGAAGTGTGCCAAATCCCACGACTAAGCTGCAATCTGACCTGCGAATCGCAGGCTGCGCTCTCGGAGCGAAGCGCCTGGCGCCAAGCGACGTCGGCAGCTCCTGCGAACGCGGAGGCGGTGAGGTATGAGCGGTGCGTGCTCGCCTCCCAGCTCTGGAGGATGGGCCGCCGCAGCCTTCCCCAGATCCTGTACAAGCGTGTAGACATGCCAACGGGTCTCCAACCTCCCGAGGGTTTAGCGAGAAAGGCGACGCTCAAAACACGGACCTGTTTGGGAATCCAACCAGTGTTTTCCATAACAGACCAAACTGGCATGAGGACGTGGAGAGAGGGGGTCACTAAGAGCGTTGAAGCGTCGCATGTGGAAACCATCCACACCGACAGCCGAGGCCAACTTATAAGAGCGCGATACTTGGCGGATGGTGTCGGGCTCAATCCAAGGGGGGGGGGTCCGCATAGGGAACGAACCCCTGCTGGCCCTTGGAAGGCGCCTCCTCGGCCCTCCAGAGGCCAGAAAAACGAGCGCACTCCGTCTGCAAGAGACTCTTTAGGGTCAGCCAGAACCTTTACCCTTGGAAGACGCGGTGTGGGTGGGGGTCCAAGCGGTGGGGGGTCGAGTCAAGCTGTGGGCGCGCATGCCCCCTCTCTCGATGCCGTCGCAGAGCCGCTCCTTCCAACTCGCAGCGGCCTCCGCTCTGGCGGTGGTCGAGTAGTTGCTGAGGGTTTCGCTGGGCACCTCGAGAAGCTCTGCCCTTGTGGCCTGTCACTGGTGGCCCTGACGGGTGCAGGCAGGATCTCCATCGACCGGGGAAGCGTGAGCCTTTATTCGCTGGGCCGGTTCCTGAAAGCCAGTGAGGTGATCGGTGAGGTCCGTGGGGGGGGGGGGAAAACTAAAACAGGGCTAGGATCGGGATGAATCGCTCCAGAGCGTTCCGGAGCGCTCTCAGAGCGTCCGGGAACGCTCTGGAGCGGCCGCGGCGCCCAATACATCCTCCAAACCCGCCGATCCTCAGAGATTTCGAGTTATCCCGATCCGATTTTGTCCCGATCTTCGCGTCGTTTTAGGGGGGGAACGCCATAACCTTTTGGGGGGGGAAACGCAATACAGTCGGGGCCCTGAAGGAGGAACCCTTTTCGTTGGGGAGGGGCTCCGCTTTCCTTAAGTGTTTCACAGCTTGCCTCAGGCTTTCCTTATGTTTTCGACAGGAAATCGAAGGTTAATTTATGGAAAAAAGGGGCCTCGTTCCTCATTTAGGGTTCCTTAGGTCAACGCCCCGACCGTAACTTGGGCATGCCTTGGGCCTCGCCCCAGCGGCCAGTGCCAGCGCAAACGGCGGGGAGGCGCGCGTGGCCTTCCAGCCGGCGGAGCGCGTGCCGGGCGGGCTGCCTCGGCTCGCGGCCGCGGTCCTGAGATAGAATTGGCCTCCAGGCCAGCTTGGGCACCCTGTCGCGAGTGCCTTGGATACAGTGGGGGCGTGTGCCAAGAAACCAGTTGGATTTTGCCAGGGTGCCCTGGGTTTCTTGGATTCCGATGTGCCCCCAACAAGATTTAGACGATTTTCGATCGACAAATTTGGGTTTTCACCGAACAAATCGCGGATTTCAAGGTTGGGTTTCTTGAGAGGGTTTCTTCTGGCCGAGCCCCCACTGTAGGAAGCTCTGCCTCAGACTGGTTGGCCCAGAACCTGTAAAGCAGGTTGAGATGGCGCTGAATCGAGGACCTGGGGGCCCCAGACCGAACCAAGTACAAAGCATGCTCGGCGCAATCCAAGGTCTCGCGCCAGCAGGCCGCTCGTGGAAACGGTCCACCAGGGAGAGGGGCGGGAATGGGTGGGGGTCGAGCGAAGGTGAGCACCTCTGGGTCGGCAAGGGCCTGGTGGCAACGTACTCTGACTGGTCGGTGTGGACGAGTGTCAGCAACCAACGCGACCGGCGTGCCAGCAATGCCCTTGCCAAGCCCAGGGCTGCAGACAAACTCGTCTAAGAGAGATCCCCCTCCCGCAGCTGTGCTGGTGCGCGAGATAGCTTCCAGTGGGCCATTTTTTTTGGGCCGACAGGCCAGCGGCGAAATCGAGTCCAGCCAGCTCGGTGGGGGGCATGTTAAAGTTTCCCCCTATGAGATAGTGGGGGGGAGAACAGGAATTGCAGATGGCTCCAATCTCGGCTAAACTGCCTACGTTGAACTCCGATAGTCCTTCGAAGTCCTTGGAGTAGAGCGGGGCAGCACAGTACAGTAACGCCTCCAGGTACCTGGGACCAGCGCCTTGTAGCTCGGCCTGGACTGTAATCAGGGCCCTTAGTCACGTGACAACAACCTGACCAATCTCGAACCAAGATCGCCGTACCACCAGACGTGCCCCCCTCGGGCGTGACCAGGGCAGGAGAGATTCGAACGCACCAGTCGTGGCGACGAGCCCAAGCGGACGCTTCTTCAATCGCAGCCTTCTTAGCTAAGTGATGCTCCTGAACTGAGATTACGTGGGCGGGGGATTTTAAATTCCAGGGATTCGCCGACGTCCAGCTAGAGGAGTTCATGGCAAGACCATCAGAGCCTGGGTGGGCTGGGGCTCTGATGACACCATTGAGCTCGTGGGAACTGGAACCGTCTGGCTGCGCCTTGTAAAAACTTGGACCCTTGGCTGATGGTAAAAAGTCATTGGTGGCATGCTGTCGTTCCCCCCCTAGGCTCCTGGAGTAGGTGGCCCAGGGATGACATCCCTTGTCTGAGAGGTCGGCTCAGGAGCCGGTGCGAAAGCACGCTGGGCTCGCTCACGAAGCGCATCACCGTCAGGAGTCGCGCCCTGCCCTGGTTCGTCAGCAGCACCTGCCGCGGAGCCGCCGCCGCCGCTCGAACTCGAGCCTGAGCCTTCTCCGCCAGGAGCTGCGCCGTCGTTGGCCTTCCGCTTCTTGCGTGACCAGCGAGCCAAGCCCTCCCGGTAGTCGCGCTTCGCTTCATCGAGGGTCTTGACCAGATCGTTGTAGAGAGTGCTCGCTAGCTGCTGCGCGCCAGAGAACAACTCCTTCTGCTTAGTCTGACGTAACTTGATATCTTCTGAAGAAAATCGTACTCTGCCGATGGTATGCCAAGCAGCTTACCCGCTCCAACAATACTGAATTCAGAAAGCTTGTCGTCCACTAAGTCACACACGTTGATCTGCGTGCCAGTGTGGTTGGCGGACTGCGGAGCCTGCTGCTTGCACGCCGAGGAATGGAGCTGGCCGATGAGAACCGTGTGGATGCGGTCCTACCCTTTCAGTTCTTCTGGTACTTGGCAAAATCGTTGTGCTTCTTGGTGACCCACTCGCGTGCCTGGTCCAACTCGTCCAGCGCCTTCGCCAGCCGTCGTTCAGTGATCTTAAGCCCGTGATGAGCATCGTTGGCTTGTCGCTGAAGTGGCTTAGGAGGTACTGGTCGATCCTTGGCGTTGACGCGCCCTAGGGCCGCCGTGTACAGCTTGACGTTGGCGGCGTTGTTCTGCTTGTGCGCGATATCGATGAGCTGCTGAAGCTCCGTCGCCGAATAGCCGTCGAACTTCTGTGGCTGCAGACCGACGTTGAACCGTTGGCCTTATGCCGCTTGCTGTTGCTGGTGGATCCGTCTCCTTGCTGCCGCTGCGTCGGTTCTGGCCGTGCCCCTGGAGGCAGATGCCCTGGGCCTGCCCCTCGGGGCCGCTTGCAGTGCTTGCAGGCAGCCGAACGGTGATCATTCCTCTTGCAGCGGCAGTCGGGGTCCAGAGAAGTCCAGCGGCCGTCATGCTGAGCGCCGCCGCTGCCGTAGCCAGGAACACCAGGGTGGACACCAGGATACGGAGGACTGCACCATGAGGGCCACTGCTGCGCATATGATGGGCTGGGCAACGCCCATGGCGGGGAGCTGCCCCACGGCAGTAGCTTGCTCGGGGCCACTGCGCCTTTGGAAACGAAGCCGTGCCAGTCTTGGCCCGTGGGCACCCCGTGCCGCTCTGAAGTGGATGCCAAGAAGCACAGTGTCCTGTGCCAGAGCGGCTAGGATGGAGGGATGAAGGGGGAGACGAGGAGGATGGAGGAGGGGGAGGAGGAGGAAGAGGAGGATGAGGAGGAGAGCGGAGGGGGTGAGTGATGAGGGATGAGGGATGAGGGATGAGGGATGGGGACTGATCGAGCATCGTGGAGGATCGGGGCTAATCGAGGATCGATCGATCGATCGATCATTGCGGATCGGTCGAGTAACGAGGAGTATCATAGCCGATGCATCGGTGATGCAGCGGCGATGCGGGGCGGCCCTCCGACTCCATCTGCTCCGACCCCATCCGAGATGCCTCCAGAAGCCCCCCCCCCCTCGCCGCGCCTCCCCGCTCCTCTCCGCTCCCCTGCGAGGTGCGCACTGATCACCCCCACCATCGCAGCTGTCCCCCGTCCCCCGCCTTGGGCCACGAGGTTGGCGTCCCCAGGCATCGAAGACAACACCGCAGGCTGGCTGGCGGAGGGGGGCACCACCCGCGCCCCCCAACGGACGGCCGGGACCCTCCCCTGCGCTCCCCCCGCCGCGCCTCCCCCTCCCTCGCCCCGGGGGAGGGGGGGGAAGGGGCGGCGCGGGCCCGTGGCCTGCCGGGCGGGGCAGCCGTGGGCCACGGTGGCAGGGGGGGGGGGCGTGGCTGCCGGCGACTCTGGGCGGGGCGGCGCGAACGTCGGGCGGACGGCAGCGTCGGCCGGCCACGCGCAGGGGGGGGGGCTATTTGGGGAGGGGGGAAGGCTTCAGAGAAGCACCCCTGCTTCTGCGAAGGCGCGGGCCTTCTGTGTAGATGTAATCCCAGCGCCTTCGAAGCAGCAGCCTCTTTCTGAGAAGCCCCCCCTCCCCCTACCCCCTTGTGCGCGCCGCCAACAGTCGGCCACGCGCAGAGGGGGGTATGGGGGAAGGCTTCCGAAAATCACACCTAAAGCAGCCTCCGTCTAAGAAGCTTTCCTCCCTCCCCCTACCCCCCCCCTCTGCGCGCCGCCAAGTCAAGAACAACGCCAGAGGGGAATACGGTCGAAACCGATGGTAAGGATGGGTAGCCTCCCAGAGGGGAACTAGAGTGGAGGAGGCGCAGGGAGGAGGGGAGAAGGCTGCAGGAGAGGGAGGGAACCAGCCTCAAAGTCTACACCTATCCCTGAGGTTGACAAGCCACGCTGCGATGATAATTGTAGGGATGCGACCTCAGACGCCGAGTTTATCTTTAGGGTCGGCGTCGAAACCATGTGATGCAATTCATAAGGCTAGGGACTCAGGCTAATAAAATCGAAACCGATGATAATGATTGGTAGCCTTCCCAAGTATACCCTTGCATCTTTGCCCGTTCGGTCTATCCTTGACTACTCTCGATGGCTCGCCGCGCTCGAAAAAGCCTCAACGCGGGCGTCCAGGGGGCTTGCATCCGCATCGCGCACGCGCACCCTTGCTATCAATTTTGACTGTATCGCTGATCAAATGGCCATGTATCGCCGATGGGGGGCAGTAAGCGCAGGGGAGGCATTCGGTAGCAGCAGATTATGTGGGCCTCGTGTGTTCTCGTAACTCTGTCTTCAGAGTGCATTCGCCGTGCGCTAGCGTCTGGGGATCGATGAGAAAGCGCCGGTGTGGCGCCGGTTAGCGCCGATGTTGCGTCGATGTTGCGTCGCTCAGCGTCGACTGAGGGTCGGTCAGCGTTGACTCGCCGGGGCCAGCAAGATGGCATGGTAGGCCCCCAGGAGTTGCCACCGAAGGGAGGCGCAAGATCGGGCGGGCGGCCACGGGGAGGGCAGTAGACTCAGGAAGAGGAGGAGGCGGAAGAGGAGGTGGAGAGGAGGAGGAGGAGGAGGAGGAGGAGAGGAGGAGGAGGAGGAGGAGGAGGAGGAGGAGGAGAGGAGGAGGAGGAGGAGGAGAGGGGAGCGGAGGATCGCAGGCGAGGGGCCCTCGAGGGGCCCCAATCTGCGGTCGCTTGCGGGCCTCCCACAGCGGGTCCCAGCGGCGCTGGGGTATCGGGCATCCCTGCGATGGGTCCACGTGGCTGCAGACATCATTCGGCTCTTGAGCCCCAGGCAGTTTGTCAGAAATCTGACCTGCAGGGGCGGGGCCAAAATGGCTGCGCAGGAGGGAGGAGGGGAGGAGGGGAGGGGGGGAGGGAGGGAGGATTAGGAGGAGGCGGGTGGCGGAGGGAGGATGGTTGCGGAGGGAGGAGGGAGGGAGGGGGGAAGGAGGAGGGTACGGCCATCATGCCCCCCTGGAAGCGAGAGTGAGTGCGACCAGGGGGACCGAGGAGGGAGTTGGATGCGGAGGAGGAGGAGGAGGCGGAGGCGGAGGCGGAGGCGGAGGCGGAGGAGGAGGAGGAGGAGGAGGAGGAGGAGGAGGAGGAGGAGGAGGAGGAGGAGGAGGGAGACCAGAGTAAGTCCAAGATGCATCAGCGATGCTGCAGTGTGCCCTGCTGTCCGAAGGTCCCCTCGTCGGCACTCCCGCAGGCGTGCTCTCTCCACTGCGGGACGGCCCCCACTCGGCAGGCGCACGTCCCGTGGTCCTGCCGCTCGGGCGAGGCTCCGTTTTCGTAAAGGATCCGCCGCCCATGCAGGGCCCGTTTCGATTCCTCCGATTCGATTCGATTCGATTTCGACGGCTTCCGATTCCGATTCGGTTCGACTTGGGATGCCGATGTTGGTATCGATTCTTCACAGGATGCACACTGGCCTGCCGATGTCCGCCGATTCGACTCTCCCCGACTCGGCTGCCGATCTCCGCCGATCCGATTTGTGTCGATCGCCGATCCGACTTGTCGATCCGATTCTGGGCTCTCCATCTTTCTGGCTAGAATGCGTGCAACGAGTCAGGCGATCGCAAACATGGATCAGGGGGGGCGTGGACTAGCGCCGGGCCCCGTTTCCATGGGACATCGCGTATTCCCGCCGCCGAGCGAGGCGGCACCGGCCGCACTTTGGGGAGGCCCCCCCCCCCTCCGATCCATGGATTTGGCGACCGCGCGCCACAGATCGCTAATCCAGGTTTGTGCGCCCCCGAAAGGAGGGTCATACAGTTCAAGGAGGTGTCCAGCGAGTGCTCCGTTTAGACACAGATGTGCCCTTGGGCCAGAGAGCGTCGCACGCTTTCAAAGTTCCTACCATAGAACGCGGGGAAGTCTCAAGCGAGCGCCCCATTTTATGAGGAGAGGAGCCACCCTCTAGCCGTATCATTGCTGCAGAACCTTGAGCTTCGGGTTGTTGCATCGGATACAGTCTCAAGCGTGAGCTTCATTTTGAAACGAAGCCGCCTTCCATCCGTGCAATCGCTGTTTTTGTTGAAGTGAGTGTGCGCGGCGCCACGGCGAGATCCCCATTTGAAAGCCAACCGCTTCATCCGTGCAACTATTCGAATTTTGAAGACGAGTGTACGGGGCGCCACTGCGAGAAGCCCATTCTGAACAGGACCTTTTCTGCACCCGTATAGCTGTTGCACACTTCAAGCTTCGAGATCACAATTGTGTGTGTACATATAGACCTAGATATAGGTATGTATAGTTATATATATATATGTATATATATATATATAGAGAGAGAGAGAGAGAGAGAGAGAGAGAGAGAAAGAGAGAGAGAGAGAGAGTACATACATATAACGGCGCACCGGGTCCGGAGGCCCGGGGCCGGGGGGCTCCGGGGGCTCCGGGGGGCCGGAGGCTCGTCGGGCTCCGGGGGGCCCGGAGGGGCCCGGAGGCTCGTCGGGGCTTGCCGGAGGCCTCCCCAGTCAGACAAGACGGCCCCAGGAGCGCCCAAGACGGCCCAAGAAACTTCCAAGAGGCCTCCAAGAGGGCTCCGAGATGCTGAAGATGGCCTCCAGACGTCCAAGGACGCCCCCAAGAGGCCCCAAGAAGCCTCCAACATGCGTCCCAAGAGGGCCCCTAGACGCAAAAATTGGCCCATTGGTTTTCAACAAAGTTGTCTTTTGGGCTTTCCGACGTTACAGGACGGCCCAAGAGGCGCCCAAGACCGCCCCAAGACGGCCCAAGAAGCTTCCAAGAGGGCCCCAGGACAGCCCAAGAGGGCCCCAAGACGGCCCAAGAGGCGCCCAAGATGGCCCAAGAGGGCCCCAAGACGGGCCCAAGAGGGGGCCCAGAGGGGGACCACGAACCGCAAGCTCGAGCCTTCCGCCCCAAGAGGCCGCCAGGAGGCCCCCAGGAGGCCCCTCAAGAGGCCCCAGGAGACCCCAGACGTCCAAGGACGCCCCCAAGAGGCCCCAAGAAGCCTCCAACATGCGTCCCAAGAGGGCCCCTAGACGCAAAAATTGACCCATTCCCTTCGTAAAACGTACATTTTTCACAAAGTCGCCTTTTGGGCTTTCCGACGTTACAGGACGGCCCAAGAGGCGCCCAAGACCGCCCCAAGACGGCCCAAGAAGCTTCCAAGAGGGCCCCAGGACAGCCCAAGAGGGCCCCAAGACGGCCCAAGAGGCGCCCAAGATGGCCCAAGAGGGCCCCAAGACGGGCCCAAGAGGGGGCCCAGAGGGGGACCACGAACCGCAAGCTCGAGCCTTCCGCCCCAAGAGGCCGCCAGGAGGCCCCCAGGAGGCCCCTCAAGAGGCCCCAGGAGACCCCAGACGTCCAAGGACGCCCCCAAGACGCCCCAAGAAGCCTCCAACATGCGTCCCAAGAGGGCCCCTAGACGCAAAAATTGACCCATTCCCTTCGTAAAACGTACATTTTTCACAAAGTCGCCTTTTGGGCTTTCCGACGTTACAGGACGGCCCAAGAGGCGCCCAAGACCGCCCCAAGACGGCCCAAGAAGCTTCCAAGAGGGCCCCAGGACAGCCCAAGAGGGCCCCAAGACCGCCCAAGAGGCGCCCAAGATGGCCCAAGAGGGCCCCAAGACGGGCCCAAGAGGGGGCCCAGAGGGGGACCACGAACCGCAAGCTCGAGCCTTCCGCCCCAAGAGGCCGCCAGGAGGCCCCAAGGAGGCCCCTCAAGAGGCCCCAGGAGACCCCAGACGTCCAAGGACGCCCCGGGGGGCCCGGAGGCTCGTCGGACCGCCGGACGCCGTCCAAGATCGTTCGCAGGCGGCTTCGGAACGCGCTCCGATGGCTCCAGATGCCTTCCAAGACGCCTGTCATGACACCAAGAAGGTCCCAGAAGCCTCCAAGACGCTCCGAGAGGCAGCCCAAGAGAGGCCCAAGAAGCAAAAATCGTGCCATTCCTATAGGAAAACGTATATTTTTCGCATGTTCGCCTCTTGGGCTTTCACCGCGTCCAAGACGGCCCAAGAGGCGCCCAAGACGGTCTACGAGGCCTCCGGGAGCGCTCCAAGGCTGCGCACGAGTGGCCCAGGACGGCCCCAAGACGGCCGAAGAGAGCCCCAAGACGAGTTCGAGAGGGGTCCCAGACGGAGAAAGCCAACCTCGAATTCCGAGCTTCCGGCCCAAGAGGCTCCAGGAGGCGCCAAAATGCCGCCAAGAGGCGCCAAAAGGCTCCCAAAAGCACCCCAAGACGTTCCGAGAGGCACCCCAAGAGAGGTCCAAGAAACAAAAATCGTGCCATTCCTATGGGAAAACGTATATTTTCGCATGTTCGCATCTTGGGCTTTCACCGCGTCCAAGACGGCCCAAGAGGCCTCCAAGACGGCCTAGGAGGCCTCCGGGAGCGCTCCAAGGCTGCGCACGAGTGGCTCAGGACGGCCCCAAGACGGCCCAAGAGAACCCCAAGACGACTTCGAGAGGGGTCCCAGAAGGAGAAAGCCACTCTCGAATTCCGAGCTTCCGGACCAACATATCCCAGGAGGCGCCAAAACGCCGCCCAGAGGCGCCAAAAGGCTTCCAAAATCAGCCCAAGACGTTCCGAGAGGCACCCCAAGAGAGGTCCAAGAAACAAAAATCGTGCCATTTCTTTGGGAAAACGTATATTTTTCGCATGTTCGCATCTTGGGCTTTCACCGCGTCCAAGACGGCCCAAGAGGCCTCCAAGACCGCCCCAAGACGGCCCAAGAAGCTTCCAAGAGGGCCCCAGGACAGCCCAAGAGGGCCCCAAGACGGCCCAAGAGGCGCCCAAGATGGCCCAAGAGGGCCCCAAGACGGGCCCAAGAGGGGGCCCAGAGGGGGACCACGAACCGCAAGCTCGAGCCTTCCGCCCCAAGAGGCCGCCAGGAGGCCCCAAGGAGGCCCCTCAAGAGGCCCCAGGAGACCCCCAAGAGGCCCAAAGGAGGCCCCGAGAAGCCCCAAATCGGCCCCCAAAATGCTTCGAACCTGCTTCCAGGAGGCCCCCGACAGGTTCAGAGGCTCCCGAGAAGCTACGTCAAACTCCCAGCGAGCGGCCGGACGAGGCCCCCCACAAAATCACAAGAGGGTTCCAGTATTTGTATCCTTCAGCGCTCTCTGGCCTTCTTCCCCCTGCCCCCTTCCCTGCGACTTTCGTTGACTCAAGCTCGCCTCCTAGCTAGAACCTAAGCGCGCGCGAAGCGCGCGCGTTGTTCTAGTGAGATATAGATATGTAATGGTGAACTGGGTCAGGGCCCCCCCGGGGCCGGCACCCCGACCAAAAATGTGTGCACCAGGCTGCCCAGGGCCCTGCCGGCGCGCCGGAGGCCCTCCAAGATCGGCAGAAGACGTCCCCGGACTGCTTGAACACTTTTCGAGACCCCCCAAACGGCCCATGTTGCCCCAGATTGTCCAGACTTGACGCCGCATTGTCCAAGAGGCTTCCGAGATGCCCCACGAGGCCTCCACCAGGCCTCCAAAGAGTCTCCATGAGGCCTCCCAAGAGGCAACATTTGTTCATTTATCGAGGGTTTTGAAGGATGTTGGTTTTCTCGCCCTTTCGGCTTCCTGACGCTCCCAGGCGGCCCGAGACGCCGCCGAGGACGCCCCAATATTGCCCAAGAGGCTCCCAAGAGAGCCCCAAGACGCCCCGAAAAAGCTCCAAGACGGCCTCGAGAGGGCTCCAAGACGGCCCAAGAAGCTTCCAAGACGGCTCCAGAGGCCCCCCCCAAGACGACTTGAGAGAGGATCCAGACGGGGGCCCGATCGGACATTTCGAGCCCTCGGCTCCAAGCGGCCCCCAGCAAGCTCCAAGAGGCCACCAACAACCTCCCAAGCCTCCAAGAGGCCCCCGCGAGGCCTCCAAGAGGCATTTTCCCAAAGAGCCAAATTCATGCTTTTGTTTCCATAGGTTTCGAAGGATCTTCGCGCTCTCGCATTTCAGGCTTCCCAACGCTCCAAGGCGGCCCGAGACGCTGCCAAGAGGCCTCCACAAGATCGCCCCATTACTGCCCAAGACGCTCCCGAGGGAGCCCCAAGACGCCCCGAGAGAGATGGCCCCGAGAGGGCTCCAAGACGGCCGAAGAGGCTTCCAAGGCGGTCCCAGAGGCTTCCAAGACGACTTGAGAGATGGTCCAGACGGGGGCCCCGAACGGACATGTCGAGCCCTCGGTCCAGAGAGTTACCCCGGGAGCCCCGAGAGTCCCCCAAGAAGCCCCCAAGAGGCCCGAAGAGGCCTCCGAGAGGCGCCCTGCAAGAGTCCAAGTCATTGATTCTTCCAAGGATTTGAGGAATTTTCGCGTTCTCGCCTTTACCGATTTCCGACGTTCCAAGGCGGACCAAGAAGCCTCCAAGATCGCACCAGCACTGGCCAAGAGGCCCCCAAGAGCTCCCCATTTCGCCTCAAGAGTCCTCCAGGAGAGCCCCAGAGGCCTCCAAGGCGGCCCCACAGCGGCCCCAGGAGGAGCCTCGCACGGCCAAAGACGGCTCCAAAATCATCGACGAGGCCCTACAGCGCCCTCAAGAGGGCCCTCAATGGGGGCTCCCAGAAGGCCACAAGATGATGAACTTGTTTTCCACCACCACCACCATAAGTTGGAGGGGGGAAGGAGGAGGAGGAGGAGGAGGAGGAGGAGGAGGAGGAGGAGGGAGGAGGAGGAGGAGGAGAGGAGGAGGAGGAGGAGGAGGAGGAGGAGGAGGAGGAGGAGGACCCCCCCACCCTCCAACTTATGGTGGTGGTGGTGGTGGAAAACACGCCCATCAACAAGAGGGCTGCAAGAGGACCCCAGGAGCGGTCACGCGAGAGAGCGCTCGCGTGGCCGATGCCGGACTGCTCCTGGGGCCCCCTTGGACGCCCGTGCGGCCTGCTTTTGGGGCCCTCTCAAGTCGTCTTCGAGGATTCTGAACGCTCCCGGGTTTCGGGTTTCAGGTTTCGGGTTTCGGGTTTCGGGTTTCGGGTTTCGGGTTTCGGGTTTCGGATTTCGGGTTTCGGGTTTCGGGTTTCGGAGTGCCCCAAGATAGCCCCAGGAGGGTATGAGGAGGACCCCGAGAGCGGTCCCGCAAGCTGTCTGGCGAGAGTGGTGCTGGTGCTGGTGCTGCTGTTGGTGGTGCTGCTGGTGCTGCTGCTGGTACTGGGGGCCAGGGCCCGGGCGAGGACACCCTCCCGGATTCTCCCCCATTTTTTGGCCCACGACATGACGAACAACCCTTTCCGGGGACTCCTGGCCCCTCCCCCGCCGCTCAAAATTGCCCCCGATGCTACAGAACGTTCGACCAGAGCGGTCTGACAGGGCCGACGACGCCCGAATAATTGGTTCAAGACGGGCCCCGAAGATGTCCCAAGAAGGCTCCAAGATGCGCCCCGAGCTGGCCCCAGGAGGCCAAACTTGTTTCATTCCCGAGGGAAGCGACCATTTTCAACATATTCGCACTTTGGGTCTTAACAGCGTTCAAAACGGCCCAAGAGGCCGTAAAAATCGCCCCAACATGGCCCAAGAGGCCTCCAAGAGGGCCCCAGGACGGCCTGAGAGAGCCCCAAGACAGTCCAAGAGGTACCCAAGACGGCCCAAGACGGCCCCAAGACAAGTCCAAGAAATGGAACTTCAACTGACATTTCGAGCCCTCCGCCACGAGTGGGCCCCCGAGACCCAAGAGGCCCCCAATGGCTCCAAAAGAGGCCCCAAGAGGCCCCCACAGGGCCAACATGAGGCCACAACAAGCTTCAAAACTAGCTCCACGAGGCGGCCGAGAGGCGTGCGAAGAGACCTCGAATCACAGGTATCTAAGATAATCCTCTGACCCGAAACTCAGGCACAGTGGCGGTACGGGCCGAAGGCCATCGATAAGCAAACAATTGGTTTGGTGACGGACCCATCCTTATGCAGTCATGTGTAGTGCAGGGCGCGGGTCTCTCTTCATACACTGCGCGCCGCGGAGCAATGCGGAAAGATGGTTGCTGCGGGGCACGCGTGCACGTGGGGCACGATCCGCATGAAGGGCCGCGCGAACACGCCCACTGAGGCCGCAGGTGGACCTCCTCCGGGCACGCCCTGTGCGAGGCATGTTCCGAATTGGCGCGGGGACGCCATGCGAAGCTGCCCATTGGTGCCATAGGTGCAGCTCCTTCTGGGGCATGATTCGCGTGACAGGTGTGCCGGCATGGGCGGGGGGGCGTCGTGCGAACCTTGTCTTTGGGCCTTTCGGTGACGCTCCTTGTGGGCACGATCCGCGTGATGGGGCGTGCCGCATCTGCTGGGGGGGAGGGGGGCGCAGCGCGAACCCTGCCTCTGGGGCCGTGGGTGGAGATCCCTTTGGGCCACGATCCGCGTGAGAGGTGTGCCGAAGTAGGCGGGGGGAGGCGAACCTTGTTTCTGGGGCCGTCCGTGGAACTCTTTGCGAGCCACGATCTATGCAGCTCCCCTCTGGTGCCGCAGGGGCACGCATGATCCGCGTGAGGGGCGTGCCACCACGCGAACCTTGTCTCTGGGGACGTAGGTGGAGCTCCCTGTGGGCGCGATCCCTGTGAGGGGTGTGCCGACATGGGCGGGGGGACCCTGAGCCAAGGCTGTCTCTGGGGCAGCATGTGGAGGTCCCTGATGTGCACGATCCGTGTGACAATCTATGTCTTCCGATGCCGCCTACTTCAAACTACAGCTAGAGCTTGCTGTAACCCAAGCGCGCACGAAGTGCGCGCGTGGCTCCAGTTCGAATTCAAGGGAACGCCGGCCCGCTCTCACGACACGTCTGGTGGTGCGACAGGGGTGAGTTCTCTATAAGGAGAGGGGTGGAGGAGGAGGACGATGAGGAGGATGAGGAGGAGATGAATGAGGATCGAAGGCTCTCCTTGCAAGCGCAGGGGCGGGAGAGAGGATATACGACCTTCAGAAGCAGCAGCACCTGAAGCAGCTGGTGAGTGGCGCCAAGTGCCGCCCCGCCCCACAGCATCAGGGGGGAGGGATGGTCAGGCAGGCCTGGGATGAGGATCAATCGCTCCAGAGCGTTCCAGAAAGCTCTCGGAGCGTTTGGAGCGCTCTAGAATTGTCGCGGCGCCCAATATTGCTTCCAGACCCTCCACTGCTCAGAGATACCCGATTTATCATCATCCGAAGTTGTTCTCATCATGCCTTCGTCTTAGACGGGGTACGAGGAAGGGGAATGAGAGAAAAGGGAGAAGGCGATGTGGAGGGTGAGGAGGAGGAGGCGGAGGATGAGGAGGAGGAGGGAAGATGCTGCTGCTGATAGTGATGATGATGACGATGATGCTGATGATGCTGATGATGAGGAGGAGGATGGTGATGATGATGCTGCTGCTAATGCTGCTGCTGCTGATGATGATGACGATGACGTTGACGATGATGCTCATGATACTGAGGATGATGATGAGTATGCTGATGCTGATGCTGATGCTGCTGCTGATGATGATGAGGATGAGGATGCTGATGCTGATGATGCTGCTGCTGCTGCTGCTGCTGATGATGATGCTGCTGCTGATGATGATGATGATGATGATGATGCTGCTGCTGCTGATGATGATGATGCTGATGCTGATGCTGATGCTGATGATGATGCTGATGATGATGATGATGATGATGATGATGATGATGATGGTGATGGTGATACTCATGATGCTGCTGCTGATGCTGCTGCTGCTGATGATGAAGATGTTGATGGGAAGGAGGATCAGATTGCTGGAGCGCATCTTCTTCAGCCTCTTTTCCTCACGGTCCTCGTGCACAGGGTAGTTCATATAATTCTCAGAGGGAATATCGTATTCCGATGTTTACGGTCCTCTATAGTTTTAAGCTTTACTGCTGCATTGTGATTTGCCCAATGTGGATTCAGCGCAAATTTGCATCTGGATTCGGGGTAACCTTGCTCCAGCTCGGGTGCGAGCCGCCTCTGCTCCCGCTTCAGCTCAGCGTCAGAGCGGCAGCCTCAGCTCAGATCTAGTCTGACCGTGGCTCATCGACTTTGCACGAGCTTCGGGCTGGACTTCGCGTGTGTGACTGGCCCGACTGGCGGCACGGCGCGCACGTCCAGAGGGCAGATCGGTGCATTTCGCATAGTTCACGGGCGTTGAGGCGCGCGGGCGGATGGGGGTGGATGGGGAAGGGAAGGGAGAATAGGGGTGCGAAAAGGATACGAGAGAGAGAGAGAGAGAGAGAGAGAGAGCGAGAGAGAGAGAGAGAGAGAAAATGATAGAAAGAGAGAGAGAGAGAGAGAGAAAGAGAGCGAAAGAGAGAAAGAGAGAGAGAGACGGACATGCCATGCTTCTCCATAATCTGTGTATATGTATAAGGAACCAGACCATGCATACACATATACTATGTGTACAGTGAATGAGAGAGAGAGAGACAGAGAAAACGAGAATAGACAGACAGGGAGAGAGAGAGAGAGAGAGGGAGATATGTATATATGTATATATACACATATATAGAAAGAGAAATCATGAGAGAGAGAGTTAGAGAGAGTTAGAGAGAGTTAGAGAGAGAGAGAGAGAGAGAGTGAGAGAGAAGGAGCGGGAGGGAGGGAGGGACGGAGGAATGGAGCGATTCCGAGAGAGGTGCCCCGCGAGGCAGGGCCCTGGAGCGGTGGGAGCGGGCACGGCCCCCCCGTCGGGCGCGGACTCCTCGGCGAGCGCGCCCCCTCTGCGGGCGCGGGCCTACGCCGCCCCCCCGCGCCCGGCCCCGCCAGCCCTCTCGGCCCCCGGCCGCCCCAGCCCGCGCCGCTCCTCCCCCCCCCGCGCCGGGCCCCCCCGAGGGGCGGCCGAGAGGCCCCCCGCCGCCTCCCGCGGCCGCGATGCCGCGGGCCGTCGGCTTCACCTACCTCCTCATCCCCGCCGACGCCGAGGAGCTCCCGAGGAGGAGGAGGAGGAGGAGGAGGAGGAGGAGGAGGAGGAGGAGGAGGAGGAGGAGGAGGAGGAGGAGGAGGAGGAGGAGGAGGAGGAGGAGGAGGAGGAGGAGGAGGAGGTGCCGATGCCGCTGAAGGCTTGATGATCCCTCGCCCGGGCGCGGCAGAGATATCTCTGTCGAGGTCCTGGCCCGCCCCTCTCAGGCGCGGGTTTTGCAAGCCACACCCCTCGACCCTCGTGGGAAGCCCACGGTGCGCGCGAGAATGCGCGCGCGCGGGAGTGCGCTCGCCGTCGTCGTCGTTTTCGTCGCCGTCGCCGCTGCGGTCGCCTTCGCCGTCGTCGCCTTCGCCGCCTGCACCGTCGCCGCCGTCTCCGTCGCCGTCGTCGCCGTCGTCGCCGTCGTCGTCGTCGTCGTCGCCGTAGTCGTCGTCGTCGTCGCCGTCGTCGTCGCCGTCGTCGTCCGCGTCGTCGTCGTCGCCGTCGTCCGCGTCGTCGTCGTCGACGGCGTCGTCTGCATCGTCGTCGTCGTCGTCGCCGCCGTCGTCGAGGAGCCCATGCAGGAGATCCTGTTCCCGCGCGAGGCGAGGCCGCCCGGCGCGCGCCCATATCCTTCGCACCCCCGACCTCTGCCCCCAGAGCAAGGACCAGGGAGAGAGGGATATCAGGTCTTGCCGATAGCAGGAAACAAAATCACGACCTCGACGATATGTTTTTTAAATCGTATTTTATGTTTATGGCGCGTATCATGATGCGTATCGTTGTCGCGCATGCCGCCATGCTCATACGACTGCGTTTATATAGTCGTTGTGTCGTGCGTTTTTGTTTGAGACGTAATAATTTTTGCAATGCGCTTTGTCGTCGAAAGTTTGGCTAGCTAAGCGCCACGCCTGAGGGATGGTTATGAGTAAAGTCCTGGAGGCCTCGCGCGGCGTGTAATTGTTGTATCATCTAGTCCACACGTCAGCTCCGTAAGCTATGGGTCGACGCTCGCGCGGTGATGCTCCGGCGTCAGTCCGACGTAAATCCGACGTATTTCCGACGTGGTCCGACGTGAACCCGACGTACATCCGACGTGGATCCGACGTACATCGGGTCTCAAGTTGCCGCGCGGGGCCTCCAGGATTTCCCCTCATAAGGATCGAGCAGTGCGGAGTGTAAGAGGAGGAGAAGTCAGCTGGCACGAGGGTTAAGAAGAACCCCAGCTTTGGAGGAGTACCCCAGCATTCTTCGTGTTTGGACTCTCCACCTCGCAGCGCTCTTCACCTTGAATACCTCCGTGGGGCCTTCGGCCTTCGATAAAGGGGCCTGTGCTCTTGCTCCACGTTCTTGGACCATGTTCCGACTGCATGGGGGGGAGGATTAGATGATGATGATGATGATGATGATGATGATGATGATGATGATGATGATGATGGTGGTGGTGGTGGTGGTGGTGGTGGTGGTGAGGAGGAGGAGGAGGAGGAGGAGGAGGAGGAGGAGGAGGAGGGGGAGGAACAGGGGGTGGGAAAATGGGGATGCTCTCCAATAGCTTCGTCTCGCCGAGAGCGTTCTGGGGGTGCTGGGATCCCCCCGAACGGTCGCCAGAGACCCGAGTTATGACCCGAAAGCCAGACGGTGAGGATCATTGGGGAGGATCGGCTCAGGGGGGACGCATCGACCCCCAATCGCGCCCTATGACTGCCGATAGGGGGCCCGACTGCCCACCACCCCGCCCAGAAGCGTGCGGAGTCGCTGTCGGGGGCAGGTTGCCGATCTATCGGCGATGTATCGCCGATTTGTTGCCCCCCCCCCACCCCCTGTGTTTTGTACTGTGCAGTTGGCCTTCCGATCCGAGACGCCCCGAGACCGAGAGACTGCTGCTGCTGTTTCGGTCCGAGGGCGCCCTTGAGTCCCGGTAAGGCTACCGGGCACGGCCGAAGGGCCACCCACTCACTAAGTGAGTGACACTTTCAGCCCACCAGGGGCTATCGAGATATCTGATAGATTGTTGGATCGCTGGCGCGAGCTGTGGAGGAAAAGATTATCAAGATAATCATTGACGAGAAGATCGACAGCAGGCTGACGCCAGTGCCGACGATTTAGTTGGTAGCGGAGCCGGTCTGGCTCCACGGACCGGCATCGTCATGACGAACGAGGCTGAGAAACACGAAACCGTTCCTTCGTGGGATGGAGACGTGGCCAGTTTCGACTCCTACGTGATGCGAGTGAAGCTGTACGTACGCGGTACCAAGAAGGATGAGAAGGGCCTCTGTGGACCAAGATTGATGGCGAAGCTCCAGGGACGTGCTTGGCAGGGAGTACAGAAGTATGACAAATTGGACAGCCTTGACGACCTGGAGGAAGACGCGACGACGAAGTTGCCGAAAGGAGTGAGTCAGCTGATCCAGTATCTTCGGGAGAAGAGTGGCATCCTGGAGGTCGAGGACGCTGGCAAGTATATGAGGACGTTCATGAAGGAGACGTACCGGAAGAACCGGACCAGCATGAGGGACTATCTCACGCAGTTCGAGGTCGAAGAGGACAGGATGCAGAAGGCGATCAAAGCCATCGACAAAGATTTCGACGAGAAGAAGCCGATATTTCCTGAACCGCTCCGAGCTTGGTTTCTACTCGAGAACGCAGGCCTCGAAGACCACGAGCGCTCGCAGGTGCTGGCCTCTGTGCAAAACAAGTATGGATACCAGGCCATCCAGCAAGCTCTCGGCATGCAGTTCGACAAGAAGCACGATCGTGACCACAACAACAATCGTGGCGCCAGGCCACAGTGGCAGGGACGTAGCAAGAACTACGTGGCCGAGGGCGACGACGACTACTCGGAAGAGGACGACGAGGATGACGAGGGCGACCAGCACAGCGAGAATGCGACAGCGCTGGCGGCGGAAGAGGACGAGTTCGCCAGCCAGATCAGGGAGATCTACGATCAAGCAGGTGACGACCAGGAGCTCCGAGACGAGCTACTCGAGGGTGCTGTATTTTCTGCTGCTCAACAAGGGCAGCGGTCCTTCAAGCAGGCTCGCGAGCTGCTGCGCCAGAAGAAGACCGGACGGAAGTTCTTCGCAGGCCAGTTCGGGCAGAAGAAAGGCGGACAGCCGGCCAAGGGGGCAGGCAAGACGTCGACCTCGGCCAGGAGCTCGACTGGAGGCGGGAGCCACCACCAGAAGAAGGACGACTCGTGGAAGACGGACCCCAACACCATATGCCTGAGGTGTGGCGGCCGCGGCCACATAGCCAAGAACTGCAAGGCTCCAGCGAAGCTGCAGGCTGGACGTAGCTACAAGCATCTATCGTCATCAACATCACGACAGCGATCGACTACATCGCGACCGCGACCGACAGCATCACGACCGAGACCGACGAGAATCCGAATACGAACACCCAGAATTTCCAGAAGGGAGTCCCATCGAGCATATGTGGTTTTCGAGCAGTGTATATTTATGGCCTCACAGCTCTCGGGGACCTTCAAGGGCATCTTGGACTCTGGGGCCACCTCATCCATGATAGGTTTAGACACGGCGGAGATCTGGCAGGCCACGATGATGAAGATGGTAGGCCAGAACCGTATGAAGATAGTTCCTGGACCCCGAATTGAGTTCACTTTCGGGAATAATCAGAAGGCTCAGTCTCTGAATCACGCAAGTATTCCAGGATACGTCGACGGCCAAGAGTGTGATTTTCCCGTTTCAGTTGTGGAAGTGGATGCCCCGCTTTTGATAGGTATGGATTTCCTGAAGCATTTCGGAGTGATTGTTGACTTTGAGCTCGGCACTATCAGGTTTAAGGCTCTGGGCAGTAAGACCTACCTTCTAGAGAGATCGAGGTGCGGGCATCTTCTCATAGATTTCGGGCCACACGCTGAATGGAGAGAAGTTATCACACATGATGCTCTGATTTCCGATGCGTCCGAAGTTTCTTGGGCTCAAAACGGTGATCGAGCCAAGGCTCTCGACCCAGATCAGCCTTCTATTCCATATCAGCCAGTGGATGCGATCATCATGCGGTGGCAGAAGCTCACGTGGCTCATCGCGACCCTCGGAGGTCTTCGCTACTTCGACGGCCTTGACGAGTACAAGGTGCGGCTGCTGCGGAGTTCCGGGGACCACGACGGCCGGATGTTCATGCCTGGGCGGCCGCAGCCACCAGTGTTAGGGACGACTTCCTTGCGGCCAGCCGCCGCTGATCAAGCCCTACAGCCTCAAGAAGGAAGAGGAGACAGACGCTGGCGACATCAAGAGGCAGTACGACAACATCAAGTGCGCGTGCTGCGGAGCGCCTGGGAGGCGCAGAGCGGGCTGCAGCTGTGTGGGCGGGCGCAGCCATGTGTGTCTGAGGATCCGCGCGGAGACGTCGAGTTCTGGGCCAGCGTTTTCGGGCTCAGCGGCCAAGAAGGAGGATCCGACTACAGCGACACCGAGACCACCACCACCTCCGAGAGCAACTTCGAGCTCGCCTTCGCCGCCGAGGACGGTCTACCATGCACCGAGGCCGAAGGGGTGTCCGGCAGCATTCAAGGCACCACCTCCGAAGAAGGCGACGATGAAGGAGGAAGAGGTGGAGACAGTCCACGAGACGATCGACCTGGACACGGTGATGCAGAACAACATACAGTTTCCGACCTGGGATCCGGCGAAGGAGACCCTGACCGAGCACATGGAGAGGATGAAGCAGGAGACCGAGGACATACCGGTGCCGGAGGACCACTGGGCGCTCCTCGAAGAGATCAACAGCTTAGACAACTGGGTGAAGCTGACCAACTTGACGCTGGACAGGGAGGTCCGGACGCTACAGCGAAGGACGATCCGGGCTGCGTTGCGACTGGTCAGGTGAAGACGCTCAACGCCAAGCAGATCTACTTGCTCAACCAGAAGATCGCGGAGTTCGAGACTGAAGCAGCCAAGGACGCTCAGGATCTACTCCGACTGGGACAGCTGGACCTGCTGGAGGTGTGTGCTCCTCCAAACTCCCCGCTCGGAGTTGAGGTCGAGAAGCTCGGCGGCACCGTCCTCAGGCTCGGGAAGCACAACGAGTACGATCTAACTACCAACACCGGCTACAGAAGGGCGTCGGAGACGCTGAAGCTAGAGAATCCGAGAAGGGTCGTATTTTCGCCACCGTGCACGGCCAGATCGATCATCCAGAACGCTAACCAGAGGACCGAAGATCAACGAGTGCGTCTGGAGCACAAGCGCCGAAAGAATGACAAGGTCACTCGGGCTTGTGTGCTACTTGCCTTCCAAGCACTACATCAAGGAGCCGAAGTTGACTTCGAACAGCCGCTGAGGTGCGGGACCTGGTCCTTGCCCTACCTCAAGCGTCTCAGGGAGCAGCTGTTCACTGTACGAGTGGACGGGTGTGCTTTTGGGTTGAGATATCCGAAGACAGGCGAGCTGATCAAGAAAGAATGGCTGATCGCGACGTCCGATCCGCACCTCAATGCAACCATCGGCAGGACGTGCTCAAATCAGCGAGGCAGCCCGCACAACCACAAGCACGAGGAGATACAGGGCAAGGTTACCGAGTTCACTGCAGCATACCCGGCCGCGATGTGCAAGAAGTGGGCCAAGTCTATCATGAGGTGTGTGGAGTGGTCTACTTGGTGCGCGTGGGCTGGAGGCGACTATGAGACGGAGTTCAGCGAGGCAGTGTACGTCACCAAGCGGCGCCTGATCGGGAAGCAGCCGCTACCCAAGGCGCAGAGGCTGGAGATGGAGAATGAGGCGGAGCTCGACATCGACCCCAAGGGCGAGCTCGAGTGCTGGGAGCGCGAGGACGAGAACGTCAAGACGTACATGGGAACGGACATCGAAGGACCAGAGTGGCTTTCTGTGGTGCGGAGGCTCACCTGGGATCTCGACACCAACATCCTCATTGGCGACGAGCTGGGCGAGAGCATTTTGACCGACGAAGAGATATGCGCCCCGCTGCCGGAAGGCACGAGCCATACGAGGACACGACTATACTTCAAGCGACCTGGGGTTCAACAAGAACAGCATGCAGCACCACAACATCAGGATGCACCTCAGGAAGATCAACGACCTGATCCAGTCCCAGGCTCAGATGAAGATCAGATACCACCACCACCTCCACAATACGAGCCACACGAAGGCGAGGTGGACGTCGGTAAAGTTAACGGTTATCTTCGAAGGCTGCATGTCAGGCTAGGGCATCGCAGCAACAAGACCCTCATCGACGTGCTCAAGCGGGCTGGCGCTCAAGGCCCTATCTTGAAATTAGCAGCCGAGTTCAGGTGCGAGGCGTGCGAGCGGCACAAGAACAAGCCGATGGAGTCCGTGGTTGCGCCATACAGCCCGGCCACACCAGGGAAGGCTATCGAGACGGACGGCTTCTACTGGACGGACCCTCGCGACAAGCAGACCTGGACCGGGACCTACATCGTCGATACAGGCACTCGGCTCAGCGGCGGCAAGCTCAACCTGAAGGGCCGACTCATGAGGTCAGGCGAGGAGTTCCGCAAGACGCTGCAGCAGACGTGGATGCAGTACTACGGTCGACCTGCTCTACTACGCCTGGACGGTGAAGGCTGCCATGTCGAGAAGAGAGTAAAGGAATGGCTATCGTCGCGCGGCATCATGGTGGATGTCACCGCTCGGCAGGCTCACAACCAGCTAGCGCTGTGTGAGAGGAACATCGGCATCTTAAAGGACACCATGACCAAGATCGCCGAGGAGTCCGACGCCAAGGTTACCGCGGACGAGATCTTCTGGGAGGCGATCGCCGCCATGAACGATCTCGGCAGGTACAAAGGCCACAGCCCCTACGAGATGATGTTGGGCAGGACCCCTGAGCCGATCGTGGGCGACGTGTTCGGCGAAGATCACAACATGCCGATCCTCGGCAAGACCTACGAGGCCGACGACGACGAGTACATCAAAAACCAGAAGGTGCGACTCGAGGCGAGGAAGGCCTTCCTCGAGGTTACTTCTAGACGACGTCTTGCCCTACTGGAGCTACGCAAGACCAGAGAGAAGACGCACTGGACTACAGGGCAGCTCTGCTACTGGTGGTCAGAGAAGGCGAAGGGCAACGTCAAGATGCCTGGTGGAGTTTGGGCTGGCCCGGCGACAGTCATCGCCCAGGAGCCTGGCTCGGACGGCAATCCAGGGTCAGTCGTCTGGATAGAGCACCACGGCCGACTTCTACGAGCAGGACGTGGTCACCTTCGACCAGCTACCGAGACGGAGATCGAGATCCACAAACTTCTTCATGGAGAGGCAGTTCCTCTTAACATCACCGCTGCCATGCTGAAGGTCAAGGCTAGCGAATTCGAGGACCTGATCGGACAACGTCTTCCAGATCTCGACGATGAAGATGACGCGTGGGTAATGGAGCCAGAGGATCCCTTTCCGCAGAAGGCGGGAGATGGGCAGCCAGCTGCTGCCGAGACTCAGGCGACCGAGGCCCCTACGACATCGGAGCCTACAGTGGCAGCCGAGACCAAGGAGGAGGATACGAAGTCCGAGGACAAAAAGTCAGAGAAGGAGGACGACCTTTCATCGGAAGATCTCGAAGCGCCAGAACCACCAGGCCCACTACCTGCAGACCTACTTGTACCTGGAGTTCGGCGACGTCAAGAAGCTGATGAGGATGCCGCAGTCAAGAAGTCGCGCCAGACTACGAGAACTGGAACCAAGCGCGGGAGAGACCCGGATGAGTTCGGCAAGCGGATGACCGACGAACCCAACTCAGTTCAGAAGACCAGCGAAGACCAGGACGTCACCACCGAGCGCCAGGATGCCGTCTACCTGTCTATCGCGGTCCCCTCCCGAGACGCCATCAACCGCTTCGTGAAGGACCCCAGGCTGTGCGTGGCTACACAGGCCAGGAGGCAGCGCATTGAGGTCAGCTACAAGAAGCTGGACGACAAGGACAAGGCGAAGTTCGACGTGGCTATGAAGAAAGAAGTTGATCAATTTCTACTCGCGCAGGCGTGCCGAGGTGTACTTCGGAGCAAGCTACCGGACGTCGACCTGATGAAGATGCGCTGGGTACTTACCTGGAAGGAGGATCCAGAGGCGGAAGGCGGAAAGAAGGCCAAGGCCAGACTGGTACTCATCGGCTACACCGACAAGGACCTCGAGACGCTTAAGACCGAATCGCCAACACCCTCGAGGCGTGCGCGCCAGATGCTATACCAGAAGGCGGCCAACGAGAATTGGCAGACGTGGCTTGCGGATGCTTCGTCAGCGTTCCTGCAAGGGGAAGCTACTGAGGAAGAGCGAGAGCTTTATGCACTACCAGTACCACAACTACGAGAAACACTACAGCTCAATGACGATGACGTTGTGCAGATTCTCAAGGTCTGTTATGGACTCACGAATGCACCTAGGCGGTGGTATGAGAAGGTCAAGAAGGATCTAGAGAGCAGAGGCTGGTATGCATGCAAGCTCGAGCCGTGTCTCTTCACCAAGCTGAACTCAGACAACAAGGTGATTGGGCTCATCCTGGTGCATGTGGATGACTTCCAGATTGCGGGTGATCTCACCAACTTGGAGTTCAACGTGGAGTACGAGCATCTCAAGACGCTATACCGATGGGGCATGTGGAAGTCAGATGAGGCTGGCTATTCAGTTTGTGGAGTTGAAGTTTCCAGAAATCCAGATGGAGGTTTCAGGCTAAGTCAGGAAAAGTATGCCAAGACCATCCAGCCGATCAACGTCAAGAGAGGCCGAAAGGCTAGTCCGGACGACAAGCTGACAGCCGGAGAAGTGACTGCATGTCGTGCCATCCTTGGACAAGCTCAATGGCTTTCAACACAGACGATGCCTCAAATCGCTGTGCACGTGTCCATGCTACAAGCGGTTGTCAACAGTGCGACGGTCAAGGACCTCGGCAGGATCAACCAGCTGGTCAAGACTATTCATGAGTTTGCGAGCACAGGAGTTACCATACATCCTTATAAGCAGATGGCGTGGGTATGTTGGTTCGATGCATCGTGGTGTTCGAGAGCAGATGGGAGCAGTCAAGGAGGCTATGTTGTGTGCACTACCGAGGTGGAGGCGCTCAGCGGCAAGAAGCAGAAGTTCACAGTATTCACGGGAGCTTCTAAGAAGCTGACACGAAAGTGCCGTTCATCCTTGGGTGCAGAAATCCAAGCAGCAAGTGAGGCCGCGGAGGAGCTGGAGTATACACAGCTAGCTTGGATGGAAATGCTGAGTGCAGATGTGCAGCTCAAGGGCGACAAGCGCTACGACATGATCAAGAAGGGACCGCGGAGTGTTCTCGTCACGGACTGCAAGAGCCTATATGATGCGGTTACTGGTTCGGAGAGTTCAGCACTGGGTCTCAGCGACAAGCGCGCCGCTATTGAGTGCATGGCATTCAAGCAAGGAGTTCAAGAGTGCGGTGCCGAACTTCGTTGGGTTCATTCTCATGCGCAGGTAGCGGATGGTTGCACGAAGATAAAGTACGAGGCGCAGAAGCTTTTAGATGTTTTCATGTGCAGGAGCTACTGGACGCTGGTTCATGACCCGGAGTTCGAGTCTGCGAGAAAACGAGGTCTGAGGGGACTCGATATTCTCGCAGAAAAGCCGACACTCGCCGAGGAACCGCAAGTTCATTCGGAGGAGTGAGTTCTGCCAGGTGGTTTCTTTTCCATATCGCTCGCCTTGGCGAGGTTTGTGATTCGATTTAGACAAGCCCTGTGACAATGTAGCTTTACATATCTGCCCGCTCAGCGGGGATTTCATCTTACCTTACATATCTGCCTGCGCAGCGGGGATTTCATTTCACTTTATATATCTGCCCGCTCCGCGGGGATTTCATCTTATTGTTCATATCTGACCGCTACGCGGGGATTTCGTTTTTATTTAATATATCTGACCGCTCCGCGGGGATTTCATTTCATCTTATGTATCTGTCCGCTCCGCGGAGACTTTATTTCATGTTTCAGATTTGCTCGCGTGGCGAGATGTATGCAATAGTAGCGCTGCTACCAGAGATGATTTTTTTTCAGGATCGAAGGCCAAAAGGTTTTCCCCCTGTGTGTTTTGTACTGTGCAGTTGGCCTTCCGATCCGAGACGCCCCGAGACCGAGAGACTGCTGCTGCTGTTTCGGTCCGAGGGCGCCCTTGAGTCCCGGTAAGGCTACCGGGCACGGCCGAAGGGCCACCCACTCACTAAGTGAGTGACACTTTCAGCCCACCAGGGGCTATCGAGATATCTGATAGATTGTTGGATCGCTGGCGCGAGCTGTGGAGGAAAAGATTATCAAGATAATCATTGACGAGAAGATCGACAGCAGGCTGACGCCAGTGCCGACGATTTAGCCCCCCACCCCTGAGGCCTGGGGGGCAACGACGAGCTGATATCGGCTCAGCGCCTGAGTTGGCCCCCGCCCTAACGTTCCCCTTCATGCCTCGAGAGGAGGGATCAAGGAGGGAGGGAGCAGGGAGGAGGACACGGGGGAGGACCTGAGAATGTAAACCCAGGGTGCGTCAGCGATGCTGCGATACATCCTCCCACCCGCGTTTCCGCCTCACGTGTCCCCGCGCGTCTTTCTCACTGGAGCAAGCGCCCCCTTGGGCCTGCCGTTCAGATGAGAGCCCCGTTTGGAAAAAGGAATTCCCTTGCACCTGCCAGCGTGTTACCAGGGATCCGACAAGATAGGATCGTGACTTTGAACGGGATGTCCAGCGAGAGCTTTGCTCTTGAAAAGGAACTTAGTTTCATACGTGCATGGCTAAACATGCACATACGTAGACATAGAGCTGCTTAGGAGCTTTGCGCCATGTGCTTTGTTTGGTCCTGCCGTGTCGGCCTTTGGGCGGAATGGGAGAGATGTGACAACGTTTTCGCGGTCGTCGTTACAACATTTTGTTCTTCAGCATTTTCCCTTTATTTTCCTCGTTCCCGCCTTACCCTGCGAACCCTTACCCGTCCTCCTCGGATTTTGTTTTCGGAGTTTCCTTCTTGGAGAGCTTTTGGGGCCTCGCGGAAGCGGTTTGTGCGGGACTTGGGAGCTTCTGGATGCCGCCTGGGCGTCTTTTGGAGGCCGCTGGGGGCTTTCTCGGGCGACCATGCTGCGGCAGCAATGCTGCGAACCACGGTCTGGTAATGCTTTGCTCAGAACTTCCATTCTCTTCCTTTATGATTGCTTTCTGGTCAGAATGCCCATGGTGCTGTAGCATCCGGCCAACAGGCACCTATATTACGCCCCGTTCATTTGGCTTCTTCGTGAGCGGAGGAGACCGGAGGAGAAGTAGTAGTAGGAGGAGGAGGAGGAAGGGGAGGAGGAGGAGGAAGGGGAGGCGGAGGAGGAGGAATAGGAGAAGGAGGAGGAGGCGGAGGAGGAGGACGAGGCGGAGGAGGAGGAGGAGGAGGAGGAGGAGAGGAGGAAGGAGGAGGAATAGGAATAGTAATAATAATGATATGATTAATACGAGCAATATTGTTGTTGTTGTTGTTGCTGCTGTTGTTGTTGTTGTTGTTGTTGTTGTTGTTGTTGAACATTATTACTTCTAAAGAATAATTATTGTTGGGACCCCTGGTGCACGACCCCCCCGCCGCGCCTAGGCCGCAGCCTCATTTTCATCATTTTCGTGAGGAAGTCTCAGGCAAAACGGGGAGTCCGGATCCGGTTGTGTTGTTACGATCGGTTTTCCCTTGCAAAAAATAAGCTAAAGTGGACATTTCTTGTTCTAACATAACCAAACTTCAAGAATCCCTTGCAAAAAATAAGGTAAAGTGGACATTCGCGCGCGCAAGACGAAATCCTTCCAAAACCTTAGTTTTCGTAGCGATTTTAACATAAAAACATCAAAACAACCAATGGTTTTTCAAAAAAAAATGTCAACATTTCATCCCGCGCGCTCTTGCGGATTTGTAGGAAACCCAACACTTTTTAATCATTTCTGTCAAACGGGCTTTTGCGAGCAACTTTTTCAAACTTCTGCAACAACGGTTGCGCACCTGCCAGGGCCATCATCCCTGTCAAATAATACCATGCGGGACACATTCGTTTTTTCTTCGCGCGCGCACGCCGTCGTCGTCGGCCGCGGGGCCCTGAATAGTAGCCACGGTCGTCCGCATGCCACGAAGTGAAGTGTCCGAACGTCATAGGGCGGGAAGCTGGGTGTGGGTGGTGGCGAAGAGTCGTTTGGAAATTTGGTAGAGCTTGAACCGGCCCCCCCACAAAGTGGGGGTATTGCCCGCCTCCTATGAAAACCCTGGCACTGGTGAGAACGGTGTGTCCCCACGTTCTAGTAATTGTTGTTGTTGTTGTTGTTGTTGTTGTTGTTGTTGTTGTTGTTGTTGTTGTTGTTATGATTATTATTGTTATTATCATTCGTATTCGTATTATTACTATTATACTTAACAACATTATTATTAATATTATTATTGTTATCTATTTTTATTAATACTTTTATTTTTATTATTATTATTATTATTAGTAGTAGTAGTAGTAGTAGTAGTAGTTGTACAACTACTATTCTACTATTATCACTATTACTACTATTCGTATTCATATTCTTCTTATTCTTCTTCCTCTTCTTCTTATTTTTGTTGTTACTATCAATCATAACAATACCAATAGTTATAACACAATGCCAACAACAGTACTAATAATAAGACCAGGAGGAGGAGGCGGAGGGGGAGGAGGAGGAGGAGGAGGAAGGAGGGGCAGTGTGAAGAGATAGAGGCAGGATGATGGGGAGGGATGGGTGGATGGGGGGGCAGGAGGAAATGTAGGAGGGGGAGGAGGAGGAGGAGGAGGAGGAGGAGGAGGAGGAGGAGGAGGAGGGGGAAGAGGAGGCTGAGGAGGAGGAGGAGGCGGAGGAGGAGGAGGCGGAGGAGGAGGAGGAGGAAGGAGGCAGAGGGAGGGGGAGGAAATGGAGGAGGAAATAGAGTAGGGAAAAAAGATGAAGAAATAATCATGGGGAGGGGCGGATGGAGCATGAGGGTGCATACATGGAGGAGGATGACGGAGAAAAAGGAAAGAGGAGGACCGTCAAACAAGGATTCGGGATGAAAAGCCGGCCACGGGTCAGGGGCCCAGAAGTCAGGGGGTCCACGTTGTGAGTAACATCGCGACCTTGGAACTCTGGGTCGTCATCCTCCACCTCGTTGTCGTCTTGCTCGTCGTCGTCGTCGTCATCGTCCTCGTCCTCGTCGTCTCGTCATCGTCGTCCTCCTCCTCCTCCCTCCTCCTTCCTTCCTCCTCTTCTTTTTTTTCCCCTCTTTCTCCTTCTCCTCCGCTTCCTCTCTTGCTACAGTTCAGGCGGCGCGATTTTGCTGAGGCGGGCCTCCTGGACTTTTCCACCCCGTCTCCGGGGCTGGCGTTTTCATCTTCCGTCGTTTGCTGACGGCTGGGGCTCTGAAGTCGCCTGCAGAGGGCCCGGGGACGGCGAATCCACGGGGATTCACGGTTTTCCCGTGCCCCTCCGCGAAGTCCGCTCGTCGCCACAGGCCCGAGTCGTCTCCAGCGGCGGCCAGGATGGTGCCGTGGACTGCGCGGACAGGTCCCCTGGGGGCCAGTGCAGCGCGGGTTCTGGGCTCCTCCTCCTCCTCCTCCTCCTCCTTCTCCTTCGCCTCCCTTTGTTTTCGCCTCCTCCAGATTTCCGGATTTCCTGAGGGCGTTGGTGTTCTCCAGATGCTGCCGCTCTCCTCCTCCTCCTCCTTCCCCTCCTCCTCTCGTTTCCTCCTTTCTTTCTTCCTCATCTGATTCCTCTCATCACCTCCTCCCCCTCGCCCTTCTCCTCCTCCTCCTCCTCCTCCTCCTCCTCCTCCTCCCATCTCCTCCTCCTCCTCCTCCTCCTCCTCCTCCTCCTCCCATCTCCTTCTCCGATATTCTCCTCTTTCTGTCCTGTTCCTTCTCTTTGCCTTCCCGCTGCTGCAAGTCTACGCGGAGGAAGGATTCCTCCACGCAGACTTGCAGCAGCGGGAGCAGGACTCAGTGAAGGGGTTTGAGCAAGGGATTGTCGATCCCAACTCTCTGCGGCGCGCGCGACGGAGTGTGATAGTTTTGACTTCCCCAGGGGTGTTCAGCGTTGTGCACCAGGGAGATTGTTTTTTTATCCTCTGGGGGGTAACGCTCGTTACCCGGGCCTCTCCCCCCCCCCCCCCCCCGTAACGGTACCGCTCGTACGCGGGGGGGGTCTCGGTCTTCCCCTCCAACATGCTGGTGCCCGAAGGCATGCGCACTGTGGTGTGGTGGTCGCAGGCGCACTGTGGGCGCTCGCAGGCCATTGCGGCGCTCGCATGCGCGATGCTGGTGCTTGCGGGCTTTGCGCTTGTACTCGAATCGTCGTCGTCGTCGTCGACGGCGCCCGAAAAACGGCCTCCGGAGTCCGAAAAGGCGAAAAACGTCGTCGTCGTCGTCGTCGTCGTCGTCGTCGTCGTCGTCGTCGTCGTCGTCGTCGTCGACGGCGCTCGAAAACGGCCTCCGTAGGCCGAAACAGGCGGCAAACGTCGTCGTCGTCGTCGTCGACCTCGTCGCTCGTCGATCATCGTCGTCGCGCGCGCGGGCGCGGGCGTGGTGCCGGGACCACGCGGCGGGCTTTGCGCTTGTACTCGAATCGCAAGCCACTGTGGTGCTCTCAGGCAGAGAGTGCTGCTCGCGCGCATACTATGGCGATCGCAGAGCGCCCCTGCCTCGCCATACCCCGCCCAGCCCAAGCGTTACCGTTACCCGGGGGGCACGACCGCCCCCCCCCCCCCCCGGGTAACGAGCGTTATCGGCCAGAATAAAAAAACAATCTCAGGGCTGGACCTAAACGCTGTTGTGCTGGACTTCGGCTGTGTTTTGTTTTTCGTTTTGGGAGGGAGGTACAGGAAAACAGGTAGAGCAAAACGAACACCAAAACGAACAACAAAACGAAAAACAACGTTTAGGTCCAGCCCTGTTGTGCACAACGCGTGGGCTCATGCGGAACAATCCGCTGTACGTGCTTGCCTAAACCAACAGAACAAGTCACGCAATTTGATCGGGCGAAGATGGCGAAGGCACCAGTGGCACGTCGATGTCAGCCTCGAAGGGGAGGGACCGTTCGGAGTTTCCCATCATCTTCGCCTCTAGCCCCACAGTGTGAATTTACCTCTGCGCGAGCATTAGACGGAACGAGTGACACGGGGACCACATGCGCGCGCGCATGTCGAACACATTCGACAATCACCGCGCACCCGCAAGCGGTTTCCGAACGGATGTGTTCACGCACGTATATAATCAAGGGGCTTTCCAGCAGCACTTCCGTCATACTTTCTGAACTTCTGCGCTCGCGCATTTATCATCCTCGCCAGCACCATCGTTACTCAGCCTCATCATTGCCACGGACACCATCATCACCATCTGCTTCATCGCCGTCGCCACTGTCGTCGTCATCGTCCCCACCGTCGCCATCAACATCATCGCGGTCATCGTCTTCGTCGCTTTAGTCGCCCTCGTTATGCGCGCCGCCCCCCTCATCACCTGCATGGGATCAGCCCTCGCGTCATTACGCCACCTGAGTGGTGGCCAATATGTTGTGGGTGGGTGGGTGGGATATGTGCTCGAGCGTTGGACTTGACGATTTCAATTTCCACAGGCGGTTCCCATCACACATCTTGCAACACATAGTTTGCACCTCACGCAGTCTGCACCCCACAGCTTGCAGCACATAACTTGCCCCGCATACATTGCGCTGCGCGTGTTGCAACACACAGCTTGCACCACAGAGTTCACACGGAGATTGCAGCAACCCACTCTTTGGGGTCCACGATGGCAACCGTTCTTTCGTAACTGCAGTGCTTCCCTTCGACGTTATACTTCATCGAGCTGGCGATTGCAGTGTTTGCTAACGATGGGGTACTGGCCAGACTAGCATTGCCATGCTTCTGTTGATTTCTCCTGTCAGCCAGTCAATCTCGCCTTTCACCGTGTCGATTTGCTAGGTGACCAAGATCAATGACCTGGATTTCGTGGCACACCTCCGCGAGCGCTTCGGTGAGCGCTTTTTTTTGTGTGTGTGTGAGACATGGGAGATGTACAACTGGTTTCAGGGGCGAGGATCAGCGTAGACGAGGGCCCGCATCGGGGCCTAGAGATTCCCCAAGTTTTGATCGCCATCGTGACAGGAGCTTTCTATGAGCCACGTGCGTCTGGATGTAGTGCACTTTGCCGAAGACGGTCAACTTCAAGCTGCGCATCACCGTTTCGTGGGCGTTAGAGTTCCTAGGCGTCGCTCGGCTGCAGCTGGATCTGGAGCTGGAGCTTGATTGGGGTGGAGCTGAGGCTGGAGCCGAGCTGGGGCCTGGGCGAGAGTGAAGCTGGAGCTGGACCGGAGCAGGAGCAGAAGCTGGAGCATGAGGGCAGGAGGAGCACATCGCGGTAGAGGGCTGGTTCTGGGCGCTCACAAGCTGGCCCAGGAGGGAAGTTTCGGCACCATGACGAGCACCAGACGTCGGAGAGCGGGGCCCAGGCGCTCACAAGCAGGCCCAGGAATTGGGCTCCAGCGCACGAAGGGCGCCAACCGCTAGAGGGCTGGCTCGGCACCACCCGAGCACACTTGTACAATGTTGTGTGTGCGTCGGCGCCGCCCGGGGCGACGCGCGCGCGCGCGCTCAGAACTCTTCTGGCACAGGCCCCGTGGCGGGCGCTTTCTGGCCATGCCGCTCTGGAAACGATCTACTAGTCTGGCCATGCGCCATGCCGCCATGTTTTTTGTGTTTTTCTTCGGAGTTCTGGCAGCACCAGCAGATCTCAGCGGAGCACGAAGGCATGATAGTGTTGGGTTCCAAGATTCCAGAGATTTCGAAGATCTCTTGTTGCTCCGCACGGGCTCCAGAAACGAGGGCCGCTAGGTGCGCTGGAAATCCTGGAACGTATCCCGAAATCATCCTATCATGACATCGTTCTCGTCCCAGATTGCAGCCTGGGGGTGTGGCTCTGGCAGCACCAAGAGTTCGGCCCCACCCACCAGCCCAGGCGCCAAGCTCAGGCAAGCAGTCATACCTCTTTGTGACATGCTTAGGCAAATTATACACTAATCCTCCTCCACCACTCGAACAACCGGATCGTTAGCCAGCGTGGATCACAAACAGTGTGTTTCTAGCAATACGTGTTTTGCAATCTATATGTGGGGCAATGTATGTCGTGCTCTCCATGTGGTGCAATGTATGCGGTGCAATGTATGTGGTGTAAGTTATGTGGTGCGATCCATGTTGTGCAACCAATGTCGTACAACATATGTTAGGCTTTACATGTGGAGCAACCTTTTTGGTGGTAGTAATCTTGCTGATGAATATGTGAGGCAATACATGTGGGGCAATATATGTTGCGCAATTGCGGCGACGGGGCGGCGACGGCGGCCACATAGCCGCCAGACCGACGCACAGACCCAGACAATGGGCGGCGACGGCGACCATACAGCCGCCAGACCGATGCACAGGCTCAGACGATTGGCGGCGACGAGGCGGCGTCGGGGCGGCGACGGCGATCACATGGCTGCCCGACCGACGCACAGGCCCGGTTCCGCTTCCAGGAGTAAGAACCCCTAAATGTTAACACAGTTCGGATAATGCCATGAAATTGGGAGTTCCACGCGTATTTCTTGGGTCGGCGCTGGGAGCACGCCAGGGAGGGGGGGTCCAGCGCAGCGCCGATCCGAGAAATCCGCGCGGAGCTCGGAAAGCTTCTGCTTATGCCGCGTGCTCTTTTTCTACACGTGGGGGCTGGCATATCGCTGCGTTTGGGGCCGTCTTGCGACCAGCCGCAGGTAGCGACAGTTGGATGGTTGATTCCGCCCTGGAGTGACCACGAGGCTGCTGTAGGGCAGTTTCTTCTTAATCCCATATCCGTAAGGGCTTCGCCCCCATGCCGCGGGCCCCACTCTCTTAGAATGGGACTTGCCAGAGCTGCGTTGGGATGTCTGGACGCTGACGTGAAGCAATGTCGGGACTTCACGCGAGGGCCAATATTAATTTACGAGGGTTTATGGCTTCGGTGGCGCGAATATTAGGTAATGTACGATGGTTCAGGGCTTCGGGGACGCGAGTATGGTATAATTTACGGAGGTTGTGGCCTCGGGGACGCAAGTATTGGGCAATTTACAAAAGGTTTATGGCCTTGGGGGTGCAACTATTGAGTCATTTACGAGGGTTTCTGCCTCGTGGACGCGAGTGTTATGGAATTTGCAAGGGTTTGTGGCCTCGGGGACGCAAGCATGGTGTAATTCACGAGGGATTCTGGTTTCGGGGACGCGAATATAGTGTAATTTACGAGGGTTTACGGGACAATGCGATCTGGGCGTGGTGGAAAAATTGGTCTGGCCCCCCCCCCTTCGCGCGTTCAGCAACAATTAACAGTAAGGAAGCAGAAAGCAGGACTGCAACAGTGGAAGCTTGAAGCTGCAACTGGAACTGGGAGCTGCACTCCTCGCCCTCGCAGCCTGGTGGCCCCGCAAGGGGACCGGCGGCCTATTTTTCTCGGCCTTCGGCCGAGGGCGTCTGGGCCTTCAGGCAGCCTGTCGCCATCAGCTGCAACGGGAGATCTGGGGGCTCCAGGTCTCCTCATTCTGGGTTTCCTCCCTCTCCTCGTCCTCCTTCTCCGCGCCATGCGCGAGCGAGGCCACGAGTGGGCGGCAGGTCCAGATAGTGCAAGTTCGGTTTCGAGCAAAACTTTTACAAGGTCTGCTAGAGCCAAGGTATACAGGTGGTACCAACGAGGGAGGGCGACTCGATTCAATCTTGATGGTTGACAAGCAAGTCCTGTAGTTCCTTGCACGTGAACTCCTCGAATGCATCGGGGAAGCAGGCTTCCCAGCTGAGCGTTCGGGTGTGCTGAAGAACCGCGTTAGGGGGGGTGTGCGGGGGGGCGCTTCTTTTCATCATCATCATCATCATCATCATCATCATCATCATCATCATCATCATCATCATCATCATCATCATCATCATCATCATCATCATCATCATCATCATCATCATCATCATTATTATCTTCATCAT